>CM017580.2:17759699-17829954 GCA_007844105.2 Rhamnella rubrinervis | reverse complement strand
CTATTCGCTAATAACTTTATCTATGTTGGTCACAAATACCAAATCAGGAGATCATTTATTATCTAAGATTTTGAAAACTCATGTACATATTGCATCTTTTCTCCATCTCTAATACCAAAAGCCAAATGATATATATATATATATTTGTCGCCCATAGTCGACGAATGTGCATGGTATCTTTGTATCTCTTTCAATGTAGTTCTATCAATAGCTAAAACGCGGTCTAATGTGGGATACCAATCCTATGATACTAAGTTCAATGCCACAAATAAATATTCAAAGCAATTCAACTCATCTTTTTCACACGTCATTGTACTAGAATGCATGAATTTTAATTAATAAGAGTAAATAGGCAACAAACAATATGACTCCTCAAAAGTTTCCCTTTGTCACCTAAGTCCACATTCTCTATCCTTCAATGCTTGAAATGACTAAGTATCATCCTAAATCTGGCTTGCAAAATCGGGTTGGATTTCTTTAGCGCCTAAACATGTGATATCCCTTCAAATTTAGATATAATATATACCCAATAATTCTGCTAGTTACTTGTGTTTCCGCATGTATAATCTCTAAAGAGCATTTGTGTTTAGTCTAAAAAGCTTTCATGATAAATATCTTCTTTTCGTTGTATGAAGATATTATGTGCATATATCTTCTAATGATCTTATATCGCCTTTCAATGATATTTTAACTTTAAACTCTTTATTCTTAAAAATTCACAACATACTTATCTTTATCACAATCTTCCTTATTATTGAAAGTATCTCCAACTATAATAATAATGAGATAAATTATTATCATAAGTGAATGTATCCATAGTAAGACGGCTTGATGAAGAGGCCCAAGTGGTTGTAGAATAAAGATGATGAATTTTAAAGGAAGTAGCTTGGTGGTGAATGTCATTCATTTCTACATGCATATTATTTATGGTTATGCAAACCATTAATATTCTCATCCTCAAGTAATGTTGTCACTAACACCATCACCAAAAACGCCATCTTATGAAATGTTGTTTGTATACCTAAACTAGTCATCTTGAGTTTTGGGTACTTAAGTATTGTAAAAAAACAAGTTAATGCATAGAAAAAGACAAGTATATAGCATAGAAAACAATGTAGATATGATAGAAAAACCCACGATAGAAGTGGTCGGACTTACGCATTAACTTCTAAAAATAAATGTATCACACTTTATTTCTATAGGTTTCTATAGTTTATGAAGCTCAACCATATAAGAATTTCATTTTGACATGGTAGGCATTACAATTCACCTTAAAGCACTTGTAAATCATCTCTAATTCATATTATGTACACCTATTTAGAATTGAAGTCACTTTTTTTGTAATTTGTATATTCTCATATCTTATCCTCTAACTCACCAATAATTCATCATAAGCAACGCTAGCTCCAATTTCCACTCGAAAATAAATAAAACCATGTAATAATAATAATAAGTAAAAATAATAATAAAAAATTGGGTTCAATAAGAATTCTCTAATCCGATGGAAACATGTCGGATTTGATGAAAACATATCATTCAATGAATTCATATCAAATTAGATGGAAACTTGTCGATACTTCGTGAATCCTTGATCTCGATTGGATTTCATCGGATCCAAAGGTTTTCATCGATCTAACAAAACCTAATAGTTCCACCTTTCCGTAGTTGCTGATTGTTTTTCTTTAACAATCACAAACATATCAAACTTATTCCCAATCATAAACCCAAGAAAATTATTGAAGTAAAATAACATAACAAAATTACAATATTCATATCTTAATGAGGAAATGAAGAAAAGAGAGAGAATATAAGATAAGAGTTCAAAAGGATTATAATAGTTGGAGAGAAGAAAACCTGAAATAAAGTACAAAGTGAATGAGAGGTCAGAATAGAGTGTTTAAAAAGAGAAAAATAAATGAGGAGCAAAGAGATTAATTGCACGGTAATAGCATTGGTGAGGTTGGAAAGAAAAAAAAGAAGAAGAAATTAATAAAGTACAAGAATTAATTGTATGGATCTAAAATCTTTGTCGACCAAATAGTATACAAGAATTGTATATTGGATCCAAAGAGCTTATCACATATCTTATTAATATAAAGGCATAAGTAATTGTACGGGTTCAAAAAGAATGCTTTAATATTCTTTCCAATATAAAAAGTATTTGATTATTTATGTAATTATTATTGCATAAATGGATAATGGGCCATAAAACCACCTCAACTTTAGCTTTTGTGTCATTGGTATGGACTTTTGAGTTTAAGGTTGTTGTAAGAAAAATTACTTTTTTGGGCCATTTAGGCAAGGCCTTTTGAGGTCATAGACAAATCCAATATCATTTGAATTATTTTAGTCTATTTTTAAATAAAATATTTTAACATTTTATTTTTAAAATGCCCTTGAATATGTATTAAAATTTCATCATCAAGTCCTTCTCTTCCACCCATTCAAAAACTTTGGTGTCCATCAAAGTTGAAATTTTAAGAAAAGCAAAGAACAACAACAATAATAAATTAGAATAAATTTCATGAATATTGAAAAGATTCCTACATTAAAGTTAAAATTCCTTGAAAAAATAGTTCAAGATAAACTTTAATTGACACCAAACTTTTTATGTCCACTAAACTTAAAATTGCTAAGAAAAGCCAAAAAATAATATATAAAAAATTAGATGAAGATCAATGACCTAAATTTAAATAATCAAGATAAATATAACAATATTGTCCTTAACCTACTACATGTTTTATGCTAAAAACATGCAAAAAAAAAAACAAAAAACAAGCTATGACAAAATATATTAGTGAGCTTGAAGAAGAAAAATATGGAGAAGTTGAACATATGAAAGCTTATTTTTATTTTTCACTACAAAATTGATGCAAATTTAATCTATTAAATGTCAAGTAAAAAAGTTTGAATAGGTTATGATATGGACACTACATCAAAAACCTCAGCCGCATTTGGTATGATAGTAAAAGAATTTGAAAAATCTAAAAAAAATGAATAGAAAAGTTGAAAAAATAATGTTATCCTCAGATTTGCATGGGTCCTCAATAAAATATTAAATTAAATAATCTGATGTTTGTTCTAAACATAGGAAAAATTTGTTACACTACTCTACTCTAGGGAAGGAGAAATGTCGATCCGGTCAAATTCAGACCGAAGTCAAGAATCCCTGATCGAACCTGAATCTGGTATCACAATTCATTGATAATTGCCAATTCGGCTCGAAACAATTTAAATATACTAATGTTTGATTAACACTACATAGGATTACCTGATATATTTAATATTAAAATATAATTTATATTATAATTATTAATTTAATTATTATAATTTTTAATAATATATTAACAATTAATTTATTAATTTAATTTTTGTTGATCGAGATCGATATTGAATAAATGCTGAGAATCAAAAAGATAAAGGTGTAAAGGTCCGATCTTTTCTCCTCCTCATCTTCCATTAAGCCATATTTGAAGGTTCACCGTAAGCTCATGATTTTACCTAAAAAAAGAGAGAGAAATGTGTCATGAATACCAATCGAGCCAGGAGATAATGAAGACACCAAGATTTTTTAAAAAATCTTTATTAATCAAGATTTTAAGAAACTTTAGCTTAAAGATTGAAGCTTTTTTCCTACAATTGTCGATAGATGATGTACTATGAACCCAATTGTTACATGCTTAAAAGAATTTTTTAATTTTTTAAATCCCTCGAACTTTGCTACAGGTTAAAAAGGAAGACTGGATGGGTTTCGCTGAGCATCCAATCTTTGTGCACCTTTCTTCTTTTCCTTCGATAACCATTCACTTTCCTAAGAAAACCCAATCACGGTTGCAGTAATACTTTTTTAGAATTTCAACAAAGGTTTCAAAGACCAGAGAATTTTTTATAGGTCCCTTTCACTTATATGATCTCAACAATGACACATGTGTACATCCGATGTGAGAAGGTGGACTCAAATTAGTGGATGAGGGAGCCGATGAGCTACGCGCAGGAGAAGGTGATGCGGCGACGGGTTACAAGCCAGCGGAGGCACTCGTATGAGAGTTCGGTGGTAGGTTAACGACTCTTGATTATGAAAAATTTTTCAAAGGGATAAGATCAGGAAAAACCGTAGAGGAAAAGAGATACATAGGATTTCTAATCCCATATTTGTCAAGGTAAAAAGAGAAATCAAGTGTTTCTTGGTCTTCACTAATTGACAATTTTTGAAATTGAAACTTTAAAGAAATTTTTTGTTCTTTTTATGAATCTCTTAATCTTAGATATGGTTAATTTTAAATAGAACAATGAAGAAATAGAAGCCAGAGAGAGAAAATGGTTTTTCAACAACATGCCTTTCTTTTCATTCATGGCTATCTTATACCTTAAAGGTGGAAATAACAACGCTGGGTTTGGAACTCTGAGCATTCTACCATAATCAAGCGATAATAGCCACTGTTAAGGAAAACAATTAACCGACATCAATATAAACTAGACTAAGTCCACTACCAAGTACCCACATATTGAGACTCCATGCATGGTAATCGCTATGCCTACAATTACCATGCACATAACAACTCCTCCCTTAAAAAATCCTTGTCCGCGGATAAAACGGGGTAGGTCTTCGACAAACGCCATGCATTCTCCTCCCAAGAGTCCTCCATAGGTGCTCCACTCCACTTAATCAAAACTTCAGTTTTAGCTTTGCAATTGCCCCTTCCATACTACTCATCGATCAAGAAAGATTTCGGTGGGCAAAGTAAGATTGAATCATTAAAAACCGAAAGAAGCTGACATAAAACTGTAGTTAATGCCCCTGCTGTTTACACAACAAACTAATGTGAAACACATCATGAATGTAGAACCAAAAGGCAATGCTAAACGATAGGCCCCACTCGCTCAAGAACTTCATAAGGTCCAAAAAATCTTGGAGCCATTTCACGAAAGGCTACGCACATTTGCCTATATAGTTGTAACCTTACGTAAACAAAGTCTCCCACCACAAAAGAGATATCGCGATGGTGCTGATCAACTTGGTTTTCATATGATCACGAGCTTGTAAGATGTAAGCGTTTACATGGAATTGCATCACGACAGCAAAGGTATATGCACTCAACCTGTCGAGGAAATACATGGTACATAACTCAATAAGATCGAGGTGGAATACCATGTATCCTCGAAAGGAATGGTTTTAGTGAAGAATGAACAGAGGTGTTGTAGCTGAATTCGCCCAAGGAACTCACTCTAACCATTCATGAGGCCGACAATCAAAGAAAGCATCTTAAGTATTGCTCCAAAATGAGATTGACAACCTCCATTTGCCCATCAGTTCAGGTGGAAATGGAGCTCATGCAAAGTTTGGTACCTTGTAATTGGAATAGAGTACCAAAAGGAACCGAAAAACTTTATCATGTCACCGACAATAGAAATAGAAATTCCATGAAGTCGAACCACATTAGTAACGAAAGTCTTGGCAACTATAATTGCTGTAAATGGGTGTTTCAATGGAATAAAATGAGCATACTGACAATCATCAACTACCACCATGATTACTGAATGCCTATTGATGTGGCAGTGGCCTCAACAAAGTCCATGGAAACTTCAGACCAAATACGCTCGTATTTGACCAATGGTTGCAACAACCCCTGGTCGCATGCAATCCATTTTAAATTGTTGGTAGACTTCATACAATGGCGTATGAATTCTTGACATTACGACGCATGCTCGACTAAACAAAACCGCAGAAATGAGATAGTGTATTATGGAAACCAAAATGTCCACCAACCGGAGAAGCATGACATTCTAAAATTGTGGGCAATAGTGGCTTAATTTGGATTCAAAAGAACCTTTCCTCGCTGAACCATATTCCATCACACCAAAACTTGGTGCGAAGTGGTATTAGTAGATAATTCAATATGAAAGGGTCATGCTTCACTTCATCTTGTAGAGTGGACCACCAAGAAGCTTAAGGTGTCGAGACCGCTATAAAGTGGAGTTCCACCATTCAAGATAGTGAATCGCTACTTGGTTGTTCTGACCTTCTTATGCTAGATGACGAATCATACCCAAGAAGCTAAGAAGCCAATGAGCTTGCCGGCTTCGATGATTCTTTATTCCAGAATACTTTAAGCTCCTCTCGTCAATGCGCATGGTGAAGGACTTTCCTAGTGTAAGGTCGCCACTTTTGAATGGATTTAACAATTGCTAACATCTCTTTTCATAGGTAGATTCAAAGCAATTCCCTTCAAAGCTTCACTCAAAATGCTTTATCGGCCTGTTATTTTGAATGAAGCATCATGCACCAGCCAATTCCACTTGCATCACATTCGATGACAAAAGATTGTGTGAACCGCAACGCCAAAATTGGTAGAGATGTCAGCTACTTTGAGATTATGAAAAGCCGCTGTTACTTCATCATCCTAATCAAACCCCCTCGACAAAAGTCGGTTTAAAGAAGTTACGATACCCCCAAAATTGCGAATGAATTTTCGAGTAGCCGCAAAAACCCAAGAATCCTCAACACCTTTGTTGTTGTCTGAATTGGCCACTCCAAAACCGCCTAATTTTTAAGGATCCACGCCACTCCCGACCATATGACGGGCCTAAGTACTCCACGCTTTGAATCCCAAAACCGCATTTAGTTTCTTTGCAAAAAGCTTGTTAGATGACAAAATGGTTAGGACAATATTCAAATGAGAAAGGTCCTCCTTCTAGGTTCTTGAATAAACTATGTCTTCAAGAAGACTAAGATAAATTGGCAAAAATAAGGTCTCAAGAGATCATTCATAAGACTCAAGTATCGCTGCATTGGTAAGTACGAAGGCATTACTACAAATTAGTAATGACCCTCGTGGTGTTCTAAATGCAGCTGTAATATCATCTTCTTGAACTCTAATAATATGATGGTACCCAAGACGAATCTAGTTTGATAAGAACTTAGCTCCAAAAGTTCATCTAAAAAGCTCATTAATGATAGGGATAGGATACTTATCTTTGAAGGATAGTATTTAGTGCCCTGTAGTCCATGCAAAAATGCTATTCGGCCGCTCTGCTTTTACCCAAGTAACTCGAGAAGAAAAAGGGTTGTGACCGGGACGTATGAGTCAGACAAGCAACTCCTTGACCATCCTTTCAATCTCACTTTTGGTAGTGTGGGTGTCGGGATGGTGGACACTCACCGTTTGGCACCGCTTCTGGAGGAATTTGGTGGTCATGCATACATTATGGTGGTACAAAGTTGGGTGTTACAAAACCACGAAAAATTTCAAAAAAAGCTGATCCAATTATGGTGGGTAAGTCATGAACACGGTTGGTAGTTGGTAGGTATAAGATGTAAAAGAATCCAAGGTGTACTCCCCATGGTCCTTTGTTGTTAAGGCTTCAATGCTCATATGCCTCGGTCCTTGAAAAGACAAGAAACCCCTTCTTGTTGAAATTTCATCATTAGGTTTAAATAGTCCGTCTCGATAGGCCCAAGAGTTGTAAGCCATTGTACCCTAGAACAATAGGACACCGCCACCGGTAAAACATAGAAATCAGCGATCACAATGCACCGCTTATATATCATTGTGACACGGGACAAATTCCAACACACTCTCTTTCTTCTATTCGCTATCACAACGAAACCTTTTACTTTGAGTCACCGGCAAGAAACTTAGAGATGATACTTTAATCAATGAAGTTATGGGTACTACCGCCGTCGATTAATACGGTGAGATCCTTGTTCCTCATCTTTCCTATCACCGAATAGTTTATGGGTGGATGGTTCCCGCAATTGCATGGAGCGAGATTTCGAGCACAATATCTTGAGTCTCTTTCATGGTTTCAGTTTCGTCTTCCTCTCTCTATCGTGGATTGGAGAATCTTGATCATGAATAATTCGCTCGTAGCGGTGCCGGAACAAAGTTCTCGTCAGCAAATGTAAGTCCTCTCTCTTTGTTCTCTTGCTTCGATTGGAGATTCACGGAAAGTAAGAGTTGTTGTGTTTGTTCGTTGAATTGGAAAGGCCCTCATATACCGGGAGTAGAATTGACATTCATTTTGTCGTTACCATGGCGCGGGAACGAGATGATTGTATGACTCTCCGTTGAAGTTGGTTCCGCTCTTGATTAGGCGAGTCACATTGATGGTTACTGCTAGGGTGTTAGGATGCTTAATTTTAACATCTAGCGCATACATCATGACATCAATAAAAATTCTCGGCAATCCCGATGCGGTAAAGAGGCTCTTGAAAGCTTCTTGATAAGGTACAACCATAGTCGTTGTTTCAACCATGTTATAGCCTCCTGAAGGATTCTAGTCGATTGGGCCAAATCGAAATAAGGTAGCCTTAGTGAATTCTATCCATGTTACTGACCATCTAAACTTGATCAACAACAATGTCATTGCTAAGCAATTCCTTTGAGATGGAATAATGCCAACAACTGTTGATCTATGGCCCGATTAAAAGTGAAATATTGCTCGCCTTTATAAATCCATCCATTGGATCCTCATCGTTGAATTTCTGGAAGGTCATTTGAGAGGTTGGTTTTGTGGTTTATAAATGGTGTTTGATGATTCTTCGAGAAAAATAGTTAATTTCTTGTTGATGAGGATGTGGGCAAGAAACTCTTAAGCCTTGAAGTTCCACCAATATTTGTAGTGGTATGAACCTGATCAAAATTTGACTTATGTCGCGGTGCAGGGCCGTCACCTTATTTGAAACTTCGGCATTTGTTTTGCCTCAAAGTAATGGCTAATGGAACCGGCTCGATATAATAAGGATGGCAAAACTTTACCCAACCCATTAACACGCAAGAACCCGCATGCTTTTTGGTCTTCGGTTATTGAGTTGAGGTCAGCGGGTCAACACGATAAGAACGTACGTAACTTAACGGTTAGTAGCGGGTGAACACACAAAACCGATAACAACTCATTACTATTCATAAAATAAAAAATTAAATAAAAATTATTTTCTCCTTATAAAATATTAAAAATTATAAACTATGTTAAAGTATATTTTCACAAATATTAAGTAAAATTTTAATATTTCAAATTATAAATATTGATAATTTTATTTTTTTATTTGTTAATCACGTGTAGTTTTTATTTATATAGGAAATATGTTATATATATTTATATAATTATATTTGATTTATTTTGTCACATGCTTCTATTTGATAAATATATTTGTTTCTATTAAATTTATAATAAAATAGTATAATATTTTATCACACATATATGTATGAATAAATATATATGTGACATATACGACATATGTGACACAATACATTGATCTAGTAAATTTTTATATGCATGTGTATAATCAAATATGTAATTATGTAATGTGACATATATATAAGATAATTATGAGACAATTTTATTTATATATATGACATTGCTTTATATACATATTTTTATGAACAAATATCTATGTAATATATATCATACAATTTTATGACACATGCTATATATGTGACACATGCTACATAACTATGCACACATATATGTGACACATTTATGTGATAATATCTAAAAATATAAAATTTGTACAATTATATATATATTGAATATATTAAGCACTTCATACATATACATTAAACATATATATAATTTGTACATATAGATTTTTTTTAAACAAATGGATACTATTAATAATGATATTATTGATAATAGATATTATTTGATTAGTTGATATATATTTATTTTATTAATTTTAAATTAACTTTATTATAATTTTGCTTTAACTTTGCGGTGATTTTTTTTTCATAGAATAATTAAAAAATTATTAAAATTAATCAATTTATTTAATAGATTAATGGGTTAGATACCGAGTTACATAATAATTTAATAAATGAATTTGAATTTATATACTTCAACACAAAAGCTTAGCGGGTTGAGTTCGAATGAGAAAAATTTAACACGAACACAATCACACGACACGACACAGCACGTTGTCATCGCTAGATACCAATGATATGGTTAATTTTAAACAGAACAATGAAAAAATTAGAAGCCACAGAGAAAAACTAGAGATAGAAGTGGTTTTCAACAGCGTGCCTTTCTTTTCATTCATGGCTACCTTATAGCCTTACAACAAATGAAGGAAAATAACATGGTCTGAAAACTAGGAGCATTCTACCTCGATCAAGCGATAATAGCCACAAAAGAAGGAAAACTATTAACTGACATCAACATAAACTAGACTAAGTCCACCACCAAGTAACCACGTACAGATACCAATTATCATGCACGGCACTGTTGCATGCCTACAATTACCATGCACATAACATCTTAGTTATACAACTTGTATGCAAATTTGAAGTTCAATTAGAAACCAATTAAAAGGTTGAAGTACAACCTTTAGTTTTATCACAATTTATATTTAAAAAACAACATGGAATCCCCCAAAATGAATAATTATTTTTAAGCTTATGTGAGTTTGTAATTAAATATTTCCTACTTTCCCTTTTCTCTGTTAGCAAAGATGAGAGAAAAAATAGATGAGGGTTTTCATTATTCTCTAGGAAAAATCTTCCATTTGCTGTAGATGGATGCTATATCCCTTGCAAAAATCCATATTGTAAAGGAGATTACCTCCCTTGTAAAACTCAAGATGATTCCAAACTTCTCACAAACTTCTTTGCCTGTCAACACAAAAATGAATGAATGAGAAGCAATTTAAAAAAATGGGGCGAGTTTTGACACAGTACCAATATTTTCACTTTGTACCTGTTCTAGTGTTAGAAACATAATCACATTCCAGGATCCTAGCCGTCCAAAATTCGGGAGGAAACCCTTATAGAAAGCAAGAGGTCCCTGCAAAACACCGAATTCCGTCAATTTTGTGTTTCTTAACAGAACTTCAAAATCACACTGCAGACCTTTTTACGAGGTGACAGGTTCAGAATTAGGACCCAACTCGGTCTTCATGTTTAACGCACATAGATGCAAAGAGAAGGTGCATAAGTACATAAATAGTATCATGTTGCTACTTGAGCACTCGTTGTTTTAATCTGTTTGAATTAACATGCAATTACGATGCTAAACTTAACCGTTTCATCCATATGAATTATAGATAGCCGACTTTCATTTACATAATAACATATTAGTGCCTCATGATGGTAAGAAGTCCATAGCAAGCAATAGGCATACATCATTCTTCAAAGTTTTGATGAAACAATCAAGAGTGCTTTTGTAGGCAGAATCTCCCATCATTCTTGACTTGACCTGAAAAAAGAAAAATAGTAATAGAAAACAGTAAATCTAATTTTCATTGAAAGCTAAGTATTAACACAAGGAGGTAATCTAATAAATCAGTATATGAAAATAGGTAACCAGAAAATTTAAACCATAAAAAATGTTAAGAAATTCAAGTCTGAATCCATAAAATGCCAAGGGGTAGGAAATAAAACTGTTATTTTATGCTGGCACTGACAAACAAGAGGCATTCTCATGTAATATGTATGCGTTACAAAGTCTGATTGTAAGCAAGTTTATTTAATTCTCCTACTGGCATAATATGTTGGCACTAACAAACAGGAGGACATTCTCATGTAATGCACGTATGTTACAAAATCTTATCCTAATCAAGTCTACTTAATTTTCCTGCAGCTATAAAAACTAATTACAAACACCCGACTAAGTTCATTACTGAAGTAAAAACCAAGAAGAACAATTATATGCAAACGTAGATGGGTTACCACATCAACTGGTGAGCCAATACAGACAGCAAAGAAACCTGCCCCAAGACCAGAAAGAAGATGAGTGACAACATTGTCTGTGAACCCTGGGATTTTCAAAATTGTCTGCATTGAAAAGATACAAGTCAGAGCCCACAAACACCTTCTACTCCAAAAGTGAAAATTAGTCATTAATGAAATGTTCTAGTATAATGAGTTTTCTGTTTACCTCCTTCACTTGATCATAACTTGCTAACTCAGCAGCATTTATAATAGCGTTCCGCATAACATTAGGTCCAAGCCCAGTCCAAAGAGCCCCAAATCCTTCCTAAGTGTCAGAAATTAGTCAAAAACGAACAGGAAAGAAAGGTTAGAAAATAGGAAAGAAATGGATGACACCAAATATTCTTTTTCTTCCCCGTTATCTAACTTTTTCAGCTTAGCTACCCAACCTGTCTAACAATTGTGGAATAAGCATTCAGTGCTCCAGAATAGCGTCTTGGCACACCAGGTGGTAACTTTCCTTCAGCTTGAAGTCTAACTTTCACAAGATCAGTTGGATTGGCCACAGTAATTCCTAGAGCACCTATATGAAAGACAGTAGACATAATTAACCAAAATAAAGGAGACGGTTAAAGAGTTTGCAAAGCTATACTTTTAGCTTCTTATGAAGGGAAGAGAGAGAAACCAGATTACCATGTCTAAATATTTACCATGTTATACATAAAAGTTAAGTGATCAACTTATTCACCAAAAGTGTTAAGCTATCAACTTAACCCAAAACCTAAAATTGTTACAAAGTGTCTCTAATTATGTATGTCAAGATAACACAAAACACATAAATGATACCCCCACGTAGGCTACCATAATAACAGGAAACTTGAAAGTGGACCTTACATGTGCATGACCAAGAAAGTACAAGAAATAAGGGGTTAAGAGGACTTGAATATAAGAACAAACAGCTTATATGCCAAAGAAGTGCTTCACTTTTAACATATCAAGGCAATAGGATACTGACATGGGTTAACAGAATCATTTAGTAGCTCGTAAACCATAAAACTACAAGCATTCACTTTTCTCACCAGTTGTTAGTCCAGCAAGTATTTTCTTAGACAGAGGAACATCTCCAACAAAGTCCTTTCCAACATATAAATTCCTAACCTGTCAAGCCCACAATTCACATATCAGAAATCAGTGTACAAAAGATTATACACTTCAAAGAAAGACCTGAGAAAACCGATATGATGAAAACATCCAAGACCTACAGGCTCATACAACCCAATTCTTAAGCCTCCAAATACACATTGACGATGTAATCCTGGTACAATGCCTTCCAGAGTGCAGTCAGACCTTCTTCTCTGGCAATGGTACCAACCGTACCAGCAAACCCCTGTATTTTGGCAAGGTCACTGCATCACCTGCAACTGCTTTCTTTGGAGTTGGAGCCTAACTTTAGCAGTGTCCAAAGGAATAGTACAAATCTGCATCATGTTCATGTGCAGGCTGGGAATGGGGCTCAGACTTAACAGATGAATTGCACAAGCAAATAAGCAAATATGAGGAAGTACAATAATGAGCACTTTCTTCTTTCTTCTTTCTTTTTTTTTTTTTTTTTTTCCTAAGAACTTAAAATTGAAGGCTAAATTAAAAGCTCAGAGCTTTCAATTTTACACTTGTACCATAATAAACAATTAGAAAAATTAAATACTTAATCAGAATACAATTTTATTACTAAATTAGGGCATGAAACTCTTAATAACAAAGTTTTAGAGGGAGTGCCTTGATCTCCAAGTTTATCTTTAAATCGACAAACTAAATTTAGTTGAGTTTAATGCTTTTCCATTTCCCCATTCTCGTTCTTCCAGTCATAAATGTAGTATCCTATACCATTTGATACAGATCATGCATAATTGAATTTAGTTATAATTTCTAAGAACTAGAAACTAATTACTTAATTCACAAAACCCGAAAAAGACATTATTGCACTGACGGGTCATGCCCCAATCTAAAGCCATTCCCGGTTTAAATTGACATTTATGAGATAAGAATATAGATAACAAAGTTCGCAGAGAAAATCACATCATCGTCAAAAAATCATCACTCAACGGATCAAAGACGTTCAACTTACAGATATAAAAAGCCAAAGAACTTATTTCGTGCACAAATTTTAAGCCAACCGGAAAGCCATGTAAAGGAAATTGGGAATTTTACACATGCAGCTTCAATTTATCAATAACAACAAACAAAATTCGTATCTAACTAGCCACCTGTGTTTGACTCAAATCTGACTGAGTTGGACCAAAGTTTTTAACTTCTTTAAAAGAAAAAGTTTTCTCACTGTATGTGGAATTTATGGTGTGAATTGTGATGCACACCCCAGGTAGCTCAGAGATCATAAAACATAAATAACACCTAAGTCAATACTGCACCGTCAAAGTTTAAAAGTAAGAATAATTCTACAAAACAATTTGATCACCATTTTACTTCGCAAATTGATCACTTTCTTCTGGGTATATTGATTGGTTACCTCAGCAAAACAAGCCGCAAAAGCGCTACTGGCGAAAGTCCCAGCAAAGGAAATGTCGGATTTGGACTTTTGATCGGCCACCATAGCTGAGCTGACCGACGAGAAGAGTAAAAGCAGATGAAGAAGTTGAACCACACGATGAGGGCTTTTAATACAGCAGAAAAGGAAGAAGAAGAAGAAGAAGCGAGAAATGGGTTTTCGTGCAAACGCGAATCTTGGGAAATGGGAATCCCAGCCGAAGGTTGCGCAATAGGGTCTTTCCCCTTTTCGCTCTTTTGCGTCTCCCCTCCTTTCTCTCTCTCTCTCTGTTTCACTGCTTCTCTCTGTTTTCTGCTATTCTCTGTCACCCCATTTATATTTGGTTTTGCTTTTTGGACAGTTTCGCTTTTGGGTTGTCTACGGTCGTTTATAAAGTTTTGACATGAAATCATCATGTTTGGACCAATCACAAAACGCCACATAAGCAATTGGCAATCCCAGTGAACCAGGAGAGCTTGGTAATTGGGAAGGGCAAATTTTAGACGTTAGTCTCAAAATTATCCCTTAGTTTATATTTCCAATGCATTCTTAGAAGTTTTCACTTTTTATTTATCTATCCCCGTTTGTAGAGGTTTAACATGCAATTATTATAGTTTATCACATAATTCTACGTAAGCAAAATGCAAAATTCATAACAATTTTAAAATATAATTTGTGTTAAAATATAAATAATGTGTTATATTTTTAATGATAAGGAACAAATATGTACAGTAATATATGATTTGTATTTTAATATAGATTATGTCAAATAGGTATATTTGAGGAGTTTATGGATGAGTTAAAAGTTTCTTCCAGGCTAATGATCTGTGATGTTGTGATTGATTCGAATATCGGAAAGCCAAAATGCATGATTTAGACAAGTTGGGGTTTCCCAATACACCTTTTGGGATCTTGCAATGGGCATGATTAATAAGATAGAAAATATAATTAAAAAAGAAAGCCCAAAAAATGCCATAATATAAAAACTAAAAAGATTCATGCTTATAAGCTAAATTGAATACTAAAATTGCCACATTGTAATTAAAAAAATCAAGGGCTAAACTGGCTAAGTACAATTTGGTACCCGAATAGGATAATGATTTTTAGAAAGGCCAATTAGAGGAAAGCTAATGAGTGAGTAATCAAAAGCAATAATACACCAAAACTAAGCTATCTTAATGATATTACCAAATGCATGAACGAATGATTGACCCAAATAAAACTTTATGGTGTCATGAGGTGTGATTTATGGAATCTGATATGGAAAAAAAGAGAGAATAAAGACTATAACCAAATGAAAACAGTGTGAATGGCAAGTTTTACAGAAAAGGCCATGAGATAAGAATATATGATGATGGTTGTTCAAATGGACCACTTGTGAGGGGTCTAAGGCTTATTGGTCATAACTCTTATCATGCAGGCGGATAAGAATAAATATTCTTGACACGATCTCTATTTTTTTTTTTGGTGAACTTGACACGATCTCTATTGAAAATACATGCAATGCATTGAATTTTATTAGCCGAGAGTTAGATATGTAAAATACTTTTGACATTTGACATATTATTTGCATTTTAATATAAATTATATTAAATGGTTGTATAAACATGAAAAAGGTTCCAAGCATATATATTTTTTGGGTGAATAGGTTCCAAGCACATTGGAAATATGAAAGTAAGATAAAAATGGCACAATAGAAAATAAAAGTAAAACGTTTATTATGATTGTTATTGTTAATATTTGAAATTAAACCTAATTATAAGGCAATTTCTGACTCTCGTTTTATTTATTGAGTCGCCCCAATTAGTCCAGTCCACTTAGATAGTCACAAACTTACCATATAGATTTGTGGTCAAATGACCTTTTTTATATATATAAATAGGTCAAATCACTTTAAACGACAACTACATAATATATTCAGCAAAAAAAAACTACATAACAAAGAATTGGAAATAATTTTATTTCCAATGGTATTGTATTAGTTATTATTTAACTTAATTTGGCAATCAATTAATAGCTTAATTTGACAATCAATTTAAATATTAGCATTTAAATTTATTCAATTTTTACATATATAATTACATTTCTTTTCTTTTCTTTTTTAGAAAAATATAAAATTACATTAATTTAATAAAAATTTAACATGAACTAGATAATGTTAACTTTGTTAGGAATGTATAATAAAAATCAAAATAGTCCAACAGCCCACCTTACTAGAAAAATATAAACAAAGTATGAATAATAATATTGGGATGTACATTGTTGACTTGCAATGCAATGTCCCACCTTTATCAGCCACCCCTTTCTGTTATATTATTAGTTTGATTATGTTTTAGTATAGGCTATGAATGGGAATGGATGCGTGGAAAATAATTTATTGTATTCCAACAATTTTCATATTGTACCAAATACAAACACATGCTGAATTTTAAATTTTTAGATAAATCCGACAACACAAGAAGATATGTTTGAAACATAACATAATCCACTACTTGTTTTAATCTTATAATATCTATCATGTTAAGTGGTCATGTTTTGAATAACTTGTAATTTATAAATGACATGTTAAAATAAGAAGTGGATTGGCACAAGTCATTTATAAATTACATTATAAATGGCACGTAAAAGTTAACCGTCCATATTATATTAATGTAATATATTGGTTTGTGATAAGTTGTATGGTAATATTATCTTTTGGCAACAATCAATGGCAGCCGGCAATTGGTTTTTGTTGTCGTTGTCATTGTTATTGTTCAAGATCAGCTAGAGATGGCAATTTACTCCGCCCTCTTGACACACTCATTTGGGGTGGGGATTATTCGCCTAACCAATTGATAGACATAGAAACCACCGCAATATCTCCGTCCTAAACTCGCTTCGTATATATATATATATATATATATATACCATGAAGAGGACATGATGTATGAGGAGGACTAGTATGCTTAGTACTGGAGTACTTATTGGACAGGAGAGGAGCTCCACCATTGTGGCCTGATACTTAATTTCCATATATCAAGATGAAAAAAAGAAAGAGCAGATAAAATTCTGAAAATAATACTGAAAATATTATTGATAATTTTGAAATTAATACAAAGCTTCTTGAAGCGGTTTTGGAAATACAGTAAAACTAGATAATAGGAGAAGCTAATTCTTGAAGTTTCTCTCAAATTAACTCTGCCTTCTTTTGAAGTCTTGATGTCTTCTTATAATGTCAGAGGAGGAGTGGAATCATTAAAGCTTGAGGAACTTTGTCAAAAGCTTGCGGAATTCCCAGATCTTGTCTGAATAATATGATGACTTCTGCTTTTACCTAGGGTAATTGCTACAGTAAATCTGACTTTTGAATAGTAACTTGGCTTTTCGGATAACTTTGCACCGAAAGTAGTTCTTTTGTCTGGAGCTTCGACCTTTGTGCCAGAGAACTTTGTCTCTTGTGCTGAAACTAATCAATCAGGGCCCAATTCTAAAGGGCTGAAATCATATGGATCTTATTCATCATCTTTATAATCAGCCCATCTTTTAGGTTTTCTTTTCTTTTCGGTCAGTTGAGCTAGATGCTTCAGAGAGTTCATCTTCTTTTGAATCATCTTTGGCTTCTGCTTGTTGTAATAATTTTTGAGCCATTTCAATCAGTTCCTTTTTGGATCTTGATGAAGAGGCTGAAGTGGCTGAAGTTGCAGGCTTGGGATTTCCTTTTATTGGAACAGGAGGAGTAAATTCCAAATCCATAGCCTTCTTGACTCTTTTAATGTCAAATTTATCCCACCATTTAATAGAATAGGAACGGTAGAATAAATCATCTTCTTTTCCATAATACCATTTGAAGATCCAAGGGATCTTATATTTTGACATAAAATGATATTCAATAGGAAAATTTTGCTCTCTTTTATTTAAAATGATTTTGTGAGCAAAATCCCTTAATAAATTTTGTAATTGAGAAGGAAAATGTTTTTTCTTTATGCCATGATCCTCTCATCATTGATAAAACCAGTTGGAAATATTTTTTGAAAATTTTGAATCCCAACATATAAACCATGAATGAGAAAATTGTTCATTTTGATGTAAGAAAACATTGGACCGTGCATCAATATAATCATAATAAGTATATTTGAATTCAGGGGTTTCTACATTTTGAATGGTATGGAGGATTATTCCATTGAGAAAGTGTAAGAACCTTTTGAGAAATATTTTGTGATATAAAATTTTTGTTTTGTCGTTGCGGTCATAAAGAGCTTCAACGTTTAAAGCCGAGTATGGTTGAGTATAGCGATTATAATATCTTAATGTTTTGAAGGATGTCCTGGTATATAATGAAATCTAGGAGGAAAGAATTTTGGGCTATTAAATTGGCCGAGAATGAATTGTAATTGGGTTCTATATATCCAAGTGGATAGGAGGCTATATCAATGTAGGGGATCCTTTCGATAAGGAATAATGGGTCTAAAAGGTTGACTTTGCGAAATCAAATGGGTTATGGGCGTTATAAGGGCTCGTTGATAATTAGGAGCAATCTTTCAATGGATGTAGAGGTAATAGGTATTTGGGTTAATGGTAAAGGAATGGAATCCTCCTTTTAATGGGTTGGGTTAATGACCCTTGTTGTAAGGGTTTTGGCCCTTTTCGAGGCGTCCACAGGAATTCACTTGTTAGAAAATCGAATAGAATTATTTTCTCCTTTTATATATTCTATGTCAAAATAAAAAATACTTAATATAGTTTGCCATCTGGCAAATATTTGTTTTGAAACAATATTTTGAACATCTTTTTGTAAAATATATTTAGCACTTTGGCAATCAATGCGAATTAAAAATTTTTGATTTAACAAATCATCTTGAAATTTTTGTATGCATAATACTAAAGATAGAATTTCTTGTTTAATAGTACTATAATTTTTTGTGCAGAATTCCAAGTACCAATGATCTTTGCTCAGAGAATCATGAGAGATTTTTGTAATAGAATGCCTCAATCCTTTATCCGAGGCATCTTGGACAATTTTTGAGATTTGAGAAGGGATTCCCATAGGGAAGAGTTTTAATATGGTCTTAATTTCTTTTACTAGATTAGTGTGGTCATCCAACTTGGTGGATCCTTTTTTAACCTATCAAATAAAGGTTTGCACTTAATTCTAATATGATTATAAAAGTCTGCAATATAATTAAGGGATCCTAAAATCCTCTGTAATTGTTTTTATCAAGAATGATATCGAAATTTGTCTACAAATTTAGAGACCTCATAATTGGGATGATTTTGGGTGATGAATCTCATATCCTAAAAATCTAATTTTGGTTTGAAAAAGCTTGATTTTGGGGTGGAAATGACTAGACCATGTTTTTAATGATTTGGAAAAATAATCTAAGATGTTTCCAATGTTTCATAGATTGTGAATAAATAAGGACATCATCAATATATACTATAGTGAAATGACTATAATCATTAAATATATCATTCATAATCTTATTTGGAATTCCTTGCCATTTTTAAGTCCGAAAGGCATAACATTCCATTCAGATTGTCCAAAGGGGTAACAAAGCATCTTATATCTATCTTGTTTATTAATTTCTATTTGCCAAAATCCGATTTCATGTCAAATTTTTAAAATATGGTAGCAAGGCGGAAATTAAATCTTTCTTAATAGGGATAAGGTATCTAATCCATAATAGAAATTGTGTTTAATGGTTTATAATTGATAACTAACCTAGGGGTTCCTCTTTCTATTTCAGCATTTTCTCGAACATAAAAGCCAACATGACCTAGGAGATTGACTATGTCTAATTAAATTTTTGTCTAATAATTCTTTAATTTCTTTTTACAATGTTCCATTAATTCTTGACTCATTTGAATTGGTCTAGCTTTAGTAGGAATTTGTGATTCTTTAAAATTATTTTCATGGGTAATGAGACAATATATTTAGACCTATGCCGGCGATGGGATATCGAAGATAATTCTTTAACTAATCGCTCTTGAAAATTACTAATCTATTTTTGTAATGGAATTTTGCTAATTGGTTTTCTATTTGATGGTATTTAATTTCTTCTTGTAAAGATTTTAAATGCTGGGTTTTTCCATGTATTAAATTGATGTGTTTGTAAATTAATTCTTCTGCATTGTTTTAATATGAGGATTGGGAAAACAAATTTAAAGTTGTTTCTCTAAAGGATGATGAGATAATTCCATTATTATTAGTGATGAAAAGGATATAATAAACTAATAAAAGGTAATCCTAGGATAAGAGGATCATTAAATTTCGATTAATATAAGAGTGGTTTGAAAACAAATACAATTATTTTCTTCTTGCTATATAGCAACTTTATTAACTTCATATGTAATATCCATTTTGGATCCATTTGCCGATCTTAATGTCTCTTTTAGTCTTTGTGTAATATTTACTTGATATTAAACCTTCTTATATACAATTTAAATCGCTCGCTCATAAGAGCAATAGTAATAAATGAGAATTCATTATTAATTAAAATTGTTACTTCAGTATACCATTTTCTTATTTGAATCCTATGAATGGTAGTTAAGTTATTTTGTAATGAATTTTCTTTAATCTGATCTTCTTCATCATTGGTATCTGATCCAGATGAAATATGACTAGAACTTGGTTTGTCTATGATATTTTTTAATTTTTCTTTTAACAATAATTGATCATTTTTTAATACCTGAATTTCTTTCTTTATAATATTAATTTCAGTATATAAATCTTGAGTAGTGATATCTGTGGATTTCTGGATTTGAAATGTTTTTAAAGCATTATTTATATTTATAGGTGATTTTTCTTTATGCTTGGTAAAGTATTTTTAAAAATTTTTTGTTTGTATTTTAATAAGAATTCTCTTTTCATATCAGAGTCAGGAATTTGATTTATAGTTTCTAACAATAATGTTTCAATTTCTTCATCTGAATTTAAAACATTAATAGTTTTACAACAAGTAAATGAACATTTAGGTTTATCTGGTTCGGTTTCATAATTTGTTTCTGATGGATTACTATCTTCCGTTATTTGATCATCAGAATAATCTTGAGTAGTTGAGTTTTCTAATTCAGTATCAGTATCAATTATTCCTATAGATTTAATAAGATTTAATTTTTGATCTTCTCGTATTTCTAATGAATTGATAATATTTTTTAATTTACATTCATTTGCATAATGTCCAAATTTACTACACTTATAACATTTAATTTTGGATTTGTCTTTAGATTTATTTTTTCTAAAGGTTTATAAGGTTGTATTTTAAATTTATATATGCGGTTTATGTGATAGTGTAGATTTTATCTCTACTTGGAAGAATGACATTAATTCCATATTGTTGGCAAAAATTTCCTAATTCATATTTAGCTTGTTTTTCTCATTTTCATTTCTTTAGAAATTTTTAAATCAATACACATTTTAATCCTTAGTTTTTATTGTGGCTATTATGTCTCCATATGTTAATGAATCATAATCTATATAATTATTTTGATTACTTAATATAGTTCTAATTTTATGTGCGAAATATTTAGGTAATCCGTTTATAAATTTTTCTTTCCAAAGGCTTGGTTACTATCTATCTTCTAGTCATAATTCCTTTAGTAAAATTTTCTACATACCAAGTCACTTAGGCTAGGCGGTAAGTTGGTTAATTGATTATGGATTCTTTCTATACAGTTGTAAGTGTTCCTATAAAATGTTTAATAATGGTGACTAATAATGTATTGACACTATCATAATTATTTAAAATAGGTTCATTGTTGTCATCTAATTTAAAAGAATAAATAATGTTATTTCGTGATTCTTTAGTAAGGTGTTTACTCCACTAATTTTGTAATGAATCCTAATGTTAATAATTCAACTATTTCAAGTTGTTCATAATCATGAATTTGTAAATAAGTATTGGCTACCATTGTCATTCGTTGCAATAAATCAATTATTTCTTGTTCTTTTAAACCATCAATATTCCAAATATAAAATTTATCAGCACTTACTGAAAATTGAGTTTGTGAAGATAATTCAGGAAAATTTGCTAATGGGAGATTAGGATATTTAGGACGATTACTTTTTCTTTTTATTCTTTTTACTTTGTTTTCTGTTTGAGAATCAGAATTGTAATGTGAATTTAAAGTTTGAATGCTGGATTTATGATTAACAGGAGTGGTTACCACATTGGGCTTATGGATCGGGGTGTCTAACATGGGCTGACTAGTGGATGGTTGGTTTATGTGTATTTATTGTAATAATTTATCAATGTGTTTTAATTTATCCATAGAAGTTTTTAATTTTGGTGTCTTAGTTATATCTTGAAATTTAACTAAAGGAGTTTGTTTGACTTCTGTTTGTTGATTATCAATTTTAATTTCTATTTTATCTAATTGTTTTCCTATTGTAATTAGACTTTTATTGGTATAATTATTTTGTTCAATAAGCTTATTAAGATTTATATCTTGTTAGGTAGTTTAAAAGGTGCAGCATTTATTAAACTATTATGGTGTTGTATTTTAATTTGTTCAATAGGAGGTGAGTTGATAATATTGATGAATCATTATTTAGAGTAAATCTTTCTTTAGTTAACGCTTTTATTTTAGAAATATAATAATTTTCTAAAAGTCAAAAAGTAAATATTTATCTTAAATGTATTCATATATTTTTCCATATATTATAAATGTTTTGTTTTCCTCTCGTTGTATAATCTTGTTTATATTCTACTAGTTTTTAGCATTCTTTTGGACATTACATCATTATTTAATTTTTTCCATTTAGGTGTAAAATCTTTACAAAGTGTATTTAATGAAGGATCAGTAAAATCTGAGGCTGTAGGTGATTCATTTCCTATTGTATAACAAGTTTGACTTACTTGTCCTTGTGTATGTTTGGATGTTTGTTGTAATTTATTAATTTCATTTTGTAATTTTAATTGTCTTAATTGTTGTTCTAATTCTGAATGTGTAATTTACGTATGTCTTTTCTAATTCAATATCTCTTCTTGATATACTTTACGTTACCGATTCTATAATTGGTCTAGAAGATCTAAATGTATTTTTGAATTGTCTACATCAAATGATATTCTAACGGTTCCATCAGTTGTTTGGCTAATAAAATCCTTATGTGATAATATGTTTTGAGGAGGTGGAGGAGGTTGTACCTCATCTAGTGTCTTTTATGTGGGTTAATTTACATCTTCCCACTTAATCATTTTAGGAATCTGTATATTTAATTGGTTTTGTTGATTACTTTGAATTAAAGTGGTGTATCCTTTAGTGTTAATATTTTTAGCTTTAAAATCCATATTAGTACCAGAAATTTTGTAATGAATTCTATAGACTAATGCTAAAGGTTGTCTACCTGGGTCAACTTCGTACATATTCTTTTCATTATCTGTTCTATACTAACTTTTCTTTGTTATTTATCACTGATAATCTTCTTCATCCCAGCCAGATCTGAACAATAAATCCGAAGCCTGAACAATAAGTCCCATGGTAGAGGCTTGAGAGGGATCGGTCTGAGAGGTTTTAGCAAGGATGGATAAGCCTAAACAGAGGTAGGTACGAGTTGTTTAAGTTTTAGTTATAGATCTGGATATGGATAGACTATTTAGATCTTCATCTTCTTCTAGTTCTAGACGAAGTACTAGTTCTCGTTCAATTATAGCTTCTATTCCACCTATAGAAAAAGAAACTGTTAATGAGGAACATTATAGTATCCATAATGACAGACCATTAGATCATAATTGGATTATGCCAAATATTTCCCCTAATGAAATTTATATTCAAAAACCGTGGTCATTATCAGCCTTTAGATCTGAGACCCATGTTTAAACTGTAGAACAAGTTTATTCTATTAATAAGAATTTTGAAACTTGTCAATTATTAAATAAAAATAATATTGAAAAACATAAGAAGGATGGTTACAACTTTCTTCATATAGGAGTTGTACAAGTTGGAATAAATCCATTAACGTTGTTAGGACTAAATGCTTCAATATTATTAACATTAAGAGATGCAAGTTTTAAAAATTATAAAGATGGAATATTAGGAGTCATTGAAACCAGTCTTTGTAATGGACCAGTCCATTTTGATTGTTACCCAAACTTTATAGTTAGCCTCTCTCACCCCTGTATATTAAAAGTATTAACATTAAATATTAAGACCTCAGGTTACGAAGTTGACCCAGGTAGACAACCTTTAGCATTAGTCTATAGAATTCATTACGAAATTTCTGGTACTAATATGGATTTTAAAGCTAAAAATATTAACACTAAAGGATACACCACTTTAATTCAAAGTAATCAACAAAACCAATTAAATGTACAGATTCCTAAAATGATTAAGTGGGAAGATGTAAATTTACCCACAGAATGGACACTAGATGAGGTACAACCTCCTCCACCTCCTCAAAACATATTATCACATAAGGATTTTATTAGCCAAACAACTGATGGAACCGTTAGAATATCATTTGATAGAGACAATTCAAAAAATACATTTAGATCTTCTAGACCAATTATAGAATCGGTAAGACGAAAGTATATCAGAAGAGATATTGAATTAGAAAAAGACATACAGAAATTACACATTCAGGAATTAGAACAACAATTAAGACAATTAAAATTACAAAATGAAATTAATAAATTACAACAAACATCCATACATACACAAGGACAAGTAAGTCAAACTTGTTATACAACAGGAAATGAATCACCTACTGACCAGTTTTATTGATCCGTCATTAAATACACTTTGTAAAGATTTTACACCTAAATGGAAAAAATTAAATAATGATGTAATGTCCGAAAAGAATGCTAAAAAACTATTAGAATATAAACAAGATTATACAAGAGGAAAAACAAAACATTTATAATATATGGAAAAAATATATGAATACATTTAAGATAAATATTTACTTCTTTGACCTTTTAGAAAATTATTATATTCCTAAAATAAAACCTTAACTAAAGAAAGATTTACTCTAAATAATGATTCATCAATATTATCAACTCACCCTCCTATTGAACAAATTAAAATACAACACCATAATAGTTTAATAAATGCTGCACCTTTTAAACTACCTACTGAATATAAAAATCTTAATAAGCTTATTGAACAAAATAATTATACCAATAAAAGTCTAATTACAATAGGAAAACAATTAGATAAAATAGAAATTAAAATTGATAATCAACAAAGCAGTAAAACAAACTCCTTTAGTTAAATTTCAAGATATAACTAAGACACCAAAATTAAAACTTCTATGGATAAATTAAAACACATTGATAAATTATTACAACAAATACACATAAACCAACCATCCACTAGTCACCCATGTTTGACACCCATCCATAAGCCCAATGTGGTAACCACTCTCAAGTAATCATAAATCCATTCAAACTTTAAATTCACATTACAATTCGATTCTCGAATAGAAAACAAAGTAAAAGAATAAAAAGAAAAAGTAATCGTCCTAAATATCCTAATCTCCCATTAGCAAATTTTCACAATTATCTTCACGAACTCATTTTCAGTAGTCTTGATAAATTTTATACTTGGAATATTGATGGTTTAAAAGAACAAGAAATAATTGATTTATTACAGTGACAATGGTAGCCAATACTTATTTACAAATTCATGATTATGAACAACCTGAAATAGTTGAATTATTAACATTAGGATTCATTACAAAATTGGTGGAGTAAACACCTTCTTGAAGAATCACGAAATAACATTATTTATTCTTTTAAATTAGATGACAACAATGAACCTATTTTAAATAATTATGATAGTGTCAATACATTATTAGTCACCATTATTAAACATTTTATAGGAACACCTACAATTGAAAAGAATCCATAATCAATTAACCAACTTACAGCCCTAGCCAAGTGACTTGGTATGTAGAAAATTTTACTAAAGGAATTATGACTAGAGAAGATAGTAACCAAGCCTTTTGGAAAGAAAAATTTATAAGCGGATTACCTAAATATTTCGCACATAAAATTAGAACTATATTAAGTAATCGAATAATTATATAGATTATGATTCATTAACATATGGAGACATAATAGCCAAAAAACGAAGGATTAAAATGTGTATTGATTTAAAAATTTCTAAAGAAATGAAAAATGAGAAAAAACAAGCTAAATATGAATTAGGAAATTTTTGCCAACAATATGGAATTAATGTCATTCCTCTAAGTAGAAGGCATCGTATAAAATCCACACCATCACATAAACCGTACAGATATTATCCTAAAAAATTTAGACAGTCACAACCTTATAAACCTGTTAGAAAAAATAAATCTAAAGACAAATCCAAAATTAAATGTTATAAGTGTAGTAAATTTGGACATTATGCAAATGAATGTAAATTAAAAAATATTATCAATTCATTAGAAATACGAGAAGATCAAAAATTAAATCTTATTAAATCTATAGGAATAATTGATACTGATACTGAATTAGAAAACTCAACTACTAAAGATTATTATGATGATCAAATAACGGAAGATAGTAATTCATCATAAACAAATTATGAAACCGAACCAAATAAACCTAAATGTTCATTTACTTGTTGTAAAACTATTAATGTTTTAAATTCAGATGAAGAAATTGAAACATTATTGTTAAAAACTATAAATCAAATTCCTGACTCTGATATGAAAAGAGAATTCTTATTAAAATACAAACAAAAATTTTAAAAATACTTTTACCAATTAAAGAAAAATCACCTATAAATTTAAATAATGCTTTAAAAACATTTCAAATCAGAAATCTGAGATATCTACTACTCAAGATTTATATATGAAATTAAGATTATAAAGAAAGAAATTCGGTATTAAAAATGATCAATTATTGTTAAAAGAAAAATTAAAAATATCATAGACAAACCAAGTTCTAGTCATATTTCATCCGGATGGATACAATGATGAAGAAGATCGATTAAAGAAAATTCATTACAAAATAACTTAACCACCATTCATAGGATTCAAATAAGAAAATGGTATCTTGAAGTAACAATTTTAATTAATAATGAATTTCATTTAGTACTATTGCTCTTATAGACAAGGATTTAAATTGTATCTGAAGGTTTAATATCAAGTAAATATTACACAAAGACTAAAGAGACATTAAGATCGGCAAATGGATCCAAAATGGATATTACATATGAAGTTAATAAAGTTGCTATATGTAGAAAGAAAATAATTGTATTTGTTTCAAACCACTTTATATTAATGAAATTTAGCATCCTCTTATCCTAGGATTACCTTTATTAGTTTATTATATCCTTTTCATACGAATAACAATGGAATTATCTGTCATCCTTTAGGAGAAACTGTTAACTTTAAATTTGTTTTTCCCAATCCTCATATTAAAACAATGCAAAAAGAATTAATTTACAAACACATCAATTTAATACATGGAAAAACCCAGCATTTAAAATCTTTACAAGAAGAAATTAAATTAAATACCATCAAATAGAAAACCAATTAGCAAAAATTCCATTACAAAAACAGATTAGTAATTTTCAAGAACGATTAGTTAAAGAATTATCTTCTGATATCCCTACTGCTTTCTGGCATAGGTCTAAATATATTGTCTCATTACCCTATGAAAACAATTTTAAAGAATCACAAATTCCTACTAAAGCTAGACCAATTCAAATGAGTCAAGAATTAATGGAACATTGTAAAAAAGAAATTAAAGAATTATTAGACAAAAATTTAATTAGACATAGTCAATCTCCTGGTCATGTTGACTTTTATGTTCAAAATGCTGAAATAGAAAGAGGAACCCCTAGGTTAGTTATCAATTATAAACCATTAAACACATTTCTATTATGGATTAGATACCTATCCCTATTAAGAAAGATTTAATTTCCCCTTTCGCTACCATATTTTCAAAATTTGACATGAAATCTGAATTTTGCAAATAGAAATTAATTAACAAGATAGATATAAGGCTTTGTTATACTTTTGGACAATACTGAATAGAATGTTATGCCTTTGGACTTAAAATGCATGGCGAATTCCAGTAGATTATGAATGATATATTTAATGATTATAGTCATTTCACTATAGTATATATTCATGATGTCCTTATTTATTCTCAATCTATGTAAAGCATTGGAAACATATTAGATTATTTTTCCAAATCATTAAAAACATGGTCTAGTCATTACCAAAAATCAAGCTTTTCAAACCAAAATTAGATTTTTAGGATATGAGATTCATCACCCAAAATCATCCCAATTATGAGGTCTCAGAATTTGACAAATTTCTGATATCATTCTTGATAAAAACAATTACAGAGGTTTTAGGATCCCTTAATTATATTGACTTTTATAATTATATTAGAATTAAGTGCAAACCTTTATTTGTTAGGTAAAAAGGATCCACCAAGTTGGACCGACCTTCACACTAATCTAGTAAAAGAAATTAAGACCCATATTAAAACTCTTTCCGTATGGGAATCCCTTCTTCTAAATCTCAAAAATTGTCCAAACTGATGCCTCGGATAAAGGATTTGAGGCATTCTATTACAAAAATCTCTCATGATTCTCTGAGCACTTGTCAGGTATCATTCGGTACTTGGAATTACGCAAAAAATTATAGTACTATTAAAAAGAAATTTATCTTTAGTATTATGCATACAAAAATTTCAAGATGATTTGTTAAATCAAAAATTTTAATTCGCATTGATTGCCAAAGTGCTAAATATATTTTACAAAAGATGTTCAAAATATTTTAAAACAAATATTTGCGGATGGCAAGCTATATTAAGTATTTTTATTTTGACATAGAATATATAAAAGGAGAAAATAATTTTATTCCGATTTTCTAAAGGGAATTCCTACAGGGACTCCAAAAGGGCCAAAACCCTTACAATAAGGGTCATTAACTTGACCCATTAAAAGGAGGATTCCATTCCTTTACCATTAACCCAAATACCATTACCTCTACATCCATTGAGCAATTGCTCCTAATTATCAACAGGCCTTATAACGCCCATAACCCATTTGATTTGCAAAGTCTTTTAGACCCATTATTCCTTATCACCCAAAGGATCCCCTACATTGATATAGCCTCCTATTCACTGGATATATAGAACCAATTACAATCCATTCCTCGGCCAATTTAATAGCCAAAATTCTTTCCTCCGGATTTCATTATATACCGGGACATCCTTCAAAAACATTAAGATATTGTCTCGCTATACTCAACCATACTCGATCTTTAAGCGTTGAAGCTCTTTATGACCGGCGACAAAACAAAAATTTTATATCACAAAATATTTCTCAAAAGGTTCTTACACTTTCGAATGGAATAATCCTCCATACCAATTGAAATGTAGAAACCCATTTAATTCAAATATACTTGTTATGATTATATTGATGCCTGGTCCAATATTTTCTTACATCAAAATGAACAATTTTCCCATTCATGGTTTATATGTTGGGATTCAAAATTTTCAAAAAATATTTCCAACTGGTTCTATCAATGGTGGGAGGATTATGGCATAAAGAAAGAACATTTTCCTTCTCAATTACAAAATTTATTAAGGGATTTTGCTCACAAAATCATTTTAAATAAAAGAGAGCAAAATTTTCCTATTGAATATCATTTTATGTCAAAATATAAGATCCCTTGGATCTTCAAATGGAATTATGGAAAAGAAGATGATTTATTCTACCGTTCCTATTCTATTAAATGGTGGGATAAATTTGACATTACAAGAGACCAGAAGACTATGGATTTGGAATTTACTCCTCCTGTTCCAATAAAAGGAAATCCCAAGCCTGCAACTTCAGCCACTTCAGCCTCTTCATCAAGATCCAAAAAGGAACTGATTGAAATGGCTCAAAAATTATTACAACAAGCAGAAGCCAAAGATGATTCAGAAGAAGATGAAGTCTCTGAAGCATCTAGCTCAACCCAGCCCAAAGAAAAAGAAAAACCTAAAAGATGGGCTGATTATGAAGACGATGAACAAGATCCATACGATTTCAACTTTAGAATTGGGCGATTGATTACTTTACCAGAGACAAAGTTCTTGCACAAAGGTGCTCACAAAAGAACTACTTTCGCAAAGTTATCCGAAAAGCCAAGTTATCAGTAGCAATTACCCTAGGTAAGCGAAGTCATCATATTATCAAGATCAGGAATCCCGAGCTTTTGACAAAGTTCCCAGCTTTAATGATTCCTTCCTCCGACATTATAAGAAGACATCAAGACTTCGCAAAGTTAATTTGAGAGAAACTTCAAGAATTAGCTTTTCCGTTATCTAGTTTTCTTGTATTTCCAAAACCGCTACCAAGTAAGCTTTGTATTAATTTCAAAATTATCAATAATATTTTCATTATTTTCAGAATTTTATCACTGCTCTTTCTTTTCATGCTTATATTGGAAATTAAGTACATCACACAATGGAGCTCCTCTCTGTCAGATAAGTACTAAGTCTAAAGCATACTAGTCCTCCTCATACATCTGTCCTCTTCATGGTATATATATATTATATTAGGGCCTTGCTATAGTGAGGTGGGCTGAAAGCACACCAATTCTTCTTCTTTTTTTTTACTCTTTTTTTTTAGCATATATATATAAAATATATAAATATATAAAAAAACATAAAAAAAAGTACAAAAAATATATATATAAAGTATAAAAAATAGAAAAAATATATATAAAAAACGTAAAAAAGAAAAAGAAAAAGAAAAGGGAATTGGTATGCTTGTCGCCATCAGTAGCATAGGTCCAATGAAAGTGAGCCCTATTACATTATATATTTTAATTTATATATATTATAATTATATTGAAATTTAATATTTTTTATATTTTAATTTTTTTATTATACAACACACAAATAAGTGATAACAATTTACATTATCATACAATCGAAATTTATATTTTGAAGATAATATGGAAAAAGTAAACAATAATAATAATAATAATAATAAATAATTTGGTGGATTTTTTTTATAGTATAAAAATCTTGATGACTTTTTATATAAAAATCTTGTATATAGATATATTTATTTGTTTAGTTTTACTGTACAAGATTTGTTTATATTTTATTTTTATCGTAATAGAAAAAAAATTAAAAAAGAATAAGCGGGGCACGATCCACGCCCCATGGTGGGATGTCCCTACCCCGCCCTATGACGGGAAATCCCTACCCACCCTGCCTCCTCATGACTGAGGATTGAGACGAAGATGGGGTGAGAAAATCCCTGATGGGGAGGGGCACCCACCCCGTCCCATTGCCACCCCTAGGACCAACTTGGACCTTGAATTTAAATTTGATACAAAGTTGGACGTCATGGGGGTTTGAGTGCAACTTTGGATGTTGGAATCCCACAATGCCGAGTTTAGCAATCGACTCCATTAATTCAATGTTGTTTTATTTGTAATACCCTAACTATATATATGTGTGTATATAGATTGTGGAGATTAACAAGGTTGTTTCTTTCTTTTTTTTGGTAATTGATTAACAGGGCTAGTTGTTTCCTATATATGCATGCATATATATATATATATATATATATATATATATATATATATATATATATATATATATATATATATATATATATATATATATATATATATATATATATATATATATAGTGCTATAAACCTCATATGTTATAAAAGCGTGCATTAAATAAATCATTTACATTAAGCATGGTTTAAACGCACATTTCATTAAACCATTTCTGATGTTTGTTTGTGCTAATTAGCGAGTTACCACTCTGGCGAGTGTTTCAATTTAATCGGTGTTTGTTTGTGCTGTCAATAGTAGCGAGAACTCGCTACAATTGGCGAGCATAAACAAATACTACAAAATGAGTATCTCGCTCGTAGTAGCGAGTTCTCGCTACCATTGGTGAGCACAAATAAACACTGACTAAAATTAAAACTCTCGCTCGTAGTAGCGAGTTCTCACTCCTTTAGGCGAGACATTTTCCTGGGAGGAAAAATGAGTATCTGGCTTGTAGTAGCGAGTTCTCGTTACCATTGGTGAGCACAAACAAACACTGACTAAAATTGAACTCTCACTCGTAGTAGCAAGTTCTCGCTACTATTGACGAGCACAAACAAACACTGACTAAAATTGAAACGCTCGCTCGTAATATCGAGTTCTCGCTACTATTGGCGAGCACAAACAAACACTGTAAAATGGTTAAATGAAACAGTGCGTTTAAACAACAGTTTAAAATAAACGGTTTCTTTAAAGCACGCGTTTTATAACATACGCGACATCGGGGTTTATAGCACCCCTATATATATATATATATGTATATGTATATGTATATGTATACATATACATATACATATACATATACATATACATATACATATACATATACATATACATATACATATATATATATATATATATATATATATATGAAGAATCATCACCAACTTAATTCCCTAGTTTCATCTATTAAGATTGATTTCTTGGGATCCAAGCAAGTGAAGTCTCTTACGGCTTTAGTTGAATTTATTCTGTCTCCACTTTAAGTGTGCATTCCTACCCTTTTTCTCTGTACCAAATACAATAAATAAATAAATAAGATAAAATAAAACCAAAATAGATGCAATTAACCAACTTTCTTTGATAATTTAGCTGTTTCCTTCTTATTCATTTCTAAAAATAGCCAAAGTATTTTCCATTAAATGCATATATTTCTGAGCATTGGTTTCTATTCTGGGACTGAATATGGACCAGCAATGAAAACAGTAACATGTAAGTTTCTTTGTTGGACAAACACAAAACTAAAACAACCATGATTAACAACAACTTCCACACAATTATATATTGCCTCCCCTCTATGCCACTACAAAGGCGCTAGAAGAGCCTGTGAAATGGCTGACTGATCCCAAAAGTGTCTTCGAAGCACCAAAATGGGTTATCCTGTATATACCTGGAGCTGCTGATTGTGGAATCCTCCATTCTATGGTTGCATAACTCCAAGGACTAAGTTTCTCAGGCCTTGACCACTTGAAACGTAGGCAGAAATCATCGTCATCGTAGGCTGGAAGCCATGTCTTCTTGTTCTTGAGAATCTCAACCAGTGCAAATGTCCCTTCAGTCATCAGGTCGTTCCTTGGACAGGCAGACCAGAATGTAACTGAAACCATCTCACCCCTTTTGAATGTGGAATTTGGAGGGATGTCAGTTTTAGTATCCCCGAAATTCACACCAAGGGGGGTCGCATCCAGAACAACTGGAGGTAGTAAGCTAATTTGTTTGTCAAGGAGATCAGGAGGCTGAGGGCCTGGTTCAACAGTTTTATCGGTGATGATAGCTCTTGCTAGCTTCTTGAATTCTTGAATGTAGGCTTCGAGTGTGTGTGGTCCGTAAAGAGTGGAGGCTCCCTGAAGATATGAGCTCATTTGTGAAATGGCAATGCATTTAGCAATTTACAGTTGAGTGTAGCATTTCTTCATATTCTGATTTTAAGAGGTTTTAACTGACAATTGTGCTAACATGAATGTATAACATCCATTGTGTACATGATATTAACAATCATAATCAATAATATGGGTGATATGCAAGCTTGTTGTGACTCAAAGGAAGTCGAGGAACAAGTTATACAATACAAACCTCGTATCTCTGAACCTGGTACTCCTCGAAGGTGGTCACATACTGCGAATATGTATTTGTCAATCCTGCAATGACTATATGAACATTTTTGTCAAATTCTCCATTAGCTCCAGAAGTAAGCACTGTCTTGACAGCATCACGGAGGCGCCTGCCAGCCATGGTTGTGAATTCTGAAGTAAAATGTATATCTTTAGAAGACAATAAATGAATTCCGGGCAAATTTTCCTGCTATGAAGAAATGAGACATTCTTCACACAACTCGCTTAGATTAATAGGTACAAACCAGGACATTATGACAACCTACGGTTGCATATTTGTTTTTATCCACAGCTCTAATTACTATTCACCAACCAATTCATAGAAGAAAAAAGAGTTTTTAAGAGGACATGATACTAGAAGTTCTACAATAGATTTTGCTAGTACCTCCAGGTACACTGAGAATGACAAGTTGCCCAATCTGGAAAAGCTGAACTGAAAGTACTGAGGGCTGCATTAAAAGTTGTATATCTATGAGTACCACCACAAACCTATATTTAAAGCAACTAAAACAAAATATAGCCATTTCAAAAACTACTCCCTAAAAATAACTAAAATGCTTCAATCAATCAACTAAGAGCATCAATTAAAAAGGGAAAATACAAATATATATATATATAGTAGAAAATAAAAATAAGATGATACACACTCAGTCTACAAGGCACTTCTACAAACTCGGTGAACAGACTCATCCTCACAAACATATAAATGCAAATCAGAGTAGATACTAACAGCCCACGCATATGGTTCCTTCATTTCCCCAGTATCAAGAACGATTGGCTTCGGATGCTGACAACTGATCTGCTCCTGAGTCGGTTTTTTCAGCAAGTTCCTCACCAATCTCCAGAAGGCATTCCCCTATTGAAGCACAGAGAAAGAAACATGCATAATTCAGTTGTTAACATCATTCAGAGGTTTGTCAAACATGAACCAGAAAACCTAATACCTTGTCATCTCCCTGCTTGAAATCAAAAGCCCCAGGACCGTCAGTGGTTCCTGCAGCAAATGAAAAGCCTAAAGCCGCAGGGCATGTTTTCACCACCTTATTACCTCCTCCCATTTGAGGAAGTGTGTAGTTTAGGTTGGAGAAGTCTATGTACGCGTGCTGATACCTTATTTTCCCTTTCAGCTTCTCGGTTGCTTTATCAAAAAGCTCCACTGCTTTTCTGAATTGCCTCTCCCCAATTATACGAGTACTCTCAAACTCATCTGGGTAACTGACAAAAGAAGATGAAATGTGATTCTAAACGTTTTACATGTTTTATATTTGACCAACATGCTCAGAAAACCTTATAGAAATCATAGAATGTACCCTGGTCCACGGCCATAGCACAATTCATTTCTACCATTGCAGGTGCTTTGATTAAAATCACATGGCAGTCCAGTATCTGTGCAAAATGCACCAAGGACATTGGGGCTCACATCACCGCAATTTGATTGACAGAAAGCAGATATAAATTGAGGCTGGCCAGTTTTCCTAAAAGCATTCCTAACCCTTTTGCAATGCTTAGAAGCTTTGTCACAGGTAAGCCTCGAGAGACTGGAAGGAGGCAGCGAGTTTTATTAACTCATTTCCTGTATCAAATAGACTAGTTGTTATAATGGTGAAAGCATTTTCTGTCTTGAGAAAGGAAAACGAAGTACAGAATCACATGTGACAGCCTACATGTGCAGCCAAATGTATCTGCATGGACCACAATTTAAACATACAAGCTACTGATAGCATAAAGTCACAAATCTAAACCAGACTTCCAGATTCAACACCATAAGCTTTCACTGAAATTGGTACTCACGGTTTCCGTTGGGATTCAAAACTATTTCTGAGACCCTTGAGGATGCTGTCAGTTTTGACTTATTGAAATACAAACTATCAATACCATTACGCTCAAACCAATCTTCCATAAAGCGTGCTGCAGCTCCTTTGTTGTCACCACTTATTACGAGTTTTGCGACTCATAGAAGTTCCATGAGTTGCAAACCAGTTAAAGCTACCTATTGGCCCCAAACATCATCTACAAACTTTATGAGAGTCATTTCTTTATCCACATCAGACTTATATTTACTCCTCTCTGCTGCAGGATTGTTGAGATAAGCGCTAGGACTCCGATTCACGCCAGCATCTAAGAGCTCTCCTGTAAAACAACGACAAAGGAATAAAAAAATATGTGCAATACCAAATTTTGATCTATTTAATTAATAGACTTGAGCACCACATGCTAAAGTAAGTACATATGTTGTGGACAGAAAGTGCAACAAAAACCTGACTACACATAACAGTGTAAACATGTATTTCAGAAAAAAAGAATACATCTAATACTCGGGATTATCCCCAAACACTATCTATTCAAATTCTTCAAAATCAATTTTTTAATTCTCTAACAAAATGTAGTTTTCAGATCCTCAAAAGGCTTGGATTCATTAAATTATAACAGTAAACTTCACTAATTAAAGATCTTAGTGCATTTGTTTAATATATTTGGTTTCTGTTTCGCCAGCATCAACATATTCTCTACCAGCATCTTTCTTTGATCATCCAAGTATGCATGCCTTGAATGTATGTGTTCTATTATTATAGAGGAGCAGCTTGCTAAGACAAATATCTTGATTAGTTCTAAACTTAAAATGGTCAATTGAAAATGCAGCAAAACAGATGCTACAGCAATTATTACTCAGTTTTCTTACCTTTATTCACAAAAATTGATCCTGGTCTAAGATTCTCATGAGCTTGAACAATGCTTTTCTCAATGCCATCAACAATAACATCAAATGACTGGCGAACAAATCCAAGAGATGTTACAATATATACAACATATTGGAGATAGCCTCCAGGACCAGCATGAGTATGAATGCCACTAATGGCAACATTCTGCTCTGTATAAAGGTCTCCATACCTAAACAAAGAAAGACATATATTATATTATCTACTGGAGTGACATAGTCAATTCCATAAACAAAAATGAAAAGTTTTCACATGAGTACGTTCCATGAGTGTTAATGGCATTCTTTAGTATGTAACACAGATTTAATGATAACATAAGCTCGGATTCTAAGGATGATAGTTTACATACTTGAAATGTCCTAATACGTTATTTACAAATAGATTGCTGTTTAAAATTCTTTTTAAAGAAAGGAAACAAAAGAAACTGAGGTTTTACCTTGCTTTCAATCTATCAAGTAGTTTAATTGTAACAATTTGAGAGCCCATGCAGGCATCAAGATTTACAAATACTATACGGTTTCCCTAGGTTCTGCCACAATAAAAGCACGAGCTCGCAACCTAAAGTGAACCCCAGAAGCAATCTGCTCCAGATTAGCATATCCCATCATATTGACATCCGCAGCTGGCCCCGTTATATCATAGCTTCCAAGACCAATCAAGTAAGTGGAAGCTGATGAAGTCCCTTTGATATTTTCCAGTAAGATAAATACGAAAACTATGAACCATATGGTTTTAAATGGAAAACATATATAGCTAGGATGCAGACAAATCATCTCCACTGGCGTTTCCTGAAGAGAGATAAATTAGATCATCCAATTCCTTCCATCCTCCGCCCATACACAAAAATAATGCACGCATAGAAGCTCCCAAATTAGAAACCTAATCAAATTCTTGTTCAACAAATTATATTGGAAGTTCAAGTGATCCAAACAAACCAAAGCTCAAAATCCCAACTTTGAGAGTTTTACCCCATGCTTTGGTACTTGGATTCCGTTAGAGAAAAGTGGAAACAAAAGAAAATAAAACCCTTACATATGCTTCCATGGAAAAATATATTTTCTTCATAATTTTAACATAAAATGAAAACTAAAATCCTTTATTTTCCTTATCCTTTTCCTTCATGGATTTCAAACTCAAAATATATAGCCTTAAATGTTTTTGCCAATGAAAAAAATACTTAAATCAAACAGTTAGCAGGACAGGCAATAAGTCTCTGCATTTGCAAAGCTCATGTAAAAACTAATTAAAAGCAGTCTTCAGTTAACACAATGATGCATCATTTTCTTCACAAAGGTTCATATATAACAAAACAAATCACTGAACACAAAAAGAAGGAAACTACATATAAAGTGAAAGTACCTGTAGCAGTGAGAGCGAACTTCAAAATCTGTAAAAACTTAGAAAAAATACCAAGTAAAATCTCAGAGTTTGTGAAGACTGTGACCATGGTTGAAGAGTTTCATCCAACTTATAGAGAGAGAGAGTGGCAATTACCTCATAAATCCGAAGCTGCTTCCATGTGGGGTCAGTGAAAAGAAAGCAAAATGCCCTGTTTTTATGGACCAATAAAATTATAGTCCTTATCGTTGGGACATGGAGGAAGCAAAAGCATTGAAGTGTTGGCACCATCTTCATCAAAACTATTTGGAAATGTTCTCAATTTGAAACGACATCGTATTAGCACGGGATGATGGGAGGTCAGTTAAGAAACAGATAAGAGTGTGAAAACCCAGAAATATAATGCATTTTTTTCTTTTTTTTTAAAAAATCTTTTAAGTATTTTTCCGCGTTGTGAAATGCTCATCAGTGCCATTGTCCGGAACTTAAAAGACTTTTAAAGAGGGACGCGTAGTATTGAATAGGAGGTTGGTGGAGGTGGTGACGGCGATGATTGATGAGCCACCTACAGGTATAAAACCACTTTGTGATCTTGGCACTAAAAGGAAACCAACCACCCCACCTTCACTACACTTTCACACTCCCATCACTGTTTGTTCCACTATTTTCCATTTCTGAACAACATTTGGTACTCTGAAATTTAAAGGTACTAAACCAGGATTTTTCACGTTGGATTCTGTGTTTGGTTCACTTTTGTCCATCAAAATGGACGAGTGTGGCAAATTATCAAATTTTGTAATTATTAAAACCCATTACGACAACCTGTCAAGCGAGAGGCATTATATTTTAATCTTTATTATTTAAGGTTTCTTTATTTAAAAGAATAAAATAACAAGTAGAAGGGCTAAATCAAATGCAGTAGCCTAGCAACTTATCAGCACAGAGAAATCAAAATCAGGAGAGAACCCAGATGGCCCTATTATAGGGTCCATGAAGAAACTCAAATTCAATATGATTGATATTTAGTATATATTCTATTTATTGAACAGTAAATTACTTTTATTTTTGGAATGACAGTATAATAAATCAAATCAAACATAAATGAATTGATAAAAGACCAACCTTTAGAAAATGCTGGTCCAGTATACGTAATCTAAAATTATTGAAAAGGTGGATGCTGTTGAAAGTTAACAATGCATGGACTAAGGCAAAACATGGATAAAGAAGCAGTCAGAGTCTGGTAAAAAGCTCCTCCAGATCTCTTAAAGCTCTTGCGCTGGAAATTTAATTATTTTAAATTAATTTTGTTCCACGTTTTTCTTTCTTTCTTTTTTTTTTTTTCCTTTCATCAAATTAATTTATAGAACTGGATGATAAGTGCGAAACTTTAGAAGTTACATCAACCTCTCTAGGGTTTTGTAGTTTTGAATTTTGATAGAGCTTTCCCACCCTTTTCAATGAATCACTTCAACCATTGGATGAACCACCAAATAGAAAGAGTAAAACGACATGCAGCTTTTCACAACCAATGTAAGGGAACAATGGTGATGGTGTTCCTTGAACAAAAAGACATCGTTAATACAGAGTGACAAGACTTGAGTCAGAATTAGGGTAAGAATGGTTAACAAGTACTTTAGCTATTTATCTAAAGAAAAAATCCTCAGACATTGCCTTTAACCCTTGTTTGGTAGGAAGGGTACGGAGTTGTGGAGGGATTCAAGATGTGGGTTTGTTTGGTAGGAGGGTTAACAGATGGAGCGGATTTGATGATAGATGACAAATCCATCCTACAATCAAAAACACTCCCTCCAATATTGGATGGATTGGAGGAGGAAGAGTTTTTATAACTAACAAACAAATTTTTATTTACACTCTAATCCTTTATGCTATCCTTCCTTCCCATCATACCAAACAATATAAGGAATTTATATAATCACTCCATCCTCATACCAAACAATATAAGGAATTTATATAATCACTCCATCCTTTCACAAACCCTCCCCTCACCACTTCATCCTTCCCCTCTCCATCCCTCCTACCAAACATAGCCTGAACATAGCCTTAGGATCGTTTATAACTAGTACTAGTATGTGACAAAAATACATTCACCATCCAGATACAGCACAGTGCCTCAGAGATTGAAAGAAAAACCACCATCCAGATAAACATAAGCAGCAAAGGATAAAAAGTTATGATTCCTTTAAAAAAAAAAACTGCAACAATAACTATTTATAAATATCTGATAATTGGAAACAAAAAATGGCACAACCGCTATAACTAATGTAGTTGTTGAGTACAGACCTAGAATCTGGGTTCTCAATATAAAGAAGAAACCAAAACTCAATTGCCTCCCACTGCACCACGATCTAGCATCTATTTGCATCACATCACTACAAGCCAAAAAAATAAAAAAAGAAGCATGAGATAAAATTTCAATACAACTATAGGAATTAATCAAATAGTAATCTTAACTGCAACAGGTTATTTCAATTTTATTCTCTCTGTTCCTTGCAGATCAAGTTAAGAAACCAAAAATTAAGCAAGTTGAGACAATCCCAGAAATTGTTGTATTTCCCTAATTATCATACAACCACCTATTCACAACGATTCTGTTTTCTACAAAATAAAAACAAAATAGGTTGAGAGAGACCAAACTGCTGATGACTTTGAAACTTCAAGGAACAGATCAAATTGAACTCATATATCTAACATACCAAAATATATATATATATATATATAGATAGACATTATTTTTGGATAATTAAATAGATTTCTACGAACAATGCATCAAAGATTCAACAGATTGTCATCAGCAAATTCCTTTTTAGATTAATTTTTATGGTGCTCCAGGAGACAACTTAGGACTTAAACCAATTGCCAACACAGTTCTAATATCAGCACAATTGCAATCCTAAAACTGTATCAAGTAGTCCTAAAACCCAAAATATTAACCAATAACAAACATCTATCAGCAAAGAATTTCATGGACTCAACGACCCTACATACTAAAACAATTTATACCAGAAATTTGTCCTCAATTTTCAAAGTAAAGACTTACATAGAGAAGAAACCATATGTCTAACAGATAGCACATAAGGATAAGAAAAAGAAAACACACACATTTCTAATCCACTTCAAATTACACCAAGGAGCAAAAATGAGACAAAAAGCTGTAATATACCTTATATGTTGCTGGGGTACATGAAAACCCGGACTCTAGCGCCCTGTTCAAATAGGATAAAATTAAAATTAAACATAGCAGTAAAAAATAATCCAAGTCACCAAAATCACATAAAACAAAAATAAAATAATCACCAAGCAATGCCTTCTATTTATATATATTACCATGGACTTGGGAGGAAGATTGGACTTGAACTTTGCACGAACAACACCAGTGTTACCGTGAGGCCTAACGACCTTACCCCAAATGCAACGGTAGTGAGTCCCGTTCTTCTTCACCTTGGCTTTGTATATGTACGCCATGCGCTTACCACAGTACCATCCAACCTCTTCCTTCGTGTTCACCCCTCGATCTGAACCAACGACGTGTTTGTGTACTGGTTAGACTTCGACCTGAAAATCCCAAATGCAAATTCAATCCAAACATGCCCATTTTGCTTAATCAATCCTACTGGAGAATTGAAAGACGATATCAAAATAAAAGCTTTCTTTGATACCTTTTGTACCCGAGAACCGTTCCTCGTACATAGAGTCTGTGACACAAAATTCGACCAAAGTTAGAAAATAAAAATATCAAATAATGAAAATTTTAGGAAATGGGAATCGGATGAGGAAGCTTTAGGACCTGACGCGCTCTCCTTGGCGACCTTTCACCATTTTTGAAAAGGTCCGTCTGTGAACTCTGGTAGGCGAAAGACGGAAACCCTAGTAGCAGGCTTGGGGTGACGATTCGGTAATCCAGGGCTTGGGAGTGTACATATATTTATATATTTGATTTTTTTTTATTATTAAATGCCCAAAACCAAGGGCAGTAAAGACTTTTGCCATGTCATTTGAAATCTATAATAAATTGACAGTGGACTTTAATTATTCATTTTATCTTCTTCTTTTTTTATAAATTATCCATTTTATCCTTGATATTACACTAAAGTTGTGTTTGGCAGCTGGGTTGAAGGGGGATGGAATGAGATATAAGTAATAAAATATTATATATTTATCCAATTAGGTGTTTGGTTTGGTTTTTAAAACAGATGGATAAGAAATCCTGTAATTTGGCATATCTCTCTTATTGTCTGTGATCTTATCCCATCCATTTTGACAAGATTTTATCGGATATTAGACAAAAAAATTTACTCACATCGTCGAAGCCCACTCATTCATCCAACCCTCGTTGTCGAAGTCGATCGCAAACGCAATGGTCGTCGAAGCCGATAGCGAACAAAGAAGGTCGTCGTCGTCGTCACGTCATCGAAGCCCTCCTCCTCATCCTCGTTGTCGAAGCCCTCCTCTTCATCCTCATAGTCGAAGCCGATAGCAAAGGCATCAAAGCCCTCTGCACTAGGTTGCCTCAAGCATCGGAGAACACCATGTCTCTTCCACTTCACTTTCAGATCCCCTTTCATTTGCCGTGCATTTCCTTCTCTTCTAAGAGGTTCTCTTTCTTCTATCGTCAGATTTCAATTTTAGCTCTATTGCCTTTTGATCTAATTTCTTCATTTTCTCTATTTCGTCTATCTATCTATGCATGATCTTTGTTCTTCATTTAATATTATAAACTTTCGGGATCAAAATTATAGAAACGTGTTATGCGGGTTTGTTTTAATTGCCCTATATTCCTGTTTGTGAGAATTCCTTCTTGATATAATGTGAATTGGGATTAATGTTGTGTATTCGGATTATTGTGTCCCTAACTTTATATTATGTGTTGCTCTACATTAATGATTATTGAATGTTAACTTGAAATGGAACTGGTTTTCTTGCTTTATTTGTCTTCAATCTGTGTTTTCTTCTTTTTTTTCCTCTGTCATTCTTAGTCGTCATTTTCTTAAGCAAGCTCAGAGGTTGATGTTTTTTCAATTTTGTTTTGCTTGTTTCTAGAAAATGTCTCATGTTGGGGATCTCTGGGAACATTTAGTTCAAGCTGCTTTAAGGAGAGAAATAATTGGGACTGATGTGTATGGGTGTCCTATTGGTGGTATTGCTGGGAATGTTCCATCTTCACTTGCAAATAATAGGGATATAGATGAAATTTTACGAGTTGCCTATGAAATCCAAGATGAAGATCCGAATGTTGCTAGTTACTGTATGTTAACTTTAATTTTTGTGTTTGTTAATTCTAAATTAGATAATCTTGGGAGTTTTATTTTTCTTTGCCCATTTATATTTGCTAATCACTTGTGTCTACATATATATTTATATATATGCCTGATAGCATTAAGCATGATTTGGTTTCCGTTTCGTGTGTTGTAAATTGAATTGCATTTGTATTGATGCATATAGTAGTGGCGTCTTGGAATATCTAAAAATAGTATATACACGTTGGCTTGTGCTTACTTCTTGGAAAGTATATGAGGAACGTAAGGAGAATGCTTAAAGGAAGTCTAAATGTGATGGAAATATTGCATTTTGAATTTGTTGTTTCTATAGTTTGGATTCATTCGTCTTCTCGGTCTTCCTTTTGAATAATGGGAGTAGGATTTAATCTTTGCAAGAGTTTCCATTATATTATAACAAAGAGAAAGGGAGACCAATCAAGCTTAACACCTCCCTCATGAGATAATCACTGATCCGCCGTGGTTTCTTTGCCAAGGTATGTAATGAATTAGATCTACAGAAGCCCATCTTACATGGTGTTACGATTGGTGAAGGAAGTAGTTATTTAAATATTGCAAAACATAAGCATATTGTTTGGATGTAATAGCCGTAATTGTTAATTTTGAGAGTCTATCATATACGTTTTGATGGATGTAGTCTGATCTTTTACCATTTGATTTTTGTTTATTGTCTAAGTAACGCTATTATAATTCTTCTATAAATACAACCAACTAGGGTGGAAAACCACCTTCTCAACTAGTGGTACACCCATTGGCTATGATGGTGCTGGTGGAGGACATGGTGGTAGAGGTGCTTCTTGCTTGAAAAGTAATAAAAGCAATTAGAGTGGTGATGTTTATTCTTTGTCTTCATTGTCTAAGCCATGGAGTTATGGAAGTAAGGGGCACATCTGATGAGTATCCATTTGGAGGTAATGGTGGAGGACGTGTGAAACTACTATTGAAGGATTTACTATATATAAATGGGTCTATAACTGCTGAATGTGAAGACGGAGGCTCAACTGGTGGAGGAGGTTAAGGTGGAAGTATCTATATTCATTCTGTAAAACTGTGTACATGCTTCCCTGCTTAGTCTAGTAACATGCTTGTAAAAGTTACAACATTCAAGAAGATGTAAAGTTACAGTGCATGGCTTGTACCAATTACACATCTGTATCTAGCAATATTATTGAACTGCTATATAGTTTTTCTTGTGTAAGGGTCTCAACTTGCTTTATAATCTGAATGACTACATTGCCAATAGTTGTTATAATTGGGACTATATAGTTAATTTGAATTTAACTAACTTTTGTGTGTTAATTTTTTTACATGAATTATAATGCAAAAATGAATTTAAGGTGCTTCTTTATAAATTATTTACACTCAATTATACCTCAAGACAAGCTGACAATATATCAAGATCCAAGACATCCAGATATTCAAACTAAAAAATATATAAATATATATATATATATATATGATTATTAATTAAAATTGAAAATAATAATATTATATAGCTATAATTATTTTTAATGATAAATAATTAATAATTAATAAAATAAACAAATTATTCACTACTATATTTATTTTTATAGATTAAAAATTAATAATATATATTTGTATAATATAAATATATATTTGAAAAATTCTTATACAAATTAAATTTTAAAATAATATATTTTTTATCCTATCATATCCTTATGTGCACCAAACATAGAATATGTTATCCTATTTCTAATACCACAACATTAAACACGAGAATAATATTATTCTCACCATCCTCTCTCCTTCCCATTCCATCCTCTCTCATCCCATCCTTATATATCTTGCATATCAAACGTGATATAAGATCGTGTTTGGTAATTGAGGTGGGAGGAGATGAGGATGATTAAAGTGTATATTCGATGGTGTTTGGTAGAAAAAAGAGAGGAGATGTAAAATTTTGAATTTACCTATATCCGATTGATTTCTTATTTTTATATTGCTCCTTTATTTCATTCAACAACCTGGAATACGATGGGAAATAAGAAAAAAATATGCTCTTATTCACGCCATCATCTAGCCAATCGATCGTGTATGCTTCCATTTCAATGTCTGCCCTAGCCCTCTCGTAAAATTATTTCTTTTGCAAGCGCATACCAATTTCTAGCAACCTAGCCGTAGTCATCATTGTCCTAGCCTCATTAGCTCTCGCCGCAGCAGCCTAATCCACCAGCATGATCATCTCTTTGTACTTCCCGTCCGATTTGTGCTAAACTTTGATATGTTCTCTCTCGCTTCAAATCCATCACGGATCTTTTGTAAAATTGAAAAAATATATTTTTGTATTAAAATCTATCAGATCTCTTCTTCAATCTATTTTTCTCTTCTTCTTTTAATTCTTTTCCATCTATTTGTTGTTGAAAAAAATATTTTTGTATTTTCTCTCTATTTTCTACAAAGCAGAGCCTTGAGTGTGAATTTCTCTCTTCGTATCTCTCCCTGTATCTGTAGGTGAGTTTCGATTCCTATTTGTCCTTGCTCTAGCTCTATGATTCTATCACTAAGTTTAACATAATCATTTTTAGGCAAGCTCAAATTATGTTTCGTTAGACTTGATTAATTTGGAATATTAGACTAGAGATGAAAGATTTATCTTAAATAATTGAGTAATGCATTTGATTCCTTTAGAAAGAGGAGAGAAAAGAAGTGGGTAACATTCATGTTCTCGATTGTTTTATCTAAACCCACTCTTCAGTACATGTTTGTCTTATGTAAAGTCACATTTTTTGGCTATATTTTTATGAACCATAAGCTTCCTCGTTACTTGTGTGATATTCCCTTTTGGTTTTTTTTATATCTTTTCAATTCTTAAATTAACTAATGTTGAATTGGAGCTTCCTTAGGGATTTTTTACATGATTGACCATCTTAAATGGCTTTCTTTCATCTTTTTTTTAATCCACATCTCAAATGGGTTAGTTTAGCCAAACTGTAGTTTTTCTTTTTCTAAAGATTGACCAATTAAGAAGAAAGGGAAAAACAATAGAATAGATAAAGGTACCTAAGAAAATTGGTATCTTTACTTTGAAATATATTTAGGAAAAATATATTACTCTTAAGTATTACTTTTACAAGCTGTCTGTTAGTTGACTTTACTTGATTCTGCTGCACATTGGTTACAAAACTGACCTGAAAATTGGACATTCCCTACATACTTGTCCTTTCAAGTTTCTTGTTTAAAAGAACAATCATCTATTATTTATCTTGGAAAGCTTCTAGAGGAGTTAACTTTTATTATCTAGATTTCTTTTTCTTTAATTCTTATATGAGTTATATTATTTATAATAACTGAAACATATAGCTATTTCTCTTTCTACTTGATCTGATTATCCCTGATTTAAATAATTCGTATGATCAAAAAAATTAGAGCACTTTTGAGGTACTGGATCACTTGTTTTATTATTCATAACTGGTTATGCCTAATTGTATCCACTTGTTGTTTGGTGTAATTTTAATGCACATTTGTTTTTTTGCCTTATATTTGCCTTATTTGCTTATTTTAATGATCATTTTGCCTTATATTTGCTTATATTTTTAGCAATTAGCTTTTTATGACTCTTTTTGTTGCAACATTTGGGTTTTTTCTACCTACCAGCTAGCAACTACGAGAGAGGGCCAGATTGTAATTGCTATGCATATTTATCTACATTACATATGCATTCCTATTTTCTATATTGGCAATAATCTTACATGATTTTCATATATACAATCCTATTGCAGCTGAATTAAAGAAAAAAAAAAAGCACGAAAACTATGTAAACTTTTATGTCAACTTCCGAGATTTACTTCTTTTTTGTGTTTAAAAATGTAATATTGTTTCCAATTTTTCATATTTACGCTCTTTTTTTTCTTAGTCTTTTCACTCGTTTTTCAAACCTAGGCCCCAATAATACTCTACATGATTAAGCTAATTTAATTATAATACTCTACATTGGGCATTAATTAATTTAACATATGAACAACATATTATTTTGAGGTGGTCTTTAAAAGTTTGTCCTAATTATTAATAAAATGCTTATAACTATTTTTGTTGAACTGTGGAAAACCCATTGATTAATAGAGATGATTTAAACTCATTGTTTAAATTTCTTGTATGTATTTTGTAACTAATTTGTTCCATTGTTGTAATCAGATCTCGCAACCGACGCCGACTTGCCGTGAGTGCAGAGCTTCTTTTGGGTCCATGAGCTCGTGTCAACTGCAGGAGTTTCATGAACAGCTGAGGGTTTGGAGCTCGGGATCGTAATCTGCCATCGACGGGAGAGCGGGTTGTCTACTTCGACGTAGTTCGCTGTTGGATTCTCTGGCCTCTAGGTTTGATCGCGCAAGTAACTGTTGATGTGGACCAGTTGATCGCGCAGAGGGTGCGGTGTGGGAGTCACGGACACTGCCGCCTCCCTAGAGCAATTGAATTGGAACGCGTTGGTAGTAGGCTGTAGCTCGCGGGTCTTGGCTGCAGGTAGGAGCTAGCTCGTGAATCTTAGCGCCGTTAGGTTGCAGGGGGGTCACGAGTGGATCGCGATCTGGTTTGCTTCAACATAGGTGCGGTGAAGGTGAGCTCATGTGACACTTGGTTTGGGATCTGAGCCGTGGGATCCATTTTGGTTTGTGGATGGATTGTGAGACATCACGTGCATGGGCTGCTATGGACATTCAGCGGTTTGGGGTAGCCGACGCCGTGGTGACTTCGTTTCTAGGTTCGCATTTGTGCTGTGGTTGGTTCGAGTTTGTATTCGCAGCAGGTCTCAAGAGAGGATTGCCGGTGTCGGGAATCTATGATCAACATTTGGCTTCATTGCTTTGTAGTTCTTGCTTACGTGTTGCTTGGAGATCGGGTTGGAGTGGGATTGAAGTTAGTGAGTTTCTGCGGTTTCTAACTGGATGACTACTGCTTAGGCTCTGGTCTAGATCATAGGGAATTCATTGATTTGCGTCTGTTTATTTTGATTGTATTTAATTTGTGGTGGTTTTGGACGGTTTTGGGGTATCTGATATGGATCCCTTTATTGGATTGGAAATGCTTGGGGACGGAATCACAGGAAATGGATTGTGAACATCCCGTTGCTAAGAAAAATGAGGGTGTAATACGGTAGAGTTCACGAATGGCACTCTACCAAAGCAGTCCTCTGTTCCTTCCTATGTTGCAATGGTCAGTGGTACTGTAGGAAAAAATATAGAAATAACTACAGGTATTCAACACCAATATAGGGGTGCTGCTTCCACAATTCCAACTGCAATTCAAAATACCCCCATCCGTAAAGGTAATTTTGTTTCAATTAGAGTTAACGATAATGCTTATAAAGAACGCATGTCTCTGTGTCAATTCTCATTGATTGCTAGGGTTGTACTCACTAAAGGAGATAAACCATGGAAACATGATGAATTATACCTGAAGCTTCAGAGTATTTGGAAATTGGAAAAATGGAAGTTAATCTCATTAGGGCGGAGATATTTTCAAGTTTTGTTATTCTCCATGGAGGATCGTCAAAAAGTTTGGTCTTACGGATCACTGAACTTGAAACCGGGGATTGTCCGCTTACAAGCTTGGGTTAAGAATTTTAATCAGATGATGCAAAAACCACACGCCGAGTTTGGGTAAGATTTTACAACTGAGTTGGGAATATTGGCATCCACAAATTATATCTGATATCGCAGAGAGGAGTCGGGGTTCCCTTGAAAATTGATAGTGCAACATTATCAGGCAACTTTGGTCATTTTGCTCGGGTTCCCATAGATGTGGATTTCGCAGTTTTTTTGAAACTCTATTATTGGAAGCGAAGATTCTTGCACGAAGTTCAACGCATTTGAATACTTCCCGAATTTTGCAATAAGCATGCGATCTTGGGCATCGGTGGGCGGATGTAACATGATGAATAGGCGTGCTCCCAGTGGCAAAGCCACCGAAAATGGTCGGTGAGACAAAGCAAGCTACTAAAACACAAGCTCCTCCCTCGTAAGAATTGAGTTCCTCCGATGGTTGATTGGGGTAGCGGATTACGAGTGTGGAGCACCATGCGATAAGGACAACAAAAGGCAGGGTGTTCAAGCAGGTTTTTAGATAAAGGTGTTGTTCATAGTGACACAGTTTTGAACGACACATTTGATGATTTAGATGATGAGTTACCGATTACGCGAAGGCGGGTTTTACGGGACCCCGGATATGCAAGTTTCAGATCGAGATGGGTACACGGAGATCGGTCGATATGGATACAACTATGGTTCTGCGAGCCAACCAAGGCTCGGTCGCTCCAGAAACCTCGACCTAGTGCCTCGGACCATTCATGATCGGAAACCACGGATCCAGTGTGTGGACGGTCCAAACGAAGCTAGGTCGCCGACCTAAACTAGAATAGGTTGTAATGCGTAGGGATCAACCACTGCGATTCCGTCCGCGACTTCGGCCACCACGTCGAAACTAATGAATATTCTATATTGGAATGGGGTTTGGTAACCCCACTCGAGGGTCTTACATGATTTTTGCCCGCCACAACCCCACTTATGCTTGGTGGAGCCTATGGTCGCTTTAATACGATTCCAAACTCCTTTGGTGCCGTTAGATATGGAGTTCATTTACGCTAATAGGGGCCGTTTTGCCCACCATGGTCTTCGCTTTCTCTTTGGAGGATGTTAGGATTTTGCTCAGTGAGGAGCAAATCGTTTCTGTGGATATAATGAGGGTTGGAGGTCGGCAAGTGATTTCCTTCGTGTATGGGAGTGTCTTTCTAGGACATCGGAAAAATCTTTGGGCGGTTTAAGAAATCTGCCGATTCTATGGATCATCAGGTACATTGTGGGAACTTTAATGCCATTACCGCATGAGGTGCGGTGGCGGACCTCCTATCCACTCTTCGCTGATTTTCGGGCGCGTGGAGGCCGCAGGTCTGATACCTATTGATACTCAGGACTTTCTTCACTGGGGCGCGTGGACACGCTGGGTATATCAAACAAACTGGATAGTCTTTTGCTCGATTCTTGTTTAGAGTGCGGGATTGATTCTTGTGCGACTTAGCCAAGCACCACTCCGATCATCATCCGCTAATGCTGAGTCTTTCAAAACTTGGAAATGTGGGTCCTCGCCCGTTTCGGTTCCAATCTATGTGGCTGCTCAATAAGGATTTCAAATCCTTCGTTCAGAGTACTTGAGATGAGGAGGTCGCGGGGAATCCCTTCCATCGGGTTATTACTAAATTGAAAAAGGTGAAGCATGCTCTTCGGGGTTGGAACAGAGATGTCTTCGGTGATATTCATGAGAAAATCACTTTGGCTCAGGAAAAACTTCTTTCGGTCCAGAACATTATTGGAGCGGAGGGTTCATCGATGAAAGATTAGGTGAGAATTTCCGCCGTGTTTATTTGGATGAGGCTCTACTCTTTAAAGAAACTATGCTTCGGGATCATTGTCGGGTTAAATGGTTGAGGGATGGTGATCGCAACACAAAATTCTTTCATTAAGCTCCCGGGTTCAGAAATCTCCCCTGCCTCTCACTTATCATTGAGGGTCAATATTTGGATGAGGCTACCATCGTGAGTCATATCATGGATTACTTGAGATCTTTATTTTCAGCCGATGAGACCCTCAACACGGATTTCACTAGCTTAGATGGGATTATTCCGAGCTCCGTTACTGCAGAGGATAATCTCCTTTTAACCGGTTTGCCAAATTCTGAGGAGGTTAAACAGGCAGTGTTCATCTTGGACGACCAGCGCCGGCCACGATGGCTTCGGGTTCCTTTTCGGACTTGGGATTTTATTCATTCTGATGTGGTGGATGCAGTGAGATCATTTTTCATACGGGGGCTATTCACAGTCCAATTTCAAATTTCTTCCAAAATTCAAGGCGGACTCGGATGGACAAGTTTAGTCTATCATGTTGGGAAACTTCCTTTCAAGGTGGTTTCAAAGATTTTAGATGATCGGCTACGGGGTAAACTTCTAAAATTGTTTCGATAACGGTTCGGTTTCATCCGCGAAATGTTGAGGATCGCACGATTACTTTAGATTGTGTCAACCACCTCCGTGAAAAGTTTTTGGTGGGAATGTGGCTTTGAAGATAGACATCCGCAAGGCTTTCGACTCTATGAGTTGGGATTTTTTGTTGGCAGTCTTAGACAGGTTTGGTTTCTGCACCAAATTTTGCTCATGGATCAAGGATATTTTAACATCTGCAAAGATCTCAGTTCTGATTAATGGGGTTCCAGAAGGTTACTTTGGTTGCTCTCGAGGGGTTCAACAAGGTGATCCGCTATCTCCTTTACTTTTTGGCATTGCCGAAGATTTTTTCAGCAGGTTTTTATCCCGGATTGTCTCTCAGAGTTCTCTCCTACTGATTTCCTCCCCTAGGAATTTCTCTTTTCCAACTCACCTTCTTTATGCAGATGATGTGCTCATGTTCTGCAGAGGGACTTATCGAAATTTGGCCGGTGTTTTTGATGCTCTTCGCCTCTACAGTTCTTTATCAGGTTAGATTGTCAACTTAGACAAATCCCATATCTATTTTGGTTATGGTGTCTCTCATCAGCATTGAGCCAAGATTTTGACGGACTTCGGTATCAAGACTGGGTCACTTCCTTTCATCTATCTCGGGGTACCCCTTTTTAAAGGAAGCCCTACTCAGGCTATTCTATTTATGCGGAGGATTTTGGAGATTAGCTTCATGGAAAGACCGCACTCTTTCTATGGCAGGTCGATTGTATTTGATAAACTCAGTGATTACCTCGAAGTTTGTTCACACATTTATGATTTACAGATGGCCTGTGGGTTTGCTTAAGTCTCTTAATAAGGCTATTCGGAACTTCCTTTGGACCGGATCTGTTTTGGTTCGGAAATCAGTCTCGGTTGCTTGGTCGATCTGTTGTCGGCCTACTAAACAGGGGGGACTAGGTTTGAAAAACCTGGTCACTTTTAATAAAGCTTTCGAGTTGGCTTAGGCGGCGAACAAGGACTCATTCGTTTTGGTTTCTTGCGCTTTTATAGGAATTTGAACCTACTCGCACTATGTTTCTTCTTCGACCGCCCCTTTGAGGCGGTTGTATCTCGCCTTCGAGGGAGGCAATTTGGATCATCGGGTACACTCCCAAGGTTCGTTTCGGGTTGATAATTGGTGGGGATACCCGTTATTGAGTTACTGTAACTCAGAGTTTTATGTGATCCGGACATTCGATTGGTGATCTGGTTAACTCTGATGGAGTTTGGAATCTCCCGAATAGTTTTCGTGCGGCTTTTCCACAGTTGTCCACTTTTATTAAACAAGTGGCGATTTCAATGGATAGGTCGGATGAGAGAGTTTGGTCTCATTCTTAGGCACCATTTCTTGAGACATTTATCTTAATCTTTTCTATGGCTTAGCCTCGTTGTGGGTTAGATTTGTTTGGAAGACTTTCATTCCTCCTTCGCTCGATCTTGGCGCTTCTCCGTAGGTATTCCTACCATGGCGTCTTGATTAGTAGGGATTCTCCATAGCCTCAAAATGGAATTTGTGGTAATGATTTAGAAACCGTTTTCATCTCTTCGACTTGCCCTTATACCGCCATTTGGGATGCGGGGTCCCGGATCGGGATCATCGATTTCGATGGTTCGTGTTTGAGAAGGCTATGAAGGCTTCCTTAAGCACTCAGTCTTGATTTATGGACTACGGCCATTGTGAGTACACTCTCGCTATCCGGTTTGTTCTGAATCGGGGCACTTTGGCAATGTTTTCATACCCCAACGCCTTTGGCTTTTATTTGGGCTTGACTAGGAAACAAATGCTATTGAGAATGGTGCGATGCACAACTTCGGTTAGTGACCTTTTAGTCTTGAAGTTTACGGGCAGTCTTTGCTCCTCGGGCTCCTCGATTATTCACTGTCGTTTGGTCTCCCCGATGGGTTGGTTGAAGGTTATCTGGATGCGGTACCGGCTTCCGACCAAAGACGGTGGGTACTTGCAAGTAGGGATTCATCAAAGGTAGCTTTGTTGTCCATTTAGATTCTGTTATGCCTTTGAGAGTGAGCTTTTGGGGGCTATTACTATATAGTGTAAAGATTTTGGATGGGACCGTATGGTTTGAGTGCGACTCCATTTACGTCGTCAACTTGCTCACGTTGAGAGGAAGTAGTCCGTGGGCTACAAATCAAGATGGGTGAAGCTGCTTCTTTATGTTTCCGGCATTGATTCCAGAGTTTCTCACATCTTGAGGGAAATGCGGTTCGCGGATGCTTTCTCAAGATGCGGTTTCTTATGGAGTCCAGTGGTGGGTCTTCCGATTCTTGTACCTATGCATTACAGGAATGTCAATGGTTTTGCAAACTATAGATTTAGAAAATAGTTTGTTTGTAAATTTGTTATCCCGGTACTCTTTTTCCTGAATTGAGATTTTCCCCAATTGGGGTTTTTTCTCCTTTCAAGTTTTAATGAGGCCGGCGACGGTCATGGCTTATCTTTTGATTCTTACTTTAGAGGTATTCTACTTTTTGCTTGTTTATTTCAGGTTTTCATACCTGCTATAACTTTTGTAACGGATGTAAACTCTTTTAATTTTATAAAAATTTTTGCTTGTTTGGTGTGGGCTTGGAGGGATGCCAACCTAGTTAGGTTGTCTCCGTCCTGGGTTAGAGCGGTGCCAACCTAGTTGGGATGTCTCTGCCCGTCTATCCGACAACTAACCTCTTCTGATTATTATTATTATTTTGCTATAGTAAATTAGTCATAGATTGAAAACGTCTTGCCACATTCTTATTACTAATAGATGAGGGGTAATTGAAGTATCTTGTAATGACTTTTATGTTGATTTTGCTTATGAATTTGTCTGCATCATGGCACAATGAGCATTTGGGTCTTAGAAATTGAGTTTTTGTAAGGAATAAAACTCGTATGTAGTTTGTAAATTCTTTATTGGGAAGTGACGTTCATTGTATTAGTCAATTTAGAATGGATAGGAGAATATTTGCTATATTATGTGAGATAATTTGGCAAGATGAACATGTTAAGAAGAATGGAAAAACAAGTGTACATGTTTCTGCACATAGTTGCTCACCATGCAAAAGACTATATAGTGGTGAGTAGGTTCTGCAGATTAAGGGAGACAATTAGTAGGTACTTTAACTCGGTATTGGGTGGAGTTTTACAATTGCATGAGGCTTTATTTAGGGATCCAGAACTTGTACCTGAAAATTATACTGATGGTATATGGAAAATATTTAAGGTATGTTTATGCATTAATTATACTCCCTATTTTTTATATGAGGTGTTTAAATTTTGTTCTTATATTGATCATTTTATTTATGGATTAAAATTATTTGAGAGCATTAGATGGAACATATATTAAAATGAATATACCTTAAATGGACAAGTCAAGGTATTGAATAAAGAAGGGTGAGATTACCACAAATGTATTAGGTGTATGTAACCGCAATATGGAATTTATATTTGTGTTGCCTAGTTGGGAGGGATTTGTATCCGATTCAAGAGTATTATGAGATATAATAAGTAGGTCTGATGGATTAAAATTTTCTAATGGTAATAATTATTAATGCACATAATTTAGTATTTGTACATAAACTTATTAATAATCTGATAAGAAATAGTATTGGGCTTTTTAGATTGTTATAACCTTGTGAATGCTAGTTATACTAATCATGAAGAATTTTTTGCACCGTATAAAGAAATAAGATATCTTTTGTCAGAATGGAGAGATGGTTATGCATCTGTAACTTATCAAGAATATTTTAACATGAAGCATGCATCTACCAAAAAAATGTTATAGAACGTTATTTTGTGGTTCTTAAAATGCATTTAACAATTTTAAGAAGTCTATCTTTCTATCTAATAAAAATACAAATTCGAATAATCACTGCATATTGTCTCTTGCACAATTTAATTAGAAGAGAGAAGTCAGTTAATCATGTAGAAAATGAATACAATATGAACTTATCTATTAAATCACCTCTGATATAAAAAATTTAAGCTATTAGGAAGTGGATTTAATATGCATATCATGTTTTAGGAGAGAAGGAGATGTAGAATATTGTCAATATTCCCCCGCACTTGCAGGCCACTTTTTGTTCTTACAAATATTAATTCATTTTAATGGGTGGTAATGTAATGATAATGAAAGTTGAACCTAGGTGTCTAGGATTTGAAGCTCTGATACCATATTAAATTACCACTGATCCCAAAAGTTTAATCTATTAAGAAATGGATTTAATATGCATATCATGTTTTGGAAAGATGGAGAGGTAGAATATTGTCAGACTTATCAAGTGAAGTTTTAACATATAATGAATTTATTGGATCAGTAGGTTCGTCAAATAAGTGAAATACTTGCAGAGACGATTTAGCCAAAAAAATATTTGATGAGTAGAGAGCACACCGTGGACATTGATAAACAATTTATATTAATGTAGTAAGGTTGTTGTAATATTGTTTTTTTTATATATTCGTATAGTAAAACACATTACGATTGTTATGTATTTTTATGTTATTATATATTTGCAATTATTAATTACTATGTGGTGTTATTTTATGAATATTATATGGCAATTTTATTTATATTTGCATAAAATGAAAGTTGAAAGTAGCAATAAGAATAAAAATAGACGCATTTGAACAAGAGATGAGAAAGAGGCTTTGCTCACTATATTAGACGAAGTAATAGGTCGGGACAATATTGTGATACAGATGCTTTTAAATCTGGCACACTTAGCATTATTAAAGTAGAAATGACTGCGTAGTGACCTCAATCAAATTTGCAAACAAATCCACATATTGAGTCAAAGTTGAAAATATAGGGGAACAAAAACAATATAGTATAATATATGACATGCTAAATAGAGTAAAGTTGGATGGAATGACTCAAAAAAATATGTAGAGATTGATAGTGATGAAGCATGGGCAGCTTATGTGCAAGTTTGAAATTAATTTCATATATATTGTTTAGTATTCAGGTTTTTTTAATATTAAATGTATATGATATCTTCCATGCTTATATTTTATTTTGTGCTATAAAGTAATAAGAGTGCAGAAGAATGGAAAGGTAGATCATTCCCATTATATGATAAACTTGCAAATATATTTAGGGGGATCATTCTACTAGAAGTAGAGCACAAACTACAAAACATATGACTGAGGATTTAAATGTGAACACTAATTATGAGCCTCATATAGATTGGGAAACCCTTGATAGTCTATTTACTTCAATGTCAGTGAATAAAACTATTGAAAGTGATGCACTATGTCATCTCATTCCGTAGAAGAGAGGAAGAAAAAGCAAAAGACAATATAGCGAGCAATTTGGTAAAGTAGCAAGCTGATTTAATAAACCAATTATTTGAGAAACTTGATCAATAGGCCAATTATCTGAAGTATTTAGCAAGGAGCTTAAAAATTTGGATTTTTAGACAGTTCAGAATGTGAAAATTGGATTAGCAATGAGATCTAACCCGACATTTGTGGTGATTTTTAAAATTATTGAAACTGATGATGAGAAAATTGAGTTTGCTAAATTCTTTTGGATAATTAGATGGAGATTATGTTATAATTTTGACAATTTGAAAATTGAGTACTATAGACATTCCATTATGTTTTTTTTTTGTAGAATTGGACATAAGTTGTATATTTGGCAAGCTAAGACATATTTATTATGTTATGTTACTTTAAAATTATTTTGTATTTTATTGGTTGAGATATTTTAATTTCTTCTAAATGTTTTAATTATAAATATAAATGCATTGAATTTTGCATATATTACATATAGGAATATTTAATGGCAAAGAAAGGACCATATGTTGTGTTCAAAGTAGACAGGCATATATAGTCCATGGCACGGATATCAAGAGCAAGTGCATGGTTTCTAAACTAATTTATATCATCGTCTCCAACAATTGAAGAAGCTAAAATTGCATATCTCGAATATATTGAACGTCGAATGAAAAAAAAATGTTCATGCGGAACCAATGAATAAAAATATAGGTTCCATATATAGAAATGAAAACCCAAACAATGAGTGAATGCATGGTTTTATCTTAGGTTATATAATTGGAATAATAGTTATGTGTATTGTTACATATTCATTGCATTAGTAATTTTGTAAAGGCAAAATTAAGAATTATGACTTGAAATTAATGAGTATGTATGACTAAATATATGTAGACATATTTAAATTGCAATGCACATATTTTCTTTAAATTTTGACTTTATTTTTTATATACAAAGTAAAAAAATTATGTAATACTTAGTTGGACAAGGGTAGACTTTAAAAATGAAATTGAATTATTTTGGACATTATGCACAAAGTGATTTTATTTTCATTTTTAAGAAGTAACACTTTTTTATATAAAAAAAAAGTATTGTTTTTGTCAAAATATATGTTAAAATGGTTTTAATTTTTTATTATTTTTTAATAAAATAAGCTTTTATCTGAATGAAAAACATATCTAAAGGGGTTCTTACTCGATTATAATGATTTTTAAAATTTTGAAAAAGTCATGGAGTATTCAAAAATTTTATAAACTTTTAAAAAGTCTTTGAAAATATTAAGGTATTTAATTATAATTTTTTAAAAGTCCATAAAATCTATAGGTATTCAATCTAAACTTTACTTTTAAAGAATAATTTTTATAAATTTTACTGACTTTTGGGTGAGGGTATATATACTCGGCGTTAAATTTTTTTTATCCGCCAGGAAACTTTTATAGACTTTTGAGAAAAAAAATCAAAGGTTAGGGATTAGAATTCTTTGTGTTTGCAAATATCTCGATGAACTTGGCATCGGAAGGAAGCTCGACAAGTAACCTCATATGCAGTTCGTCTTTGTTGGGTATATGTTGAAGAGTGGTGAAGCTGATACATAAGCAATTTAGTTCCTTTTTATAATTACTTTATTATATTTGGCAATTTGTACGCTATTTGGCAAGATTGTTGACCGAACAATTCATAAAAATGCTTTTTTTTTCTCCCCAAGTCAATTTGATAGAGTGGTTTCTTTCTGATGAAGGATTACCATTCTCCTCAGTGCATCTATTATCCGTTCATCATTTCAGAATTAGTTGTTATCTCGCATTTGGTGACTTATAGACTATCAATGCTTTTTACCATTGAATTAGTTATTTTTTGGAATCCTATGGGCTTTATTTTCTTATCATGTCAACTAAATGTGATCTTTATCTACCACGTACCCAAATTATTAGGGCAATTGAGCCAAGTTCAAATATAAAAGAGCTTATCTTGAATATTTGGCAAATGATTTTCAAGGCTTGATAGTGGCCCTTAGTTTTTGTTTATTGAACATTTATGGGTTTAATTGTTTAAACTATTTTAGTTTACCTTCTGTAATTTATTTTTATGATAGTTTTTATAAGAAAAACTTTTAAAGTCAGGTCTTGGTTCTTCCATTCTTCTTACATACAAGGAAATATTTTATTTAGGAGTCTGCTATATCAATTCTAAAGGGTGACAAGTGTAGTAGATTTTGTTCCAATATCCAAATGTTGCATCCATATTTTTTTTCCCATTTCTAATGCCCAGATGCAACATCTGTTAAGATATCCTATATTTTGGAAGTCATGTACAGTGATTACTATGATAAATATGTTAATAACAAAAAAATAAGTAACTATTCACTATAGGAGGATGGGAATCTCCTTACAAAAGAGAAAAGTTATAACCTGTCTAGTCATGTTTTTAAAGCCGAAAAAGTTACCTTTTGAATTATAATTTTAAGATAGAAAAAATTTATATTACTATCTGCCAATAATTCAATAGATACATATATATATATATATATATATTCATACTCGTTTCTCTCTCTCCCTGTTTTTTCCTTCGTTTCATTTTTTGTGAGTAGAGAAATTTATTAAGAGAACATCAAGAATAGATTATCCAAGTATCCAAGCTATACAAAAAGGAGAAACCAAAAAACATGTAAAGAAAGCATGATTTTAGATGAAAGTTTACTTATAAATGTAATAAGTAAAAATAAAAAGTTTATAAAAGTTTATTCAAAGTCTATGAAAGTCTTTAAAAAATTTTACAAAAATAACTCAAAGTCATTCATACTTTTATAAAGTTTACAAAAATTAATAAAAGTTTACAAAAATCTGTTATTAAAGAAAGTTTGTAAAAGTCTTTTAAAATCTTAATTGAATACACCCCTTAATTTTTTTATTTAAGAATTTATCCATTTGAGTAATTTCTCACCACTAAACCAAAAAGTATTGTATATTTTAAAATATTTTTAATAATTGCCTATAAACTACTTTATTATGAAAGTTCTTTCATAATTAAAATTCTACAAATAAAAAATATTTATTGGAAAAAATACAATTATAGAATAACATACAACAAATCAATACTCATATACCAAGTTAGTTATATCTTGCTTTTTCTTGACCTAACAAATTCTCATGTAACCCATTAATAGGACACAAGATGTTGGATCTAACTAATAATAACAAAGTTTATTACTAGTGAACCCGTTGTATTAACATGTCGTAACCCATTAAAACTCATTTTTCTCATTCATTAAGGATATATTAGTAATTCTAAAATATATGATACACCTTAATTAGGATAGTTTTATTATACCTCCTTTCCTATAGCTCTGTTCGTAGGTGTAATTCATGAAAGAGAATATATTAATGGATTCAAAAGAATATTTATGTAATATTTTATTATTGTTGTTGTATTATTAAGATAATTTATGTTTTTAGATTTTATTGTATGTTTGGTTGATAAAAATATTTTATATATGTTTTTTATTTATTTAGTTTTAATATAATTTTGTATTATTTATATTGGATTTGATATATATAACAAGTATATTTGATATTTTAGCTTTTAATATTTTTTATAATAAATATTATTATTCTTTTAATATTAAAAAATAAAGTAAAAAATATATAGAATAAGTGAAATGGGTGAAATAAGCAAAAGGTTTAAGTGGATATAGGTTAATATGCTAGTTCATATTCGATTGAAAAATGAAAATTTTAACATGTTAATGGTGTAACAAATTACCCATTAATTTATCAAATAAATTTAAATTCTTTAGGGTAAATTGCACCTAACCCTCATGAACAATCATGCGTTCAATATTTTATCCCTCTAAATTTTTAATTTCATCACATTATCTTCTGAACTATGCAATTTTATTCAATTTACATTAATTGATAACGGTTGGTTATTTTATTAGATGGAAAACATCACGTGTGTCTCAAATGACCAAAACTGAGGGGTAACCATTGGAAAAAAAAAATCCTTTCTCTTTTCTCTTTGGTTCAGTTTTTGGTCCCCACTTTTCCCTTCACTCTTCACATACGAGCTCTCCCTTTTCCCTATGTTCTTTGCAAGTTCAACATAGTATTTTTATTTTGTGGGTTTTGAGCTTCGAAATTTTATCAAGAAATTCCTTCCACATTTGTCTCAGTCACTTGGGTGTTGCTGCATTTTCAAAGGATATTTGAGAAGATTTTCAAGCAATGGCGCTCATGAAAATTGGCAATGACATACATAATTATGGTAAGTAAACAGTGCATGATTTAAGTATTTAATTACTTTCAATTTTATATACTTGATTGGGTGTGTATAGATGGAAAATTTTACACAACCCTAATATAACATGAATCGCAATTAAAAACAGGATTGGATTTAATAATGAAGTTGGATCCATAAGGGGTCCACCAATTAAGAACCCGTTATGTTAACAGGTCAAAACGGATGAAATTCGTTATCACCCATTTAACCCATTAAGTAAGGGTATTATAGTACTTTCAATGCAAACTATAAATTAAACGACAATCACCACACTACCTCTTTCTTTCAGTCTTTCCCTTTTCGTGTTTTTCCTTCTTCTATCGCATGTATTTTTGCTCTCTTATGTTTCATCTCAGCTCATCCTTTGCCCGTTTTACCTTGATTGTCTTTGCATTCTATTCTCATCCTTTGAAAGTTCTGAGGTTTGATTCCACCTAGTTTAGAAAAGTCACAAGTTACAATACTAATAAGGTATGGTTGTATAGGGATGAGGGTGTCTATGCAATGGGTATGAGGGTGTAAGATAATATAGCTTTTATTTATAATTTCTTCCCTGAAATACAATAGATACCTATTTAGCAAAAAATATTTCTAAATTTTGGTTCTCTAAAAAAATGTTATTCCTAAAACCCATCCAATCAAAAAGGTATTCAACTTGTGTTTATGTTTACCAAGTAATGATATAACAAAATCACAATGAAAAAAACTTATGTAACTTAGTTGTATATCAATTTTCATAACAAAGTTAATTTGTAGTATAGGACAATCCAAGAGTAAACATTTCAACCTTCCAAATTCATGTAACATAAACATACATACTTGACCCACCAAATGATGAAATCACAACATCCCATCCTCTCTCTCTTCACCTAATATTTCCACAAAATCACCGAGCCTTTTGGTAAACAAGGTTAGCATAGAAAATCCTCATGAACAATGATGAATGGATGTTACTTTTGGTCCATGATTCTCTCTTCTTTCTTTTGTTCTTTTTATATCACTTTTATGTCTTTTAAATTGGGAAGGAATAGAGTCTTGTTTGCTTGTCCATATTGCCTATTGTCATTTGGTATTAGTTCAGTAATTATTAATTGAGTACTAATGGCTTTTTACTTTGCAATTGCTTTTGATTTTATGCAATATTTCTTGAACTTTTAGAAATCAATTTTGTCTTTGATTGACTTCTAGTTAGGCATACCATAATTAGTTTTCTCACCTTTAATTTGAAAAGCTACGTTTTAAATATTTTTTATTTTCTGCATATAACATAAAGTAACTCTCTGCAAAAGGTCAAAAATTTAAGATCATGGTGAATAATGTTTAGGAAGATTATGGGACCATTGACCATTTATTTTTACATTATAAGTTCATTACTTTTCTTTGGACTAGATGTTTAAAAGAAGTTAAGTTTTTCCTAAATATTGTTACTTTTTATTTTTTTTATACCTTTAGTTGTTCATTGGATTTTGGTGGAAGATTAAGCAAATTGGTGGAGGCTAAAAAGAAACAATAAAATAAAATAAATCTCACTTTGTAATTATATATACCAATGTCAACTTGTATGGACAAATATTTTTTGACCTCTTTGGATTATTCATAGTTGGCACTGCCTTAATGTGAGATTTTGAATTAAGTAAGGTATCGAATTTTGGCAATTTCAAAGCTAGAAGGAGAATTCCAACACCCAAACTTGCGAAGTTGAAATGAGTAGTAGTCATCCTCAACTAGTAAGTATTATTTTTTATAATTATAATATTAACTTGTTTGTTTAATCCCTTTATAAATTAAAACTATTACATTTTTAAATTATAATAATTATTTTGTATTATGTAGATGGATTCAAGTAATTTTATTGATAATCTTGTGGACATTTTAACTAAAGATGATATGGAAGAGAATAATGAAATAAACACAGCAAGAAAAAAAGCTAAAAGAATGTCTTTACAATCAAGTAAGGGCAATTGTAAACTAAGATCATGTACTTGGATATTATTTGAATTGTTGTTAACTGGTGAAGATAAAAAAAGACGTGTTAAGTGTAGACAATATGGAGTACAATATATATGTGAAAGTAACCATGAGATGAATAATATGTTAAATCATATGAAAAATTGACCTAAAAATAAATATGGTGATGTAAAGCAAATGCTTTTATCATCATCTAAAGGGAGTGTTTTAGTTCATTCTTCTTTTTTTGATTATATAGTATTTCATAATTTGGCAATAGAGACAATTGTCAAACATAATTATTCTTTTAGCTTTGTTGAGTATGAGGGTATTAGAGCAATATTTGAGTATATTTCTTTAGATCTCAAGATGCCTTGTAGGAATACTACTAAAGTATGTGTGTTGAAGATGTTTAGAAATGAAAAATAAAAGTTCATAATGTGTGAGTTCTTTTCTAGGAAGAGTGTGTTTAACATCTGATTTGTGGACCTCTATTACCACCAATGGATATCTTAGTCTCACAATTCACTTTGTTGATAAAGAGTTGAAGTTCAATAAAAAGATCTTGAATTTTTATCATATATCTCCTCCACACACTAGTATTACATTGTCGATAAAATTAATTTATTGTTAAGTGATTGAGGATTGAAGAAGTTATTTTCTATTATTTTGGATAATGCTTCGGTAATGATTGTTTTATTGATATTTTAAAACTCAATTAAATTTTAGAGTTATTCTTTTGTTGAATAGTGAATTCTTTCATGTTTGAATGTTGTGCACACATTTTAATTTAATTGTCCAAGATGGACTTAAATAAATTGATGAATTAATTATGAAGGTTTGAAAGTGCATAAAGTATATTAAAGGATCATCGAGGGATGGAGGGAATATAAGTTTTATGATTGTGTTACACAAGTAGAAATAGTGGGTAATAGAAGAGGGTTAAGATAAGATGTGTTTACTAGATAGAACTCAACATACCTTATACTTGATAATATAATTTTTATGGTCAAGTATTCCTCAATTTGGAGTTGTCAAATTCAAATTTTAAATGTTGTCCCTCTTTAGAAGAATAAAATAATAGAAAATATGTCTAAGTTTTTGGAGTATTTTTATAAGGACATTTATTTATTTTCTAAAACCAAATATCAAACATCAAACTTATTTTTTCCCAAAGTATTTGCTATTCATTATAATATCAAATCAGCTAAATGGAATAATAGTTTTTAGAAAGATGGAGACACTTATGAGTTTGAAAATTGATAAGTATTGGTCGAATATAGTTTGGTTCTTGCAATTGCTTTGATTTTGGATCCTTGTTATAAAATTCAACTTATTGAATGGGCTTATGTAAAGATTTATGGTAAGGATTTTCTTAAGTTAAAACATATTTGAGATACAATGAATTCTTATAATATATATATATATATATATATATATATATGGAGAAAGTTTCTTATCTTGTCAAGACAAACAACACTTTGAATGAGACTTCCAATAAATTGGAAATCGAGGACACCATTTTTAGGTAAATTATTAGTTTAGTTTGTTTTGCATTTATTAATATTAAGTTTACTAAATTTAATGCATTTAAATTGTTGATAAAGTGTCTTATAAAATTATTATTTGTATGCTATAAGACTTTGATATTAATTACATGGAAGGTACCTCTTTTAAGCAAAAGAGTAAAATAGATAAATATTTTGGTAAAGAAAGATTATATAGAAAACAAGAATTAGATATCCTTAATCGTGGAAAGGAGAGTAATTTCATTTTCCTTTCTTTCTCAATTGACTTGTAATGTGTTGGCAATTTTTTCTACTCGTTTGCCTCTGAATCAATTTTAGTATTGATGATAAAGTTTTGATCAATATCGTACTTCTTTTATCAAAAATTGTAGAAGCTTTTACTATGTACTCGTTGATTAGCTTTATGAAAAGAATGTAAATTTTATGTTTATGTATTTTTGTCACTATTTTTCATATATTTGCATAACTTTAATTTTTTATTTTATTTTTAAAACATGTAGTTTTCTATGAAGAGAAGTTCAATTTAGATGAAATTATAGATATTTTCAAATTGAATGTTGATGAAAATAAATCAGGAGAATACTTTAATACCATTTCTACGATGATTAAAATTTTAAGGTAATTTTATATTATACATAAATCTCATACACTAATATATAATTTATAGCTCTCTGACTTTTTTTCTTTTTTGTAGGTGTGTCTTGTAAATTAAAACTCATTGGTAGGTTTTAAAGAATATTTGTGTAATAAATTGTTGTTATTAGATTATTTAAATATTTTATTAAGTATTTTGTAGTTGACAAGAAATATTTTTATATGTTTTTAATTTTATTTTTAATTGTTTACTTTTTGTGATATTTATACTTGAATCTTTGGTATTAATTTTTATATTAAGTAATATTATTTTTTAGAATAAAAAATAAAATCAATCAAAAAATATGTAACAGGTGAAACGAAAGTGAAATGAATAGGCATTAACATGTTAATTCATATATGACACAAAATACTAACATATTAACGGTTTGTTAATGAATCACTCATAAATTTTAAAATGAATTTAAATTTAAATTCTTTCATCCATTAACTTAGACCATGTTTGATAACATGGTTATTTTTATTTTTAGTTTTTTAGATGTAATTTGTTAATTTGAAGTTTGTTAGAATTTGTTAAATGTTAGTTAAATTAAAATATGAAAGAAAATAAAAATACAAACTAGAAAATGAAAGACTTTCAAAGTGTTTTCATTTTCTGTTTTGTTTTATATTTTACTTAATTAAGTGGTCTAACTAATATTTAACAAATTTCAATCAACCTCTAAACTAACCAAATTATACATAAGTCAAGAAGAAAAAACTATAAACGAAAATAAAAAAACAACTATGTTATCAAACGGGCACTTAACGGTCGATTTGAAGGACAAAAGTTAACATGAACACAACATTTATACTTAATTTGTTTCAACATAACATATTGTCGGTCTAGTGTATAACAAACCCTAACCAAATCTCTTAGGTGAACAAAGTTAGAGTATCTATCAAAACTAAACTTGTAGAAATTCGCAGAAAGTTTAAAACTTTATCAACCATATTGCATGCATACTTAATTACCTTGTATATGTAGCATTGTTTTTAGTGAATCTTTTAACTATATAAACAATAAACGTGTGATTAGGAATATTCAAACTTTTATGCACATATAAAATGAAGGAATTTCTTTTCAATTGGCACATTGGTACTATTAGTGAATTTGAATGATTTAGAAATAAATTAAAGAAGCATAGCATGCATTGTTAGTGTATTAGAATGAGTTGGAAACAAATTCTATTGGCATTTAGTGAGTTCGAATGCATATATGCCATATAGGTTAGAGTGTTTAAAACCTCATTCAAACTGGATGTATGCCAATGGTCATGAACCTGTATAATTATATTAACTTTTTTGAGATATAATGTCATTGATTTGATATTTTTTTGGAATCATATTTAGCAAGATAAAAGTTCTAAATTTTAGCATACTAACAGTTCCTAATTTATTTTGTTATAATTTACTCTTTCAATATGGATTAATATGAATTATAAATATAATATTTTTGCATTTCTTAGACATGGTTTAATCCCCACAATTTGAAAAGTTATTGCCAAATTCAAGTCACAGATATTGGTTGCACCATTTATACAACAACTTCAAACAGAAGTACAAGGATTTAGTTTTGAAAGAATCAGTTTGGAAGACAATAACATCCACAACTCAAGCAAGATTCGATACAAAAATAGAAGAATTGAAGAAAGATGATAAGGCAGAATGTGATTGGTTAGTTACTAAGGCTCTCATTCATTGGAGCCGAGCATACTTTGGAGTAGAGATAAAGTATGACATGTTATTGAATAATTTTTTTTTTTTGGTAAACATGTTATTGAATAATTTGTATGAGTATTCAATGCCTCTGTAATTGTAGGCAAAAGAGATAAACTTATATTGAGTTTTGTTGGAGGAAATCAGTATGTATTTAATGATAAGGTTAAATGATAGAGACAAGATATGGAAAGGTGGACAAAGTGATTTTTATTCTAATGCTTTTCAAGAATTTAAAGAAAAATAAATGTGAATCCTGAATTTATATAGTTGATTAGGCGTGCCCACAAAGTTTGAGATTAAAGGCATGCATGGTGATCAATATATAGTTGATTGTTAGCCAATACTTGTTATATAGAAAATGACCTCACCGGCATACCATGCTCCTCTGCAAGTAGCTATCTATAGAAAAATTTAGAACATTGTGGGATTTTGTGCATAAGTATTAAAGAAATCAACTTATGAGCTGCCTTACCAATTCATTATCAATCCATAAGTATTCTACCATAAAATTGCAGGAGTTTAGAAGAACTGAGTAAGTTAATGCTCTATTTGTATTGGTGAGAAAATTGAAGTCGCCTTGTGTTTTTCTCTCGAGACAAACAAAACTTTGTTAGTATGAGGAAGTAAATGCAACAAAATTTCATAATTTTGAAATTGTGGAAGCCTGGGCGCCTCTAAAGGTTTGCGTGCTTATGTGGTTACCTCTTTAATATCGAGATTAATTGGAGCTTTGACAATATAATAGTTTTTCAATTCTCACTGGTAAAAGGTATTTGTCTTGGTTGTTATGGTTGTTGTTCCGCCAAAATACTAGAAAAAATATATTTTATGGGTAGAGTTGAGCAAAATGTTCGATGATCAATTACCATGACCTGTTTGGTGATTTGAATGAAATAATAGACAAATTAGAGAAATTTGGTGGCTTAGATATAACGAGGGAAAAGACTCTTTTCTTAAGAACTCTTTATGAATAACACTAGACTTATGGATCTTGGTTTTTCGCGTAAATTCACTTTGCTTGAATAAGGTGAGAGGTTAATTAAAGAGAGGTTAGATAGACCTATTATGGATTCGGATTGATCTAAAACATTCCCTAGCCTTTCTATTCTTCATTTGAAATTACGTAATCTGATCATGCCCTTCTTCTTATCAAAATTGAAGCATGAAATCGCATTGCCAAGACCCTATAGGTTTATGGAAGCATGGACTATAGATATTAATAGCAATTGTGGTGGTTCAAGAAGCTTAGATGAAGAATGCCAGAATGGTACAGAATATCACATCATACACTAATTGCTGGTAACTATTTCTAAGGCCTTAAAGGTTTGAAACAAAAATCACTCGGGGTTTGGTTCATTCAACCATAAAAATATTAGAAGAGGAATTAAGACAAATTTCCAAATAAGAGAAAATAATTATGAAAAGATTTAGGAACTAGACAAACACAAAATTATTGGAAGAACTTTGTAGTTCGAGGTCTAGTAAGAATCCATACACAAGTAAAAATCCAAGGAATCTGTGGCGTGGCTCCTGGGATAGAAATACTAAATTCTTCCATGCTTCTATCGGTAATTAGAGGTAAAGGAACAAAATTGAAGCAATTAAGGTTGATAAATCCTAGATCACATATCAAAAAGGTATAAGGACTATTTCCTATAGGAATTCAAGAAGCTATACTCTTTCGAATACTCCTTAGTCGCCAAGTAACCTTTAAGCACTTAATCACCCCCTTCACATAAAAGAATAATAAGGCATGGCGTCTCTATTCCTTCAAAGGAAGAGATCCGTAATCATCGCTTGGGAGATATATCCTCCAAAGAGCCTAAGTCCCTGATGGGTTTTATGGTTACTTCTATCGAAAATACTAGCATATCATGGAAAATCAAGTTTACAAGCTTTCATTCCAAGAGTCTTTGTTAATGGAAAATGTCCGCTTCAATGAATAGACAATGTTAATTTTAATTCCTAAAACTAATGGAGCTTCAAACTTTAATCAATTTAGGCCAATAAGTCTCTGTAATGTTATGTATAAGATTGTCTCAAGGACCCTAACTATTAGACTCCATAAGCACTTGGCGGGATGGTCGCTTCTAATCAAAGTGGCTTTATCAAGGACAGATGGATTGTAGAAAATTTTTATTGACTAAGAATTGGTTCATATGGTTAAAAAGCATAAGTGGGAAGCAAGGTTTGATGCGGGTAAAGATAGATCAAAAAAAGCATAAGATAGACCGGAATGAAGTTTCCTGATGTGTACCGGTGGCATGTGGTTTTAAAAGTTTCAAAACCGATACATTTGTGTAGGGACCGCTTAATATTGCATATTATTAAATGGCGTTGTTCGTGTGGTAATTCTTTTACTCCAGCTAGAGGTCTCAACTAGGGCCCTTTATCCTCTTACTTGTTTATTTTGTATTTAGAAGTCCTTCAAGATTAATACAGAAAAAGAGAATAAAAGGAGATTAAATGGATAAAATCAGCATGAATGCTCCAAAGAATTACCCATCTCCCAGTATGCTAATAATATCTTACTTGCATGTTGTGCTAATGAAACTAATGCAAACATTGTGAAGAATATCTTTGAAAATACAAGATATGGTTTGACAAAGAAATCTTAACTCGATAATCAGATTTTTTCTCTCATTCAAGAAAAGAGTATTGCGAGGAAAGTGAATAACACTCAAGTTCAAAAATATAGGACAGTGGAGCCATGTACCTTGGTAATTTGTTAATCTTTAGAAAAGATCAAAACAATTTGACAAAAATTAAAGAAAGAGTCCAACAAAAGCTGTAGGATGGCTAAGCAAACTTCTCTCAAAAGCAAGAGAAAACTACTTTTTAATCAGTCAAGTTCAAACCATTCTAATTTACTTCGGGTCTACTTTTCGCTGGCCCCAAACAAATGCCAAGCGCTAGATGCTCTAACTAGGAAATTCTGTGAGGTGGAGACTTAGGAATGAATAGATACTTAACTCTAAAAAGTCAGGAGTGATCCTCAGGTTTACCAAAGCTAAGTAGGGATTTAGATTTTAGCAGATTTCATGTGACATCAATACTACTAGCTAAAAATCCATTGGATAGTGTAAAAGGGATAATTGACTTTGAAGTTAAGATGTTTACCGCTATATACCTAAAGAATAATACCTTCTTCAATTACCAATTTAAAAAGATAAGACTTTATAATTTGAGGCCATTTTATCTTCAAAAATAGTTTTAGAAATGCTTCATGTTTTAAGATTTGAAATGTACTTTCTGTCTAATACTTGGAAAGATCCTTAAACGGACTTTTTGTTCCATCCAAAGAAGAAAGATATTGACTCTTCACAATGGAGCAAGATTAATGACTTAAAATGGAAGATGGAAGTGGTTGAAATGGAATAATTGATTTTGATATTGTGATAAAGATTCAAAGAGGTTATTTTCAAAGTCTGCCATCAAAATCACATGTGGATAAGTCAAGTATAGGAAAATTATTCTGTTGCTTCAAGTAAAAAACTTGTTATGAAACAAGTCATTAAAAATCGAAAAGCTCTAAATGTGAACCTATTCAAATGCCTTTGGAAAAGTATATTACATGGAAGCTTACAAGGTAATATCTATGTAGTTTAGAATACTGATAGCAAATTCAAGCACCCAAGTCGATGACTATCTCTGCAAAGGTTTCGTGGTTGTCGACCGGATAAATGGGACTATGAAATGCCGACAATCCAAATGGGATCTATGGTCAATCCAAATCACTTGG
>CM017580.2:17698753-17759599 GCA_007844105.2 Rhamnella rubrinervis | reverse complement strand
TATAAAATGTATGTATAAATTAGCTTAAGAATTTTCTAAATAACCCTAAATATTTCTTTTTAAAAATATTTTTAAATGTCCAAAAAAAAAAAACTTAGGTGATGTAGTTTGTCATTTTTATTATCTTGAAATTAAGCAAAATTCAAGCGCATTTCTCTACCTTCTAAATTAGTGGGTGAATTTTTATAAACAAAGCATTAATTAATCATACTTTCATTCTTCCTCAAATTTTTATTTTTTGGATTTTTTAATAATATATATATATATATATATATATATATATTTGGTGTTACATTGACCCACCGATAAAAAAAAAAGATATAAGGGGAATAGAATCTGGGTCCTGGATCACATGAATATGGAAGTAAAACTTAATTCAAAAGCTTCAAATGCAAGCAATTTCAGATTTATTTATTTTTATTTATCTAATATAAAAAAAAATTAAAGTAATTTGTGTTGTTTTGTGAGTAATGTTCACTTGGGTAAGTCTCACGTGAATCAGTTTAAAATAATTAAAAATGGAATCAATAAAATTGATAAGTAGACCCTTAATGGAAAAAAAAAATTGAAATTGAAATTAAAATTTTAGGTCAAAGGAAACGTAATCATTAGACTTAAATTTAGATAAATTTTAGGCAATGAGAAATTTTCTATACATAACTTTAATCCAACGTTTTATCACTTGGATTCCATAAAGAAAAGGAGGAAAAATATAAAATGATATATTTTCATAACAATTTCAAAATGTACATCTTATTTATTTTCTACTGTATTCTTTTTCCACAATTTTTTTAAAGAAATAATAAATACTAAAAATACATTCTATTTCCTTTGGATTCCAAATTCCAAATATTAGCTACAGAAATGGTTTATACTTCTTATATATATATATATATAAAGTATTTTCTGATGCAGTCCAATAAAATTAATTAGATTTATGCTTTATGTTGCACTATTAGGATTTTCTTTTCTTCTTTTTCCGAGTTAAGGGGACTTCATTTTAGGTAATGAATAATTGCTTTAATTATAAATATAATTTTTATTTTTTAAAGTAATAACTCTTTTCAATTATTATTATTATTATTATTATTATTATTTTTGGTCAATTGGTATAAACGCAGCACTGAAAACTCATATACTCCCAAACACATTACTCATATGCTTCTCTCATATACATCACCACACAAGCAATACACAAAATTGAATTTTAGTAAATGATAAAAATACTCTCTAGTATTTATTAGTTAATAAAATACTATATATGCATATGGTGGTGGTAGTTAATTAAAGATTAACCAAAAGAAAAAGCTCCAAATTAAGCTTAATTTCTTTAGACCTAAAAAAAAACATAGTGACTAAGTTCTAAACACCCTGTTTGGGGCACATTAATTTCACATGGAAAACAAATACGCAAACGTACAGGCCAAGGCCATCTACGTGTCCTTTTAACAATTATAAGATTAGACACTTCAACAATTAGAAAAATACCTGTTAATAATTGCTCTCATTTAGAAACTTCTTGCCTAGAAACATTGACATCAATGTTATATTATATAAGGTAATTAAAATGTGACATTTTTTTTCTTCATGTCATTATAAAGTGCTATACAAGAAAAGTGAACACCTTATATCTTGTGCAAATGTCACTCACCCTGTAATTATATGAATGCAAATAATTAAGGGTTAGTTTGGCTTGCCATTTTCGGGTGCTTGATTTCGTACGTATATTAGGGTTTTATTCGTCTAATTTTAAAATACTTTTACAAAGAAAATGTGACATTTATTTTTTCATAAAGTGGGACCTATTTGAGAAAAAAAAAAAAAAAGAAGAAGAAGAGGAAGAGGACCTGGATGGCGTGCAAGTATAATATTATAATAACTATACAAGGATTTTTTTCTACATCATAGAGTTGGGGATTCAAAGTCGTGATTATTGTCTGTGAAAATAGTAATTTTGCTATTGATTAAATGTCCCAACACTTTTAAGTGTTTAGCTTGGCTTGCCATTTTAGAGTATTTGATTTTGTAAACCTTTAAAGGTTTTATTTGTCTAATTTCTTAAATTTTGTACATTACTACATTGTATTTCGGGAAAATGCTAAAGATTCAAAATTTATTGCTTTTTCAAATTTTTTTATCAAATCACCTTAAATTTAGTTTGATATCCCATGATTTAATGGTAAAAAGTAAATGATTTGGTTTCCTGGATGGTTGAAATGGGTAGGAAGGAAAGTAAAAACAATAAATAGAAGGAAAAAAAAAATTGTTTTTCCTTGATCCATCTAGTTTTCTACTCACAATTGAAACAAAAAAGGGTTTAATATGGCTTTTTAATATTATAAAATTACGTGTATGGAAAAATTTTGAGACATTTTATAGAAGGGTATCTTCATAAATAATACATTAATTAGTTTTTACTTTTATTTTCATTAATTTTATTTACATCAATAATCATTCAAATAATAATTATTATAAACATTATTATTTCCTTTCCTTTCCTCATCAAATTTGTATTTTTTTTCTCCCCTCCAATCCAAACACCGTGTGATTTGGGTCATTACATTTTATTTACATACTATTCTATTATTGAAAAAAAAAAACACTAGGTGCAAGTCCAATTGGAAACCAAAATTTTCCATAAATTTAAAAGTTCTAAATGCCATTGAGACATTACGTTTTATTTATATACTTTTCTATGGTTAAGAAAAACACTAAGTCCAATATAAAACCAAAATTTTCCATAAGTAAATAAAACGTTAAAATCCAAAACAATTATTTTATGATGATAATGTGCCAAAATAAAATTGATAGATAAGCATAGGAAATAAAATAAAATTGATAAAATAATATTAAAAAAGATGTAGTAAGATATGGATGAAATTAAATTAAGTTTTTTTTACTGATTATCCTGAAATTTTGAATTTATTATTATCCTAAAATTTTGAATTAAAAGTAATAAAAAATTAAAATTATTATTTTATTAATTGAGTTAACTAGATTTATGGATTAACAAAAATATTTGAAATCAAAATCAGTTACGCTGATTCTATCCTTTTTCTAATTTTATCTAATAGCTAATTTTGATATATTAAAATTATTTTATCACTCGACTGTCCACTTACCTTCATACTAAATAATAAATTATGTATTCAATTTAAATTTTTAAAATTCTTTTTAAAATTTATAAATTTAAGTGTTTTAATTAAAATTTTTATAAAAATAATAAAATATTCAATTAAAATTTTAATGGACTCTTTTATATTCGAATTTTAATATAGATTTTTAAAAATTTTTATGATTTTTAAAAGTTAAGATTTTTACAATAAAAAAAATTTTAAAAGTCAAGATTGAATAAAACGAGCAGGTCCCAAAACTAGTTTATGATTGGTGCTATTATTTATTTTGGGACGTATTAACTAAAACCCAAAAAAGAACTAAAAATGTCATTTCACCAGAAAAAGGATTCTGGTATTTTGTCAATTGGGCAATTTTTCAAGAGGACAAAATCGTCAATTCAAGTGACAAAATACAGAAAGTAAATGCAGATCATCGTCGTCTTCTTCATATATATATATATATATATATATGCATAAGAAAAAAGTATATATGAGAGAGTTTCACAGAGAGATTTAGAGAGAGAGAGAGGCTATATATATATAAACACCGAAATCTGAGAAAAATAATAAACACCTCTACTCGCCATAGATTACGGACTAGTTTCTCTGTACCATACACGAAACCAAAAACTGACCCACAAACCACAACTCACTCATATCCATCTCTCTCTCTGGTTTCTTTCTTTTTCTTCTACTACTAGTACCAAACGCGTTTGGTTTATTTTTTTTTTCCCTCTCATTTTCCTTTCCCGGAAAATTTCAGTTTTTCTAATCCTGGGCTGTCCGGTCCGGCCATGACGTCCGTCGGTGGTACAAACAATTCGTGCAACGGTAGTCCAAGACTCGCCGGACCCACCACCACCAGGAGACGCGTGGCGGACCTAATGGACGCCGAGAGAAACACCATCAACCTCTCAGATGTCTCAGACGAAGAAGACGAATCCAACGGCTCTATCACTGGGACCCACCACCACCACCTCTACCACCACCATTTCTCAATCATCAAGTATCTACTGCTTCGCAGGCGGCTTTTCTTCTGTGTTCCAGAGACGTGGCTTCTCGCCATTGAAGATGGGTTCTTGTGGACGGCAACGATGGTTCAGTCGTTGAGATCCGGGAGGAATATGGGCCGTAAGGTTTTCGGAGTCCTTATATTGACGGCGGTCATCTCGTTGTTCCTGAAGGTCTCGTTCCTCAGTAGCCACGTGGAGATGGACGGTAAGAGGAAGGAAGGTGCTGGGCTTTTGATCTTACAGACTTTTAAAGATGATTGGGCAATGGCTCAAAGGGCTATCAGCGAGACCGAGGCCTCCATGCCCAAGCGTGTTTTGGAGAGAGTCTCTGTAAGTTATTTTTGTCCCTCACCCTTTTAGGCACTCTTACCCGCTGTTTGGTTCCCGAGAAAATTGAGAGAATAGAAAATAAAAATTTTCCGACATGCCATTTTGGGATAACCCTTAATATTATACCTTTTTTGGAAAATGATAACCCTTTATATATTAATTATGAACAAAATGTGATAATTTTCCCATGTAGCTTCATTTATGATGCCTGATTTTCGTTTGATTGTGCTTATGTTTTGCATTTGTTCTGGTGCTATTTGCTAATCACCTTAATCGTTATTTTGGCCACTTTTTTCTAACAATGATTTTTTTTAAATAATTGCTTTGGGTCTTTGATACTTAATCAATTGTCATGCTTGATGGTGAAAGCAAAAAGTTGATTAATCTAATGGCAAATTTAAGCTTTATTAGGTTCAAGTATCATTCTCACATATTTAATTTAGTCGAATAAAATATTTTTCATGCTTGCTTTTTTATTATTAATCTTTATCTGGGTTAAGCTTTAAGTTTCGTTTTGTTATTTTTACAGATTCCAGAGATATGGATGAAGCCAAACAGTGACAATTTTCATAAATGCATTGCTCGACCCAAGAATCGAATAAGTACGTCTAATTTTGTTCCTACATCAAATTCTCATGCACTTCAAGCACTCAATGATAGCCTTTACTAAGTTTTCTTTTTGAAATGTGGATTTTTCTTCAGGGACAGGTTCCAAAACAAATGGTTATCTACTTGTCCATGCCAATGGTGGATTGAATCAAATGAGAACAGGAGTAAGAACTTTTATCAGAAACTGTTTACCCTTTTAATTTCCCAAAATTTTTGTGACCCTTGGAGCTAACCCAGTACACTAACTGAGTTGCAGATATGTGATATGGTGGCTGTTGCAAAGATTATGAATGCCACACTTGTTCTTCCTTCCCTTGATCATGAGTCTTTTGGACAGATCCAAGGTGTAATTCTCAGACGTTTTGATTTTCGATTTTCAGGATACTAGTAGATGATATGTTATGTTCCTTTACACTTTGTTAACCAAATTACCTAACAAAATTTGCAGTGGCTTCAAAGATATATTTGACTGGAGACACTTCATGAATGTTCTAAAAGATGATATTGATATAGTTGAGTATTTGCCCCCCGGTATGCAGCCATGAAACCTCTTCTCAAGGCGCCTATTTCCTGGTCAAAGGTCTGTATTGCCTATTTGATTTGTTTTAGGTGCTGCATTTTCTTCACTTGGATTGTATCTTAAGATTTGTTCAAAAATGCAGGCAAGTTATTACAGAAGCGAGATGATTCCATTGTTAAAGCGGCATAAGGTGATAAAATTTACACATACTGATTCTCGACTTGCAAATAATGGCCTAGCATCCTCAATCCAAAGGCTCAGGTGCCGTGCCAATTATGAGGCACTCCGGTATGCAAATGAGATAGAGGATCTTGGTAAGATTTTGGTTGATCGACTGAGGAACAATGGGGAGCCATTTGTTGCGCTGCATTTGAGGTACTTTTATTTAATAACCTCCTACCTGGTAGTATCATTTCTCAGTTGTGAAATGTGTTAAGTAGTTTGTTTAACCAAAAATCACCAAACCTTGATTACAGGTATGAGAAAGACATGCTTGCATTCACTGGCTGCAGCCACAACCTTTCTTCGGAGGAAGATGAAGAACTTCGAGTCATGAGGTACAGTGTTAAACATTGGAAGGAGAAAGAGATAAACAGTGAAGAGCGGAGAATGGAAGGTGGATGCCCGATGTCCCCGAGAGAGGCTGCTATGTTCCTCAAGGCCATGGGATACCCTTCAACTACAACGATTTACATAGTTGCTGGAGAGATATATGGCAGCAATAGCATGGCAGCGTTTCGGTCTGAGTACCCTAATGTCTTCTCTCATTCAACTCTTGCAACCGAACAAGAGCTGGAGCCCTTTAAGGCATATCAAAATCGGCTCGCTGCCCTGGACTATATCGTGGCTCTTCAGAGTGATGTGTTTGTTTATACCTATGATGGAAACATGGCGAAGGCGGTGCAGGGGCATAGGAGGTTTGAAGGATTTCAGAAGACCATTAACCCTGATAGGTCAGTTCTCCTACTGTGTTCGTTTTCTTTCTTGACAAGTTTCTCATCTTCGAGAATTAGTAGTTTGTACTTGTAGTTAGTTAGCTTGCTAATATGTCTTTCGGTTTTCATTTCAGACAAAATTTTGTCAAACTTATTGATCAGTTGGATGGGGGTGCAATATCATGGGAAGAATTTTCTTTGGAAGTTAAGAGTCTGCATTTGAACAGGCTTGGATCGCCGTATCTTCGACAAGTTGGAGAGTCACCGAGGTTGGAGGAAAACTTTTTTGCAAATCCTCTTCCTGGTTGTATCTGTAACAAGTCTGAGGAGAAAATTGCAAGCACAATCCTTGAACAGAGACAGAACTTAAGGTTGCAAAGATAGTGTTATACTGAGAAGACACTATTTATTTCTCCAAGTGCAGCTGCATTGGGTTTTTTGAAGTGAACAGCTTTTTTCCCCTGTGAAGAGAGACTGTATCGCTGCCGATAGGGACCAAGAAGTTTGAGGATTCCATTGTAATTTTGAATATACAGAGTTGCCAGTTTTGGTTTACAACAGAGAAGAAGGAACGCCTATACCAGTGATTTTAGGAAAGCTGAAAAGTCCGTGTGTATGAAGAAAAATCAGAATAGTTTTGAGTGGCACAGAGATATCATATTCATTGATTCATTGTTCTTTCTTTGATTGATTCGAAATCAATTATCGCTTCGCTACGAATTTGAGTGTAATTTTTGATACAAAGTTGATAATAGATTACAAAATAGAAATTGATTTCCACATTTTTCCCAATACCGTTTAATTGTTAAACTCTATGACAGTGTAGGCTAGTAATGTAGAATGTATGTTCAGTGAAAAGCACAATACCATACGGAAAAAGAAGATAATAATGGCAACACTCTCTCAGCCACTACCCATATTCTCTACCTGTTCATGTAGTTTGGCGGAAGCCAAATTGGGGTTTATAGTTTTGTTGTGAGTACATTGTTTTTGGTTGATTTGCTATAATTTTTCTGGATTGCAAACTTAGTTGCCAAATTGAGTCCAAATCAAGCTAGATATCCTTACAAGCTCTAAAATTTGTAAATGCCATGCAAAAGTAGCTTTGGTTTCTGATATTCGAAATTGCACAACTATTGTAACGGGTTGACAATGAATGTGTAAAACTGAAGCTAGGATCCATGTTGACATGTGTAATGAATTCCAGCTAGTCTTCAGCAACACAAAATTTCAATGATTACTAATCACTTTAACAATCTCATCAGATATAGAGCATCCCATAAAATTATTTTTTCTTTGTCCGACTATTAGTGAGTTATAGTAGAAACTAAAGTGAGAACATATTTTGGCTACAATTTAAGATTTCAAATTCCACTGCACATGAGCATTTCCCTGAAAAGAACTGATTTGAAGAAAATCAAATCATAAGCAATCCAATCTCTTTCAAAAGGAATACAGATTTATTTAATGTTTTATTAGTAGAAGCTTGCTCTCAAATCAATGTCAAAATCCATGGAAAGATGCAAACACTGTTCTCTCACAAGTCATTATATAAGCCCTCGAGAAGTGGTTGAAACAAATTGGATTTTACTCAAACAGAAACATCCAAGGTGTCTATCATCCAGAGCAAGATCGCAAAATCATGAAACCAACAACACAGATGAACCAAGTTTGGAAAGACATGTATGTAATAAATGGCTTTTCATTATAAATTGAAGAGAGAGAACAAAAATTGCATTACAATTGCAAGTTCACGTTTTGTGATCCCTAAACTACAAAATACACTACATCAGAACTCCAATTTTGGATCAAACAGGAAAGAACATTAAGTGGGAAGACCTTACCATTTTTAGAATCTGTGTATCATGTTTAGGATCCTACTTCACTTACCACATTGAAGGTACATAAACCTGCTCCTTTAGATTTTGCGTTGCACTTTCAGTAGGAAAACCTCTTACAGCACCAATTGTCCACTGTGATATAATTCCAGCTGCAATTGCAAAGCGGAGCTGCCTCTCCAAAACATCTTCATCTTCATACATCTCAGGGAAACTTGTTAATTTTCTCATAATAGCAGCTACAACAGCATCACCAGAACCGGTCCTATCGCATGTGAAAGGGGTTATGAGCACATCTTCAGTTCCAATCACAACACCATCAAAAGAAGGGAGTAATAATGAATTGAAGTGTTCCATCTGTCACAAATAGAAATTTAAGACCATCATGCCATAACGGAGATATTTCTTCATGAGTATAATGGTAATAATCTCTCCGCTTCTTGGTTTGCTCAAAATTTTCAGCATAATATTGAGGCCTATAATTTCTCTTTCTTTCATAATAGTCTTCATCTAAAAGAAATTCCAACTCCTGCCGTGAAACCTCAATGATGTTTGCCTCATTCCAAGCTCTCTTAATTAATTCCCTTGTCTCATCACGTGATTTCCACATAGGCAAAGGAAAATTTGGATCAAAAATACAAGCCCCCAAACTTTTTGGAATATGATATTGCTTTGAAGAGGGTAGACTGCATGATGGGAGATGTTAGAACTTCTGAATTGAAGTGGAAAATTCTAGCCTGCATTAGATTAGACAACACTGTCATGTTCAGTCCACAAACATAATTTCACTCTATAAACTTCGCCTACTCAATCAAATTTCTTAATGGTGAATAACATAAATAAAAATTAAAAAACCATATACAAGCTCCTTAGTAAGTCAGAATTGAAGGCAAAATTCAATTGCTCAACATAGCATCAAATTTCATGGCGTTGAGTCTCTTGTAGTCTTATAGAACAATATTTAGTCATATGTCATATCAACTCATATGACATAGTAATAATAACACTCAATATCCCAAACAATTGGACACTCACAATTAATCTCAACAAAATGATAAGTAAACATATGTGTACCTAAATTTTTGCAAATGAATGAAGCCAAATATCATTCATTGAAGGTTCTCTGAATGAGCACAATAAAGTCACAAACTCAGTCAACAAGAACAAGATTTCATAATTTTCCTCTATAGACATTAATTTCCACCAACTTAATCAAACTTTATATTACTGAATTACATAAAAAGTTTAAATGCCATACAAGAGCCATAGAATATCAGAATCCAAGGTAAAACATATTCAGTTTGCTCATCAACCACTAATGCAAGTCTCATCATAATAGACAAAAATTAGCAATCAAAAACCCCGCATAGCTTAATTTCATGGCTATGAGCTGCTATGGGAACAAACTGGTATCAATCGACAAGTTAGCATTTTTCGTAACATATTAAGACATATGGCATAGTATTAATAGGACTAAATATCCATAAGACTATGATTGTCACTGAATTTCGGGAAATGAATGAAACTATATAACATTCAATAAAAGTGTTCTGTAATCAACAAATAAACTTGAGAGATTGAGCAACATACAACAATTCCATTGGATTACCTCTTTGAGCACAGCAAGGTTCAATTCAGAGCTAAGCAGAGTGTTCTCTGCTGACTCTTTACAGTCTCCGTCCTCATTTTCCCATTCTCAAACTTAATCTTCATGAATGAACAAGCAGTCTTGGCATTCGAATCAAACTTTACTGCCCTTGTCTGAACCTTTTCCTTATTCATCATCAACACCAACTCATCCCCAAAGTCATCGTCTCCCACTTTCCCCATGAAAGCAGCTCGACCACCGAGCCTCACGTGCGATATCGCCACGTTCGACGGCGGCCCACCTGGGGCCCTCACGAACTCCGGCGGGTCCCACTGGAGCATCTTCCACTGCGAGTAGATGTCCGGGTGCATGGGATTGTCGGAAACCCTCACCGTCGGTACGAACTCTTTCTGCACAGCGCCGAAGCAGCAAACCAGAGGTGGGTCGTCGTACGGAAAATCTATGCCGCCGTCGTAATCTTCCAATTCAGCGTCTGGGTTTTGTTTTTTCGAGTTCCTGCTGTGGGTTCAGCTGCAACAGTGCCATTATCGATTTGGGATTTTCTCGAACGCTTTGTTTTCTTCGTCGGAGTTGCAGCTGCTGAAGTAGAGGAAGCATAAGAAGTAGAAGAAGTTGATCCCTTTTCCTACCTCGGCGAGTGGGCTTTTTGGATTCCACGGCTCCATTGTCTTCGTCATTAGCGGAAGCTCGAGGTGGGTTTAGCTTAACGGAACAATGTAGGTTCAGGAATTGGGTAAATTTCTTCGACTTTAGAGGTTCGAAACCTTGAGAAATGGAGGCACGTGGGTGTATAAATAGTGGGAGACACAATTTAAGGCAGGAAAGAGTAAGAGAAGGTGATAGTAGTTCAAACGACGCCATGGTTGGGTTGAATGCTAGGGTTTATCCATGTCCTGAGTCTGCAGAAAAAACAATCTAATGGATTGTCATCTACGTGGAACGGAAGCTAAAGGGTTTACAGTCTGTGGCATAGAGGCATTTAATTTAAAATTTATCCCGGTGTTTTTGTGCAAAATATAATTAGTTAATAATTTGTATATTATTTCATTTTTATTTTATTTAAAAATTTAACTTCTGTCGAAAACTTTAAAAAGTTTAAATTGAACCAATGAATACGCATGGCATATTAACTAGATTTATTAAAATTTAAACCCCGATTCTTTTCGTAAGTAAAGCGTATGTGAGTTTTATTGATTTTTTTCATTGTGAAATATTTCATTCTTAATTTTATTTTTATAAATAAAAAATATCTCAATATAAAAATTATTAATTTAGAAATTAATTGGAAGATAGAATTTATTTACTATTTCATTCGTATAATTTTGTATTCGTATAATTTTGTAAGAATCGAAAATAACAAGCCCAATAATATTATTTATTATTTATCTGTGTAATTCCATAATAGTCAAAATAGCAAGCTTGCTTCTTAATAGTTTTTCTTCACTTATCATTTAACTCTTAAATATCATTTAACTCTTGAACAGTATAAGAGTATATCAAAATTTAAATTTTAACTCCCACATATAGATACGAGAGTCCTATAAGCTTCTTTAAACTGCATCACACCCCAAGTATCACCCCATTTTGGACAATATATGCATGTTCATATATTTTTTGACATACTAGAAAATATTTTTTAAAATGATTATCTATATTTTATATGTGAACTTTTTTTAGCAATAAACACTTCAATTGGAGAAAGTAACTTAAAAAGGTGGTCTAGTTGATCAAGAATCTTACAATCAATGATACCAAGATCACCACCTTTGAGTTAGGATTGTGGTCGGGATTGGATTCTGGAAACATAACCTTTATTGGGAATTGAATTTTAAAAACGTAGCCACTATCAGATTGGATTTCGTAAAATATCTTTGCCAAAACAAATATAATTAAAATATTTGCTGTTTAGTTGCATATTTAATACCGGTAAAAAAATATTACATATATATATTAAAAAATTACAAAAAAAAATTGCAATTAAATATTTGATAATTGGAGTGATAAGTTCATATTGAATTTATTTAATCTGGAAAAAATATTTATTTTAATTTAAATATAAAATAAGGATAAAAAGGTTATTAAAAAGATTTTGAGTTAACTAATCAAAAATGAGGGTTGACAAAGAGGGTCGATAATGCAATAAAATTGAAAATAAAGATGATGTTAGGGCTCATTTATATGTGCTTTTTTGAAGATACATTTTATATCTAGCATTTCAATAAAAAAAAAGGGCACTATTCTAATAAATCACTTATATATGGTTACCATTCATAAAAAAGTGCTTTTAAGTTAAATGAAATATTTTTGATAGTTTAAAAATTATATTAAAGTGTTAATATTGTATTTTTGATATTTAAAAAAATTATATGTCATTTTAAAAAAGGGCACTTCTTTTTAAAAAGCACCTATTAAATGCTTATAAAAACATTTAAATACTTTTTTATTATTTTATCAAGATTGGATATTTTATCCGCCACGCAAGTTGATACCCAACCAACCTACCACTGGCACCTCAGATGGGTTGACCGAAATCCTAGCTGAAGGACAGGTGGCACGATCCCATTTGCAATGCTCTACCACGTGTTGCTCACCCGTTTATACCCAGTTGAATATAAAAGGTAATATATGAGGATGTGAGGGTTGGTCTCTTTTGGTTTTCATCCTCTTGTTTGAACACTCATTCATATTCTCCCACCTACTTATTCTCTCTGCAACTTGCTTTATATTATTATATTATTTTCATAGACACTTCATTAACTTAGGCGTTGGAGGGCGCATGTTGGTATCACTGCCAACACCCTTATTGACCCCTTGTTTGTGCTTGTAGGTCATTGTCATGCCAGCCATTGAAGGTTTAACGACTTATCTCCAGCATCCAGTACTCCCGAGAATGCTACTTGGATTTCTCTTCATACTGGCATAGAAAACACCTTTAGCCCACAGCTCAAGCCTTTTTTACTTCTTCAGCGGTGGAGAAAAATTTCAATGACAACATAAAGTACACGGTGGCCGACAAAATAAAAGCTAGTATAACTGTTGTAAAACAAAGGGCTCATTTGAATGTGTTTTTGTTATAGTGTTTTTATTTGTAATACTTTAATTAAAAATACTTCAATGATAAGGTGGTTTGTATTTAGTAATAAACTTTAAAAAGTATTTTAAAAATATAATATTTGGTTTTCTAATTAAAATGTATCTTTCATTGTGATAAATTATCAAAAGAATAAACCCTTAACTAAATAAAAAAAATTAAAAATGCGGACAAGTGGTGAAATTTTTAAAATTATATAAGTTATTTTGGATATATTAAAATCATCATTAATATAAAAAATATAAATATCAAAAGAATAAACCATTAACTAAATAAAAAAAATTAAAAATACGGACAAGTGGTGAAATTTTTAAAATTATATAAGTTATTTTGGATATATTAAAATCATCATTAATATAAAAAATATATTTTTTAAAATAAAATAGTATTTTTTTGAAGAAGCACCTATTATAAAAAAAAAAACACTAAAAATGCTCTTCTTTTTTAGCAAAAGAAAAGTGTTTTAATATTCTTTTACCAAACATATTTCAAAATATATTTTATCTTAAAAAAAACACATTCAAATAAGCTCTAATATGTAAACTAATTATGTAGAAATAAAACATAGGAACCAATATTGATGCATAAAAATACTAAAAATTAAAATAATTTTAAAGCTAATATATTAATCTCGATCCATTCCTCTAAGTGTTTAAGCTCTAGATCTTGTTGTACCTATGAAGTTCTTCAAATCACTGCTCTTTCTTACGCTAATGGGTAGCACAAAGCGAGATTAAAAGAGTGGTTTGAGACCTTATATTTATATGTGAGCTAGGATGTAATCTTTTGATTTTTTCTATTAAAAATCAATTGTAACATAAACAAAATTAATTACATAACTCCTATAATTATTAACCAATTTTAAATTCTTGAATGCACTAATGGTTTACCTTTAATTATTCATTCTTTAAGAGATGATTTAGTATTTAGTTATAATTACAAAAGCCATGAGTTTTATGAGGAAAACTAACATAAAGCACATTCAATATAGCATTCATAAAAATTATCAAAAATATAGCATTCATAAAAGAAAAGAAAAATACATAGTAACAATAAACTCTTTTTACTAAAAAAAAAAAAAAAAAAGAAAAAGGGAAAATAATTATAGCAATATAAGCCAATTGGTATCAAATTGAAAACCGTATCAACGTTCATTTGGTATTTTTTAATTCATATTTATAGTAATATGACAAACAAAGTAACACTAATTATTATAACTAAATATTAATTTAGTAAATTATACACAATTCAAAATAAAAATTAAAATATTAAACTTTTAAATACGAAAATGATCAAATAGGGTTTGATTTTTCTAACTGTTTCCTTGTAATTTTAAAAGATTAATAATAAAAGAAAAGAATATTGATAACAACAATGACAAAATGGGACTTAGTTTTAAAACTGTTTTTGGGGGTTTTTGTCTCCCACTGCCACTCCCATTTTTTTTTTCTTTTTAGAAAGTGGGATTTTTTTTTTAATTTAAGTAGAAAAATGAAAGGTGAATTACATATATTAATGCATTCAAATGATGTAGAGAAAAGTGTAGCAAAAATACAAATAGCATTTTCATTAAAAAACAAAAAGGTTATATATTTTCAGATTAAAACATAAGAATAAGATATTTAATTAATACTTAAAGTAATTTTAAAAATAGAAAAACAAACTACAAGCAAAATTATTTTGTATTTATTTCATTAATCTTGCAATATTCAACTTAATTTAATAATTAAAGGTAGGGCTCATGATGATCGAAAAATCATAGTCATCGACCGACTTGTATCGACTAAAACTTTTTGGTGATCATCGGCTGGTTGAACGATTAATCGATGTCGATGAAGAGGTGAAGGTCGATTTTGGTGCCGATTTTTAAATTTGTTGATTACCAAAATTGACTAATCAAATATGTATATTTATTATTTATTTTTATTCATATAATATTATTTAATTTATGGTTTATGAGATTTGAATATAAAATAGTTTTATGAGATCTATGACATGCCTTAACCAATATATAAAAGATATATATATATATATCTTTTATATATTGGTTAAGGCGTGTCATAGATCTCATAAAAAACTATTTTATATTCATATATATATATATATATATATTATGATGAATTTGATTTAAGAAGACATATAGATATAGAAAAAAAAATGAAAGAATAATCTGGTCTTGCATCACTGTTCTCCATTTTCCTCTTCTAAACAAAAAAGCTTCAATATAGATGGCTCTCCTTTAAAAGCTGTATAAGCTGTACATGGATATGAATCTCTTTGATTATTTTAATTTGATTGACTACTATATATCTAAATATATGGGAGTAGTAAATATCAGCATTTTACACATCTTTTACCAAAAATAAAAAATTATATTTATCACCTTCAATTTTCAGAATTTCAAACGTGGTTCCTATATTCTTTCAATAATCATCATTATGATTTTAATTCGCTTTATGCCATATATCTCTAAGTTACACCGTCTTATATACACGGTAAAACCTTTATACATTACTTATATATATGGTGAATTTATTAAAATTCACTACTATTGCATTTTACATTGTTTTGTTTCAAGACTAATTAATATAATGTAAAAAAAAGGAATGAAGAGACTTATAGAAAACATTTATGCTTTAAAAGTAATTAATATAATGTAAAACAAGGAATTAAGAGACTTATGGAAAATATTTAATATGCTACGTCTACTACTTATAATTAATTTCCAACTATATCCTATTAATTTAATATTATAGAATTATCATATATATAAATAAAATATAGTTATTTTTAATTTATATATATAAATGAAGTTTTATTTAACACACAAAACCCAATATTTTTTTTATATTTTAAATTACTAAACTCAATAGTTTTTAATTTATAAATTTAGCCCTAAAATAAAGTCCAAAATATGAATTAACTCAAAATTAATAGATTGGGCCAACAACTTTTTAGTTGATTTTTGATATTAAAAGATAATTTTCGGTTAACTATTTTGATAGAAAAAATTAAAACGATCGAAAAAAAAAACCAATCATAAACACCCCTGATGTTGAAGAAATTTACATTTAAAATTGATGCAGTGGCAACCATTCTTTAGCATCGTGTCACTCACTCCCAGCAACATGTCAATTCTAATGTCTAACTGAAGTTATTATTTGTTTGTTTATTGTTTTTAAATTTCAATAACTTGTATTCCCCAAAACGGTTTCGTTTTGTTTAGCAGAGTTAGTTTTGCTCTTTTGTCTGTTTAGTGTGTGTAACCAATATAGGAGAGTCGGATTTCATGGTTGCAGAGCATCTTCGAATTCATGTCTTGATAAATTGTCCAAATTCTCTTAAAGAGAAAGATATTAATATAGCAGAAGGTCTTGAAACCCATAATTTTCAGACCCAAATCTTGCTTTCCAATTTTTTATCATCAGATTTGGCATCAGAGCAGTGCGGCCTTACCCATGGGTTTGATGGCAACTGATGGAGGAAACACCCAAATTAACGCTGATGAGTGTGATTTGGTCCAATTTCGAGGCGCAGTGACTTCCATGGAGCGACGATTGGATGATTTTCTCAGAAATTTCACACAGCCATGGCGACAATGGATGTTGCTCATCCTCCCCCAATTCAACATCATCATCCTCCGAATCAGCAACACCGACGAGCTGGTGGAGACATTCCTCCACCACCACCAGTGAAACCACCACCCCAACGACACCGCGACATTCCACAACAACGCGAGGTTACCACCATTTACAGATGACCTTCATTCCTCCGGGTCTCAAAGCGAAAAAGAGATTGAAAATGGTGCGCGGCGGTGGCATCGACAATATGGGCATCACGTAATATAAACTCAAAATGGATTTTCTAGTATTTGATGGGAGAACCGACATTGAAGGAACTCTTGACGGATACAAGCAACTGAATCTTCAATATATGAAAATTCCTAGTGAAAAGTAAGTAAAATATGTGGCGAATAAACTCAAAGGAGGTGCTGCAGCTTGGTGGGATCAATTGCAATCCCAACGGTGACGACATGGCAAAAGCACGATTAAAACATTGCGAAGGATGAATGAACAAATCCAAAATAGGTTTCTTCTTCTTGATTGGAGCAGTGCTTTATCGAAAATACTAGGATTGCAATCGGAGGAATGGTAATGTTACGATTATGTTGAAGAGTTTTATAGGTTGAATGTTAGAACTAATTTGCAAGAATCAACTTCAATTAGTCTCACGCTTCATACATGGCTTAAAAGAGCAAATTAGAGATGAATTTGTTTTACATAATGTGTGGAATCTATCTAAAGTCTGTGAATCTTGCTTTGAAAATTGAGGCCAAACAAACCAAACAAATAATGAGGAATTCCTACCAACGCTGAACATATAATGAACAAGTTCAGCTTTAAGACCACTTCTCCTACATCCTCAAATACTTTGAACCGTCAAACATATTTCCAAAGCAACCAGAGATTCCAAACACCAATGTCAATTGTCCTAAACCACCATTAAAACCAATCCGTTCCCGTAACACTTCCAACCCCTATGCCAAGCCCATGCCTATTAGATGCTACGTGTGTAATTAACCTAGGCATCGCTCCAATGAATGTTCACAGAGGAAGTTAGTTAATGTTCTAAGCGAGGCGGTGACCTAGACGATTATGAAGAATTTGAAGATGCTGAGGAATTTGAAGGTGAAGAGGTTGTTTTATTTGATGAGGGGAACAAGCCATTTGTATTGTCCAACGGGTATTATTGACACCCACACAACCAATACAATCTGGAGACACGACCTCTTTCACCAAGTGCACTATTAACAAGAAAGTTTGTGATGTCATAATCAACAATGGCAGTTTGTGAGAATATTATCTCAAAATCCCTTGTTAAAGCTTGGAATTAGCAACCATCAAGCACCCTCATCCTTACAAAATTGGTTGGATCAAGAAAGGTAATGAGCTTTTGGTTTCTAAAGTCTCAGAAAGTGACATTTTTATAGGAAATTTTATCAAGATGAAATTTCTTGTGATATGGTTGAGATGAATGCATGTCAATTACTTTTAGGAAGACCTTGGCAAGATGATGTCAATGCCATTCATAAAGGCAAAGACAATGTATATATGTTTCAAAGAAAGGGAAAGAAGGTTATTTTAGTTCCTACTAGTGGAAACCAGAAAACAAACCCCAACTTTACTAGTGATCAACCACAAGAAGAAATTGAAAGTGTATGAACGAATAGAGGGAAGTAGTCTTACTTTTATTAAAAGACAATCACGAGTCTTAAGCTGCCATCCAGTTTCTATTCAACACTTGCTACACCAATTTCCTGAAATTAGTCCAACAGACTTACCTAGCCAACTACCCCCAATGCGTAATGTTCAACATCAAATTGACCTCCAACCTGGTGCAAGCCTTCCTCATCTACCACATTATCGAATGAGTCCACGTGAACATGAGATTGGGAATTGTTGATGATTTATTGTCAAACAACTCATACGGCCTAGTATCACGGTCGTAATTCAGTCCTCTTGGTACCAAAGAAAGATAGGACATGGAGAATGTGTATTGACAAATGAGCAATTAACAAGATTACTATCAAGTACAACTTTCTTATTCCTAAACTTGAGGACAAGTTAGAGGGTCTAAAGTGTTCATAAAATTGGACTTAAAGAGTGGCTACCACGATATTGGCATCAAAGAGGGGATGAATGGAAGATAGCCTTTAAAACTCGAAGGATTGTATGAATAGCTTGTTATGCCATTTGACCTCACTAATGCACCAAGCACATTCATTAGGTTAATGAACCAAGTACTCAAGCCTTTTATTGGCAAATTTGTGGTAGTTTATTTCGATGACATATTGATCTATAACCTCACCAAGGAAGAACACTTGCTGCACATTAAGGAAGTCTTTATGGTGTTACAAAAGAATAAGTTGTATTTTAATTTGAAGAAATGTGAATTCATGGCCAAAGAACTCTTATTTTTAGGATTTATAGTCTGAGAGCAAGGAATTCGTGTGGATCCTAAAAAGGTCAAAGCTATTCAAGATTGGCCAACTCCTAAAACTGTTGCAGAGGTGAGAAGTTTTCATGGATTAACCACGGTTCATTAAAAATTTTAGTTCCATCGCTGTTCCCCTCACAGATTGTTTGAAGAAAGGACATTTTTAGTGTGGTCCTCCTCAACAACACAGTTTTGAAGAATTGAAAACCAAGTTGACCACAGCACCAGTTTTGGCATTGCCTAATTTTCAAAAAGAATTTGAAGTTCACACTGATGCATGCATGACTGGAATAGGAGATGTTTTCTCTCAAGAGGGGAGACCAATAGAATTTTTCAGTGAGAAATTGAGTGAGCCAAAACAACACTGGACAACCTATGCTCAAGAGTTATATGCCGTGGTTCGAGCTTTCCTACATTGGAGATATTATCTGATTCAGAAACCTTTCATATTACATAGTGACCATCAAGCCCTCAAGTGGCTGAAATCACAGAAGACTTTAGAGAATATGCATGCTCGATGGTCTATATTTCTTGAAAAGTTCATATATGTCTTCAATCATAAACCTGGGATCCATAATTTGGCTGCTGATGCATTAAGTAGAGATACCCTCCTTATTACCACCTTAACTGCTGAGTTGGTTGGGTTTGACTGTTTCAAATAACAGTATGCAACTAATGAGGATTTTAACATTATTTGGGAAAAATGTTTAGCATATGAAGATGCAGGAGAATTTTATATTCAATCTGGATTTTTGTTCAAAGGCAATTAGTTGTGTGTTCCATTAGGATCTCTTCGTCTTTACATTATTCAGGAAATGCATGATGGCAGTTTAGCAGCTCATACAGGAAGGGACAAAACCATAGCTCTAATTGAGAGAGATTCTTTTGGCCACGCATGAGGAGGGATATCATAAAATATGTGCAAAGTTGTCTTACTTGTCAAAACGCTAAGGAACTTCTTAAAATACAGGACTTTATTCCCCTCTTCCTATACCTGACAATATATGGGAAGATTTAAGCATGGATTTTGTTTTTGGTCTTCCAGAGACTCAAAGACATTGTAATTCAATTTATGTTGTAGTTGATAGATTCTCGAAGATGGCTCATTTTATCCCCTGCAAAAGAGCTATAGATGCTAGCTATACAACCAGTTTATTCTTTATAAAAAATAGTTTACATGGAGTTCCAAGATCTATTACTTCTAACCGTGATGTGAAATTTGTTAGCCACTTTTGACGAGTGTTATGGAGATTGTTTGACACCAAATTAAATTTTAGTAGTGCTCACCATTCTCGACGGATGGTCAAATGAAGTGGTAAACGTAACTGAACTATTGAGAAGTTTGGTTGCGATAAACCAAAAATGGGATTTAGCTCTTCCACAAGTTGAATTCGCTTTTAATAGCATGATCAACATATCCATCAGCAGAGCTCCTTTTTCCATTGTTTATACAAAAACCCCAAACCACACTGTTGATCTTCTTCCAAGTTCTTCTTCTAACAAATCAGAGGCTTTCGATAGAATTACTTCAACCTTGCAAGACGCCAAACACAAGTTAACTAAGGCAAATACCAAATACAAATCTCACACAAATCTCCATCGAAGATAGAGAACTTTTCAAGAAGGGGAGTTGGTAATGGTCCATTTATCCAAGTCTAGATTTCCTACAGGTGATTACACCAAACTTCAACCAAGGAGGTATGGCCCTTTTCGAATCAAACAACGTATCAATGATAACTAAATATTATCTTCAACTTTCAATATTCCTGATTTAACTAAATATTATCCTCCTGATGGTGTTCGTAACTAGAGTAAGCACTTGGGGATGAGTTCTTCTAAAGAAGGGAGGCTATGGGCAACCATTCCTTAGCAATGTGTTCTATTAGCAACGTGTCTTCCACCTCAGCAACATGTCAATTCTAATGTCTAGCTGAAGTTATTACTTGTTTGTTTATTGTTTTTAAATTTCAATAACTTGTATTCCCCAAGACGGTTTCATTTTGCTTAGCAGAGTTAGTTTTGCTCTTTTGTCTGTTTCTGGTGTATGTAACCAGTATAAGAAAGTTGGACTCCATAGTTGCAGAGCATCTTCGAATTTATGTTTTGATAAATTGTCCAAATTCTCTTAAAGAGAAAGATATTAATATAGCAGAGGGTTTTGAAACCCATAATTTTCAGACCCAAATTTTGCTTTCCAATTTCTTATCATAAAAAATTCTCAATTTTTAATTTTAATATAGTCATAGAATACATAATTAAAAAAAACTACCGGGACTAAGATGAAAAAGATGTAAAATGTCTGACAAATTTACACCAATTTTATTAAGTTCTACAATATCATATAAAAAAGAATATATTTGTACCAAAACTAAGAAGAAAATAATATATTGGGTCAGGTGAAGTGGAATGACCGGTTTTACACCAAATGGATCGCAGCAAACTTACCGAAATCCAACAGATATCATCATGTTGATGATGCTAACGATGAATTCTAAACGGTACGATCAAAGTGCTCTTTATTAATTAGCATGCCAGATGCTGATTCGAGTCAAAGGGAACAAAATAATAATAAAAAATAAAAAAACATAATAAATCCTTCTTCCTCTTCCTTCATGAGGAGGATTGTTGCGTGGTTTATCATCGGTGAGTTTTGATTTTCTGTCTCTGAAATCAAAGGCTAGGGTCTATGCTCGCTTATTGCCTTGTCAGGAATTCTATTAATTTTGATTTTATTTGCATTCTTTGTTTGGATTGCTTGAAAGCAAGACTGAAATTTTCTTTTTATTGGATTTTCTTCAGGGTATCCAGTCACTATAATTCATAGCGCTAAAGTATTTATTTGATTAACTCTTTCATGTTTATGCACTAATTTTTTAACACAAAAAGCAGCTTCTGGTTTATTTTAAGGTTCTTAGGCGGTATGAAAGCAAGACTCAAAGAAAAGTAAAGTTGAGATTTTTATAATCTGAAATTTTCTTTGATGAAACTGATTTCAGGGCTTTATGCTTTATTTTATCAGTCTCATTATAATTCATGGCCCTAAGTTTTTTTTTTTTTTTTAAATTAAGAAAAGTACTATGACTCAAAAACAGTTTCTGGTGCATTTTAAGGTTCTTAAGCTGTTGAAAATGTTTTAAGCTTTAGAGTATTTATATGCCTGTGAAAAGCTTTGATTGCATTATGATCTGGGATAACATTGAATCTCGAAAACATCACCCATTGGGCATAGGCAATTATTTTCTCTCATTGGATAGACCCGTGATCTTAATCTGAAAAAATGGGCTGGGACTGGAAAATTTAATGTGCTAGTTTTTTAGGTGAAGTTCATAATTGACTCTAGTTTGCATCTTGTCATATAGCGGATTGTTTGCTCCATTTGTCAAGTTCAGTGAGATTACTAAATAACTAACTCATAGAGAATGTGGGGGTAGTAGCTGCTCATTACCTATTTAATTTGCTCATATTGATTTTTGTATCAGGTCTAATATTGAATTATTGTATTGAATGAATCACTTACATCGATATTGAACTCACTATACTTATTTGTCTGATCGGCAGGCTTGTTTGTAGAACTTCAAAAAAAAAAGAATTAAAGATATCTGTAATGGTTATTAGAATATAAGTTGCAGCTTATATTGTTCAATGATTTTAAAGTTGTTCCTTTGCGAATTTCTTTTTAGTTTACCATCCAACTTTCTTATGCATGTGTAAACAATTTCATTATTGTATTCTACACTGCAAAATGCATTGCCATTTTTCAAAATATAGGGTTGCTGGTTTGGAGCCTGTAAAAGAGCACAGAGCAGACTTTGGAGGACTAATTCTAAATGGCTGTAGCCTATAGTTAGTAGGGGCTTTCAGAGTATGTGAATTGGGGGTTAAAATGTATAGAAGCTTGCTACCTAAGAAACTAATCCAAGAACATATTAATGGTCTTTTACATTAAGGTGGAACGAAATGCATTGACATCTTATGCTTATCTATGCATTCAGTGTACTGCATCCAACATTCAACATTCAACATTCTCATGTACATTTATGAACTTATTTCGCAAGTTTTTCTTATTTGGACCAATGTGTGTGTGTGTGGATTTATATATATATATATATATATATATATTTTTTTTTTTGAAATGGGTTGGAGCCTTAAAGAAATTCAGAAGGCATGGTGAGCTAGGCTTTTTAGTTACCCTTGATGCTTTATAATCTCTTAAGGTCTATCTTGATTTTGTATAGTTCATAACTATGGCATCATTTTGAACTTCTGTTGTTAGAGATCATTTTGGTTCCGCTTACTGCTCCTTGCTCGGATTGGCATGTGTTGGCTGCATTCATTTGTCTAGCATTGTCACACTCTTTGACATTGAATTCATGCATTACATATATAGAGTACCTGAAATTGTCCTCTCTTTTTTTTTTTTCCATAGGAATTTTAAAGTGAGATCTTCCAATCTAGCTTGTCAATGAAAGTCTGAAATGAAAGATGTAAAAGCACTATATATATAAAAATAATTCTAAACTTGAATGTAGCAATTACAATATGAAAACCACACACACTAAAAGCTTCTTTATGAAACATATAATTGCAGAAGCTCAGCTTGCCACAAAGCCTAATACTAAAAACGTTACTCAATTGGGATCATAACCTCATTAGTCCTAAACATAGGCAGAGTAAAAGGTGGGTTATACCTAGCTAGCACGTAGTCACCTATTACCTTATGCCCATCCCTCTCCAAGTTCTTCTTCAGCTTCTCAACCTTCTCTGCCACAACTTCATCTGTTGCTACACCTCCAAACCTCACCACCCCATACTTCCTCTCACCCTCTTCCACAATCACAACCCTCTCGTCCGACGGCTTCGGCGCGTCCTCCGCCTTCTGATACGTAGACGGCAGCAAGAACTGCATGGTCACTAGCTTCTTCTCGTCTCCAGCTCCACTACTCTTGGTCACAACTGGAGCCGTCATTGCAATCTTCTCGGCGGCGGTGGGGTGGTTTTCGTAATCACCGGAGCGGTCATGGCGATCTTTTCCGGCCTGGTGTTCTGCGGACTGCCAAATGCTCCGATGTACTTGGCCAAAAGGGTGAATCCAGCATCTTTGCTTTTGACTAAGAATCGGCTATCTTCTTTGTTTTGTTGTTGCCCTCGAACTGTGATGGATCATAGGTGACTTGGGCTATCACAGAAGGTGGATATTTACGGATTTCATAGTCGGCTTTGGATTCAATCACTGTGTATTTTGGAGTCTCTACGCATATCTTTCCCAAAACCATACCCATCTTGTTCTTATTAATTGTAAAACAAATAACTGAGAATGCTCTAATGAATGAATGACTTGCCTACAAGTTAGAAACTAAGATGCTTATAAAAATAAAACAAGTGTAGAGAAATGTCGGTGAGAAGTTCTGTTTGTGTGTTGTCTAGAACTAGAAGAATCTGGAATTTTGAAGAGGTTATTTGCCTTGATCCGTATTGCTTGAATTGCGGGATTTGAAGTTGTGGCTGAATTTTTGGCCATGTCGATTTTGTGTGCTCTGCTTGTCCACGTCTTTCCTAATACTTTTTCTGTAGATTCTGTTTTGGATAAGCTTTTAGATCCTCCTTGGAGCATTTAAACAGTGTGCCAAAAGCACGACAATGTCAAATTCTAGTATTAATATGTGTTTGAAAAATGACCATATATTTTTTATGTGAAATTTGGCAACTGGAATAATATTGTTATTTTTGTAAAACTATAAATTTTAAGGTGGACCTGCTAGATGAATCCACCTTTTATAGAAAAAATAACTAATTAAATTTGGTATTTTTATTTTTTAGCATTTGCTATTGAAACACTATTATTAAATTTTGACATTGAAATTTTAAATTTGTGCTAGAGAATAAATATTAATGTTAAAATTTTATTTACCAAAAAAAATTAATGTTAAAATTTAAAAATAAAAATATCATTATAGCATTTTTTATTGAGGATGCTCTTGGTGATTTAGTTGTCAATATTGATAATGTGGCAGTGATATCACGACGTATTATTATAACAATGTGTTATTAATTGACAATTTAATTTAATGGATAAGTAAATTAAAATGAAGTCCAATAACACATTGTCACATCAATACTATTTCAGTTAATAAATAATCTCATAAAATTTAATATGCTTAGCATGACTTAAGATTCCAAAGGACTTTTATACACTTAAATTCTTTATTTTAAAGAGTATCACATAAAATAAAATTCAAACTCTTTATTCTTTAAAATAAAATAAAGAGACTCTCCACATTGAGCCAAATCTCACTCTCTATTCACATGTAATTAATACATTACAAGTTTCAATGCACTATACTAATTGATTTTTTTAAAAATTTATTACTATAATTTTATCGACATCTCATCGTTCTTGAAAAATAATTTTTCTTCTCATTAATAATTATGCTTGAAAACCAAAATAAAGAAGAAAAATATAAAGAGTCTATTGGACTTAAATAAAATTTTTTTCTTTTATACATCAATATTGATGAAAATGCTCTTTATTATATAAAAGATACTCTTTAAAATAAAGAGTATTGTTGGAGATGCTCTTAGTAATTTTATGTAAGGTAGCTTTAGTGAGTTATTTTATTTTAAGGTTAATTACACTTTACTACTTGAACTATCATGAGATTTGTACTTTGCTTCCCATAAACTTTTAATTTGGTCAATTTACCCCCGTAAACATCTAATTTAGTTCAATTTGCATCAATTGATAATGTCTGTTTGAAATAATGGATGAAATATAATATGTGTGTGTCACGTGACTCCACTAGAGGGCTAATTCATATTTGGTGGAAAAAAAATTTAGGTCTCAGGGGATAAAATGTAAAATCGTGAAAGTTGAGAGGGCAAAGTGTAAAACATTATTTACTATCTTTTTTTTCATCTATTTTATGCAATCGGGTCGCACGACCTATGATTATGATTTGATGGAATCCGACATTTCAGCTGTTTATTTTCGTCATCGATTAAGAGCTCCTTTCATAATTTACGAATAATCTATGTCATAATTTTTGTTAAATCCAAGCCCTTATAAATTAGTTTTCCGGAAAAATTAGGAGTGCAAATCCATAATAAACAAATATACGTCAAATAACGTCGTAAGTGTTGATTTCAGAAGATGGAGCGTCTGATGTTTTTTCATCCAAAGAACTAATTGGATTGTTGCGGGTAGAATGAATGGGGCGTGCTTTGGAATAAGCAATTTGTTACTGAGCCATATTATTGGGAATAACTTAAGCATCTTCAAATACTCAAAGTTTCATATGTGATGCGAGTTTTCAAAAAATTGCTTGAGTTTTAGCAAAAGTTGCTCTATGTGTTTGTATCGATTGATTGTGTTTGAGCTAGAAAATAATTGGTTAGTTAGGTGACAAAGAATTCTAATGCAAGTGGAACTATACCAAATATCTGATATGAAGATTATACTTCTTTTAAATATAGATAAATATTGAATTTGAGTGAAATATTTTATTTGGTGAGATTATTTTTGCAATTAATTTTATTATTTTGCGATATTGAAGTTTATATAAAGAAAGCAGAGCATAAGGAAGGGACCTACATCCATCAACCACAACAACTCATCAAGCTGCTTTGTCCTCTCCAACGTCTCACTTCATTTCATTTTATTTCAATTTTAGTGTAGTATTTGTTTTGTTATTTTCTTTCGATTTCCATTATCATTTGAATTTCATTATTCAATAAAGTCCTTTTAGTTTAACATATTTAGAATCCAATAGAATTTTCTTTTGTTATTTTTTTCTCGTCTGTTCAGTTATTTATTTTAATTTATTTTATTTTTTTCAATTGATATTTAATTTGAAAGTAACTGCATCACACAGAAACTTTAATATATTAAACAATATGAAAGTTCTGAACGAGAATGTTGTTCTAGGGAGATCTTTCCCAATGTAGTCTATTGAAAACTAGTGTTGTAATGTTAGAAATTTTAGAGTTTTTGTTTGGTTCTTTTGGTTTCTATTTTTTAATGTAAGTCCATAACCCTTGTAACGATATTGACTACACTATATTAAAGATTTAATTCCCTTGTTTGGATTTTTAAAAATAAATAAAAAGGAAAGAAACATGAAGGAAAAGGAGAAGGAAAAGGAGGCCGACTCTTTCTTTCTAATTCATTTTTACTTTCTATTTCATTTCCATCCAAATTTGAGAGAAAAATGAGGGATTTTAAAAATATTTTATTATTTCAAAATTATCCTTATTGACTTTTAATAATATTTTATATAAGAATATTTTTATAAACAATATCAACCATATTAATTAATTTTTTCACTTTCTTTTTTACGGATAATTATTCAAATAACAATTATTATAAATTTTATTATTTGATTTACTTTTTTAATTAATTATATCTTTTTCTTTTTCTCATATTCTATCGATTCAAATATAGTGAGAGTTTATCTTAAATTTTAAAGTGGCTTCAATATTTTCAACCTTTTTAGCGTGGCCTTCAATTTTAGTTATGGTTTCGATATAGGCCGTACATTTTTAGTATAATCGGTTGAGATCTTTAATTCTAATTTTAATTTCAATATGATGTAAAATGATCAAAAAAAAGAAAATAAAATTATTAAATACATATATTAGAAATTAACTATAATAGTATTAATTTTTTATTTTATTTTTCATGTTCATTTAATAAGTTAACACTAATATTTAGTACACTTTCCATTTAATATTTTATAAATATCATAAGAAGAATGGGCAATTTTATTCCTCTTTAATCTATTTTAGGATATAAACGTAAGTCAATATTTGCCCATGATGCTTTTAAATATCAAAGATAATAATCATTATGATTTTAAAATTTAAAACAAAAATTGGTAAAATTAATTGAATATTGAATACTTATAAAATATTTGTTTTACTAATGTAGATAATATTATTTACATTTGTTTTCAACTTTTCTTGTACTCATATATATATATATATATTATTAATAATCATTTAAATTTTTTCTTGTTAATTTTAACACTATCAAATATCAACAACTGACGTAATAGACTTTTTTCTTAAATAAAAAATGAATAAAGAAAAACAAATTCAAACTCTTTCATATACATGGCTAAACCTAAAACTGGTTGGAGGTTATCATAACTCTGGACAATATTATCACACGCCTGCTGCCAAACAAATCCATAGGGTTTAAACCCACCTACACAACTTTATATATAAGCCCCCAGTCCCCCTCGCCTTCGTCTTCTGTATCTGAATCGTCGCGTCTCTATTAGCTTATGTTAGGGTTTTTTATTTGTTTTGATAAAATGAGCATCGTTGATGAGCGTATGATTATTGTTATCCTTGCACTTTGATTGCCTGTGAAGAAAACCCATGGGGAAGTTATTTCTGAGATGCTCTTTCTCTCTTCTGTATATTTTTATTTTATTTTTTCTAATTTCTCGATTTAGGAGCTTTGATTTATTTGGGTCAATGATGTTCAACGAATATCTGCGTTATCTATCTGCAAATTTCCAATTAAGGAATTCGAAGATGATCATATTGTTACTGAGATCTGAAATAGTTTTTTTTTTTTTATTAATTAATTTTTTAATATTATTATTGTTCAAAATTATTGCTTTCGATAGGCGTTGCGTTCATCGTTGGTTTAACAAATCCAAGAGGGACGTGTCAACGGAAGCATAAATTTAGCTCTTCGATTCCAACCCAGAAGTTTTATTTTCATTGAAAATAAAAATAAAAGCTGCTACAAACATATTTTGTTTGTTTTTTGGGTTGGGGTCGTAAATTTTTTTTTTTAAAAAAATATAATGTTATATATATATATATATATATTTATTGATGATGAATTTGGTTGCTTCATAATGGTGGACGCTCCTTTGATTATAAAAATAGTGGGGGATGTTCAAGTTTCCGAAGCATACATAGATTTGATTTCTAATGTCTTTGCCAGTATTAAACAGCAATGTGCACTTTTGTTCGTGCACTTTGCTACCTGTCTCCTGGTATACTTTTCATTCTTCAAATTTTCTATGCTTTATTGTTATTATTATTATTATTATTATTAATTACTAAAGTCCCTTGTAAAGTTTGGCTACGTTTTCTTGTCAACAGATACCATTTTCAGCTGAACTTATAGCAATAATGTAAAGCCTTTGTTTGACAAAAATTTCGGAATGGCTTAAAATTCTCTTACATATGGACTTGTACGAAGGGACTCCTATTACGGCCACAAAAACAAAATCAACTATAAAAGAACCACATTCCCTACAATGCATCCTCCATACTTGATAGGTCATAGAGTCATAAAAATATGGCTCACTATGTGGTAAAAGTTAATCAACCAACTAATTCTAATCAACGCCACTAAATTCGTATTCCCAAACTAACAACAGAAAATAAAATATTCTGTTCTTTTTCTTATGTGTGGTAACAGTCAATGTACCATCTACTTGCACAATAATACAATTCAAACTAACGACATAATATAAAATATATAGAATATTGCTGATCTCACACTTGCACAATAATACAATTTACTTGAAATTGAAAAAGGCATTCTAACTTCGCAAGTATGTCTGTTTTCTTGATCTCTAAGTTTGCCAAAGTTGCTTTTCATGTAGGAGATATCATTCTGTTTTCTTGATCTCTAAGTTTGCCAAAGTTGCTTTCTATGTAGGAGATATCATACTTTCCGCGTGGTCATACTAAAATGATCCAGGATTAGATATCTTACCTGCCACACCAGCTAAAAGCCAGCTAGCACGTTCGTTGACACCTCAACTGGGTTGATCGAAACCTTAGCTGAAGGGCAAGTAGCACAATCCCACTTATAATGCTCTACCACGTGTTTCTCATTTGTTCACACACAATCAAATATAAAAGGTAATACATGAGGACGTAGGGGTTGGTCTCTTTTGGTTTCCACCATCTTAGTTGGACACTCATTCATGGTCTCTCACCTACTTATTCTCTTATTTAGTTTTCTCTTTAGAAGCTCTTGGACATTATTTTACTTTTAGTTACTTAAGAGTTGTTGGTAGTTATGTGTACGCTACTTTTAGTTACTTAAGAGTTGTTGGTAGTTATGTGTACGCCCTCGATGGACAGTTGTCAAAATAAAAAATTGCTTTTTAGCAGTTATATATATGTTATATACATTATAATATATGGAGTTAGTTTTCACGTGGGTTAAGAAAAACTATTGTATGAGAAATAGTAGTTTGCAAACCAGAGAACAACCAGTGAGTGATTCAACGTGATTCCAACAAAACTTCACAACAAAGCTTTTATACTGTAGAAAGAGAAGGATTCCATTTGTGTGATTTTCTTCCAAGACCGCTTTGCATCACATTGTTTTATTGGGACTACAGTAAAAGGTAAAATTTGTATTTGAGTTTACTGTATTTTTCATTTATGATTTTTCCGTCAATGGTATTAGAGCATGAGTTTGTGATGCTTTTCTGAATAGTTTATGGGTTAGAAATCATGCAATCTATAGGTTTTGAAACAAAGGAAAGAAAACATGCGTTTTAGCTTTTAACAGTGAATTTTTGGTAATATGTTTCCTTTAAACCTACCTAAAAAGTGTACCTTTTGGTTGTTTTGATGCTAAAAAATTAATGTCGGCATCAAGACCAGAAAAACAGAGGTCAGACTAAGATTTTATGGCCAAATCAAGATATCGAGTCGAAAAACTCAGTCGCAGAAGAAGAACAACCCGGCTGAAGATTGAAGATGGATGACGTCAACCGATGACATTAGCAATTGTTAAAAATAATAATAATAAACTGAAGGGTGACGTCATCGATGACATTAGCACAGTCAACATTTGACCCATTGACCAACTTTGATCAGTTGACCCGCTTTGATCTGTTTGACTATTTAGCCCATTAATTGTTGACCATTGACTTTATCGTTGACTATTGACAAAAAATTATTTTATTTCATTTGTGTAAATTTTTAATTTTAGTTGAATAGAATAATTTTTATTCTAGGCCTTATATTAATTAAAATTTGCATAGATATTGACGAAAGAGGATTACATGCATTACAAAATGAATCCTAAGCACACAATGAATACCCACTTAGGCATAATGATTAAAATGCTAAAGGAGCTTCTAGTTTATGAAATAAGATTATCATAGGAAGAAAAGATAAAAGGCTTGCTTGATTCCCTTACTGATCTGTACGGTGATGATTTGAAAATCATCATAAGGAAAATACATATATGGAAATTAATTTTTATGAAAGTTGTATGTGAAGTTGAGTTAGCAGAAGAGCGCCGTATCATGAGGTGTACTTGGCGATTTGTAACTTTGTCACTCCACCCAAACTTGCGAAGCGCAAGGCAAATAGGTACCAAGCGTTTGAAGGGACTTTCTTTTGGAACAGTAGCTCTCAAAGTGACTTCTAACTGCTATGATGTGACGGAGACTATAGGTTACTGTCATTGTGGAAAGATGAAAAATCATTTTCCTTATTTCAAAAACTATGAAACAGTTCATAATAAAGCATGGAGTCGTATGATAGATGAGATGAGGGCAAAAGAATTAATTACATAAATTTATTGTTTTTGTATATTTATTTTTAATCTTCTTGTACATATTAGCATAGTTGTATAAAGTTGTATATTTTTATATGAAATGATAATATTATTATCAATGGGGTGTTCTGGATATTGTTTTTGTGTATAAACTTATCTAGAACTATTTTGAAACAAATAGACTAAATTCTATAATTATGAACTACAATGTATTGAAAGATGATTAGAAGCATCGACGACTTTTCGATTTCATCTTTGTATTTTAACTATTATGTTTTTAGTATATTGTGTTCCAAAACATATGGATGTTAGTTTTGTTCTATTTTAAGATATTTCCTTTTGTATCTCTATGTAGAAATTGTTAAAATATGACATCTGTATCAAAGAATATCGTGGCTGAACTGAATAAGGGTGAGAAACTCAATGGTGACAATTACGACATATGGAGTCATAAGATTTAGCTCGTTTTAGAGGAGCAAGAAGCCACTGAACCATGTGATGGTAGAACTTGAACATGACAATACTGCTCAACACAAGAGGGACTCTGAAGCCTATGTGACCTGGAAGAGAAAGAACACTATTGCTCACATGACATTGCTGAGTAGTATAGACGAAACTGTAACGTGTGAATTTGAGCAGTATAAAACTGCCCATGCTATGTGGATGACCCTGGAAGATAAGTTTGGTGGCACTTCACCTGCTAAGCTTAGGAAACTGACTATCAAGTTTGACACTTACAAGAAGCGCCATAATCATACAATGGTTTAGCATCTCAGGAAAATATCAAACATGGTCAGAGAACTGAAATCAGTTGGACATACTCTCACAGATGAACAGCAGGTTCAAGCTGTGATTAGATCACTTCCCAATAGCTGGGAACATATGAAGATTCATATGACTCATAATGAGAACATCAATACTTTTGATGACATAGTCTGTCACCTGAAACTGGAAGAAGAACACCTTGAGGTTGCTGAAGTTTCTAGTGAGGGCTTATGCTATGGCATCTGGCTATAGCAAGGGTTCTAGCTCCAAATGGAAGCAAGAAAATTACATAAGTAATGGCAAAGGGAAAGCTGAATCATCTGGCCATTCTAACAAAAAGAATAAGGCATGGGGGCGCAAGCGAGGCAAACGCGCCTATAAGAAGGACAAGAGTAAAATGAAATGCTACAACTATGGCAGGTTTAGTCATTTCACTCGTGAATGCACTGAGCCAAAAAAGGTACAACTCAATTTAAACTCCACTGATTTTAATATAATATTTGTTTCAAGTTCTGTTTTATTAACTGAATCTCGTTCTATAGGGACTATAGATTTAGGAGCTACCGACCATGTAGCAAGAGATAAAGCAGCTTTTGTGAAGTATCATCAAATTTCATTTTAGGCTAGATGGATATATGTATGGAACAATTCTAAAGCAAAAGTTAAAGCAATCAACACCTGCAAGTTAGTTATGTGTGGTGGTCGTATTTTACTTATTCATGATGTTCTTTATGTTCTAGAGATCCGACGAAATTTAATTTCCATTAATGTCCTTCTTAGCTTAGGTTATGTTTTGGTTTTCAAAGACACTGGTTTGGATATATATTTTAATTCAGTATTGGTAGGTACTGGTTATATGTTGGATGGTTTTATAGTGCTCGACACTAATGTTGAATCTTGTATTAATAAAAGTTGTTTTTCTTATGTTACATATGCAAGTAATGCTAATGTTGATTTGAATATATAACATTCTAGACTTGGACATATAAGGCAAGATAGAATGAAATTGTTAGCAAGAGAAGGGATGTTAAGTCCACTTGCTAAAATTGATTTTTCTGTATGTGAGAATTGTTTAGCTGAAAAAACAACTAGAAAACCATTTGGAAAAGGAACTAGAGATGAATATCCATTGCAATTAATTCATTCTAACATCTATGGCCTAATGAATGTGAAAGCGAGACATGGTGCTTTTTATTTTTATCACATTTATTGATGATTTTATTTGATATGATCATGTCTATTTGATCTCTCACAAATCTGATGTATTAAGCTGCTTTATGAAATATATAAATTTGGTTGAAAATCAACTAGACAAAACCATTAAGGCTCTAAGAACAGACCGTTGGCTAGAATATCTTTTTAAACATTTTAAAGAATTATGTGAAAAAAAAGGTATTGATAGACAACTGACTGTTCCATATACTCCGTAACAGAATGGAGTAGTAGAAAGGAGGAATAGAACTTTATTGGAAATAGATAGGTCTAAAATAATGCAAGCAAATCTCCCTATTTCGTATTAGGGTGATGCATTATTAACTGCGGCCTATATACTTAATCGTGTGCCCATAAAATCAGTCATCTCAACTCCATATGAACTATGGATAGGACTAAAAGCTGAACTAGGTCATTTACGATCATGAAGTTTAGTCGCATATGCTCACAACCCATCAAGTAAATATGAAAAATTAGGTCAAAGAGGTAAAAAGTGTATCTTTATAAGATACTCATAACACTCCAAAGGGTATGTGTTTTTTGGTGAACATATGGATGAGGGTATGACTGAACTAGAGTTAAAAGATGTCATATTCATAGAAGATGAATTTCCTAGTAAAGATGACATAGATAAAAGTATTCAAATTGAAGAGTTGGAAAATCAGAACATTACAGTAACTCCTAGTCAGGTATCTAAGGATCAACTTGGATCGTTAATGACTAGTAGGAGTGATCCAAATGTCGGATTAGTTCCGAGTGATCCACCAACTAGACGAAGTAATCGCACTATAATTCCTCGTTGTTGTTTTGAGATTGAAGGGGAAGCTTTTATACTTGCGGTGCATGATAGTAATGAGCTTAAAAATATTAATGAGGCTCTCACGTCACATGCTAGAGAATACTGGATTAAAGCAATGGAAGAAGATATGGATTTGATGAAAGTCAACCATGTATGGACTTGGTTGATTTACTTCCTAATCATAAGGCTATTGGGAATAAATGAGTTTTACGCTTTAAACATAAAGCAGATGACACAATAGAGAGATACAAGACTCGTTTAGTAGCAAAAGGCTACACTCAGCAAGAAGATATTGATTATAAAGAGACCTTATCTCCGGTTGTAAGGTTTGCATCCATACGATTGATTCTAGCAATCGTAACTCACATGGACTTAGAGTTACATCAAATGGATGTAAAGACTGCATCTTTAAATGGAGATTTAGAAGAAAAAATCTATATGGATCAGCTTGTAGGTTTCGTGGCAAAAGGTCAAGAGCATAAAGTTTGCAAGCTTAAGAGATCTATATATGGTCTTAAACAGTCCATTAGACAATGGTATTTAAGATTTCATCGAGTCATAATTACCTACGGGTTTACAATGACCGATGAAGACCATTGTGTCTATGTGAAAAGCTTCGAGGATAATTTTATAATTTTATCCTTATATGTGAATGATATCTTACTAGCTAGAAACAACTTAGAGTATCTCATAACGATCAAATAATGGTTGTCCTCCAATTTTGAGATGAAGGATATGACTGAAACAACATATATTTTGGGTATTAAGATACACAGAGATTGTTCTAGAAAACTTTTATTTCTTTCATAAGAGTCATATGTCAAAAAGATTTTAGAACTATTCAATATGGCAAATTGCAAACCCATGGATACTCCAATTGCCAAAGAGCAATATTTAAACCTTGAAATGTGTCCTAAAACTCCTGAATAATGTAAGAGAATGGTTAGAGTTCTTTATGCCAGTGCCATTGGAAGTTTAATATACGCTATGATGTGTACAAGACCAAATATTTATTATGCTATGGGATTGGTAAGCAGATACCAATCTAATCCTTGATATAAGCATTGGAATGTTGTTAAAAGGATTTTGGCATATTTGAGAGCTATAGCGGATTATACCTTATGCTACCAAAGAGGTGATATGCGCTTAGTAGGTAGACACTGATTGGGGAGGTGATATAGATGAGCGCAAATCAACATCAGGCTTTCTTACTCAGTAAAGGCATCATGTCGTGGTCTAGTAAGAACTAAACTTGTATTGCCTTATCTATAATGAAAGCTGAGTTTGTGGCATGCTCAGCTGTAGTATAAGAAGTTGTGTGGCTCAGAAGATTTTATGAGGATTTGAATGTTGTTACTAGTGCAACTCAACCAATAACACTATATTGTGATAATCAGGCAGCCATAGCCTATACAAAGGATCCTAGATACCACAACAAATCTAAGTACATAGAGACCAAGTATAATTTTGTAAGAGACATTGTGGAACAAAAGGAAGTAAAGATACAATATATTTCTACACAACAGATGGTAGCAGACCCACTAACTAAACCTATGACTAGAGATGTGTATGCATTACATTCTAGATCTTTAGATTTGCGTAGATTGTAAAACTAAAGTGTTGTACTTATTAAAACACTATTTATATATAAGATATATTTTATCTCAAGTTTGAGTGCTTTAAGAAAACTAGCATGATATTTATATTTTTTAAGAGTATGTCATCAGGTTGAGACCGGCTTTCTCACACAAGCGGTTGCCTTAGACGCTGTGGCAGTGACTTGAGATGAGACAAAATAAGAAACAATGAAAGTTGTATTGGAGCTAATAATTTTGTGATATTGTCTCCTTGACCAGGTCAAAATAAAGTCTTTATAAATAATTTAATTACTTACCAATCATAATGTACCCCAACATTATATTAACCTGATTAAAGGTTAGATATGAAACTAGAAGTTTGGCGCTAAAAGGGTAGGCGAACACTTAAAAGTTTCAGGTTAGGCGCAATGAAGAGCGACTGAACTAAAATTTGTATAGTGATATAAATAATTAATAAAATAAATACATATACTCTTTTTTAGTAGAAAAGAAAGAAAGATCATCATAACACATGATTCATACCATGTGTGTAAATCGACTATATAAGAAAGTGAGTGAATGAATCCCTGCTTCCTAATTGTGTGAGTTCTTTGAGATTTAAATTGAATCTCATCTAGTGTCCTTAGTGACTATTGACTATGTTTTTGAAATGATAGGTTAATGTTTGCTGTTTTAGCATGTAATATATGATTTAAATTAATTAGCCTATGAGAACATGTCTAGGAAAACAATTAGCCTAGAATGGATATACATGAGGATAATAGGAAATTTTTTGTCTATTTTACATAATTTAATATGTATTCACTGGTTGACCAATTGTATTGTTTTGTGAAAGTGTATGTATACAATTGTGAATACATAGTTGTAAGTGTAGTCAAACGTAGCCTTTCAATGAGGAATTAGGTACATCAAGACAGATGTAATATAAGAAATCTAGAACACATTAAACAAAAGTTAAGTGAGAGTCAACCTACTTATATAAGTTTCGAAATATATTTGTTCAAGGGTCATATGGTGTATTTGCAAGTATGAATGTTGTGCATATTGTGTGAAATTGAAAACGTGTTTGTAACTCATATATATATAGTCATTTTCCTATCATGTGCGAGTGGGAGATGTTAGCAGTTACGTGTACACCCTTGATGGGCAGTTGCCAAAATCATAAAGAAACTGCTTTTTAGCAGTTATATATATGTTATATATATGATAATATATGGAGTTAGTTTTCACGTGGGTTAAGGAAAACTATTGTTTGAGAAATAGTAGTTTGCAAACCAGAGAACAGCTAGTGAGTGATTCAACGTGATTCCAGCAAAACTTCACAATAAAGCTTTTACACTGTAGAAAGAGAAGGATTTCCATTTGTGTGATTTTCTTTCAAGACCGCTTTGCATCACATTGTTTTACTAGGACTACAGTAAAGGTTAGAACCTGCATTTGAATTTACTCTATTTTTCGTTTATGATTTTTCTGTCAAGAGTAAAGAAGAGTGGTAATATAGTACTTTTTACACCAAACACTTCAAGCCTCATGCACTGCCAACATTTATTCAATCTCCTATTCTGCATTCTCTTTATAACTTGCTTTATATTATTGTGCCATATTCATGGACACTTCACTAACTTAGGTGTCGGAGGGCGCACATTGGCATCATTGCCGACGCTTCCCCTTCTTTGTGCTTGTAGGTCACTGTCATGCCAATTGAAGGTTTAACAACCTATCTCCAGCATCCATAACTCCCGAGAACGCCTACTTGGAGTTGTCTTCATATCGGCATAGAAAACTTTTTCAGCCCACTAGTTTGAGCCTTTTTTACTTCTTTAGCAGTAGTGAAAAAATTCAACGATAACATAACGTACATGGTAGTTGACAAAAAAAAAAAACTAATAGTAAGGGTTCATTTGAATGTACTTTTATTTTAATATTTTTATAAATAACACTTTAGTTAAAAAATATTTCAGTGATAAAGTAGTTTACATTTGGTAATAAATTATAAATGTTATTGTGATAAATTATCAAAAAGACAAACGTTTAACTAAATTAAAAAAAAAATTAAAAATAAACTAGACAAGTGGTGACATTTTAAAAATTAAATAAGTTACTTTGAGTATATTAAAATCATCATTAATGTATATAATATATATTTTTTAAAAACAAAATAGTACTTTTTTTTTTTTAAGAAGCACCTAATATCCAAAAAAACATTTAAAATGTTTTTTTTATTATTTTAACAAAAAAATTGTTTTAATATTCTTTTGCCAAATATATTTTATCTTAAAAAAAACACAATCAAATAGGCTCTAAAGCACATTCAGTATAACATTTATAAAAGAAAAAGAAAAATGCATAGTAGCAATAAACTCTTTTTTACAAAAAAAAAAAAAAGAAAAGAAGGAAAAGAATTATAGCAATATAAACCAATTGGTATCAAATTGAAAACCGTATCAAGTTATGTTGCACTTGGTTTTTTTTAAAAAATTTATATTTATAGTAATATGACAAGACAAACTAACACTAATTACTATAATTAAATATTAATTTGGCAAATTTTAGACAACTAAAAAAAAAAGACTAAAATATTAAACTTTTAAATATGAAAATGATCAAATGGGGCTTGATTAGCAGTTTGGCCGAGAGGTGGTTAAATACCCATACATTTAATGAAAATGCGCATTAATTTTTTCATTTTCTCACATATGGGTGTTCAAAAACGAAAACGGTAACCTAATCGTGAAAAACTGAATTTTCGATCACGGCCCGGTGGTTAACCGACTGCCATATATTATACAGTCAGTTTTGGTGCCGGATTTTCAAAACCGCCGGTAACCGAAACCGACTGCCTAGTTTTTTTTATTTTTCTTTTTTATTTTATTATAAATAAATTAAGTTAACTTATACAAAAAAATATATTTTTTTTTATTTTTTACTATAATATATTTAAGTTTTTATTTAATTTTAGATTATTTATCTTACTTATTTATATTTATTGTATTTATTATATATATTTTTATATTATATTCTATTAATTTTTTTATAAATATATATATAATGAAAAAACTAAAAACCGCCCGGTCGGTTATGTTGGTAAAAAAAACTCAGTTAAAAAACCGACCGAGCGTAAAATTTCGGTTAAAAAACCGACACCGACCAAAACCAACCGATACACACCCCTACTCACGTAGGATATATTGTGTGACGTCGCTCAATATATCATTTATATATATATATATATATATAGTGCTTTTACATCTTTGATTTCAGACTTTCAGTAACAAGCTAGATTGGAAAATCTCAATTTTTTTTTGGTAATTTGGAAAATCTCAATTTAAAATTATTATTGGGGAAAAAAAAAGTTTCACATACTCTATATATGTAATGCATGAATTCAATATCAAAGAGTGTGACAATAGTAAACAAATGAATGCAGCCAACACATGCCAATAAAAGCAGTAAGCTGAACCAATAACCCTATATTTTAAAAAATGGCAATGCATTTTGCAGTGTAGAATACAATAATGAAATTGTTTACACATACATAAGAAAGTTCGACAGTCAACCAAAAAGAAATTCGCCAAGGAACAACTTTAAAATCATTTAACAATATAAGCTGCAACTTATATTATAGTAACCATTACGAATATCTTTAATTCTTTTTTCTTCTTTTTTTCTTTTTTTTTTTAAATACTACAAACAAGCATATCAATCAAACAAATAAGTATGGTGAGTTCAATATCGATGTAAGTGACACATTCAATGCAATAATTCAATATTTCACTTGGCACAAAAATCAATATGAGTAAATTAAATAGATAATGAGCAGCTACTACTACCCCACATTCTGTATGAGTTCAATATTTAGTTTTCTAATAATCTCACTGAACTTAACAAAGGAGAAAATAATCTACTATATGACAAGATGCAAATTAGAATCAACTATAAACTTCACCTAAAAGACTATAACATTAAATTTTCCAATCCCGACCACTTTTTTTTCAGATTAAGATTACATGTATATGAAGTAAGAGAAAATGATTGCCTATGCCCAATGGGTGATGTTTTCAAGATTCAATGTGATCCCAAATCATAATGCAATCAAAGCTTTTCACAAGAATATAAAATACTCTGAAGCTTAAAAATTTTCAATAGCTTAAGAACCTTAAAATGCACTAGAAACTGTTTTTGTGTTACAGAATTATTGCCTAAACACAAAATGTTAGTTTTTCTTAATTGAAAAAAAAAAAAAAAACTTAGGGCCATGATTTATAATGAGATTGATAAAATAAAGCTGAAATTTGTTTCATCAAAGAAAATTCAAATTATAAAAATGCCAACTTTTCTTTTCTTTCAGTCTTGCTTTTGTGTAGCCTAAGAACCTTAAAATAAACCAGAAGCTGCTTTTTGTGTTGCAAAATTAGTGCCTAAACACAAAAAGATTAAGTTTTCTTAATCAAATAAATACTTTAGCGCTATTAATTATGGTGTTGGATACCCTAAAAAAATTCAATAAAAAGAAAATTACAGTCTTTCAATCAATCCAAACAGGGCAAACAAAGAATACAAATAAAATCAAAATTCATAGAATTCCTTACCGGGTAATAAGCGAGCATAAATCTTAACCCTTGATTTCAGTGATAGAAAATAAAAAGTCACGTATCACAAACCATGCTGTTAGCATACCAATTTCGTAAACCAGATAGACATCACGTGGTGCATTATCCGATATACTTGTCAATTGTTTATCATATACATCTGATCGATAATTATATCGTTAGTGGCCAAGCCCATATCTTTCCTTGTGTATCACTTGTTGAACAAATACGCTGTATATATGTTTGGAAAATATAGAATACGTAGTAGGCCTTGATTACATTTTCGCTCCTATTAGTTTATTTATTCCTTTCATGGTATCAGAGCCATTGACAAGTGTCATGTCTAGCTCTTCTTCCACCATCTCTTTTCCCACCATTTCAGATATCATTCTACCCTTCCCCTTCAAGTTAGAACAAGATAATTATATTATCTGGAGGTCACAAATCCTACTACATCATAGGTGCAAACATGGAGGTATTTCTTGACTTAAATTTTTCTCCCCACCTCATACCACACCAAATCAAGTATTGAAAATAACAAACAGAGACTCAAAATATACCCAATCCACTTTTTTGCAATGGCGTCGGTTGGATCAAGCTCTTCTCGGGTGGCTTCTTTCTTCCATTTCAAAGGACATACAAACTCAAGTAACTAGAGTTTCAACGTCCCTCACCTCTTCACAGCTTTGAACCTCTCTTGAGAAATTGTTTGGCAGCCAATCTAAAGCTAAACTCATGCAACTTAAGATTCAATTTCAGACTACTAAGAAAGATTCACTCTCTATCTCTGCGTATTTTTACAAACTAAAAGAAATAGCTGATGGGTTACAAATGGCAGGTCATTTTGTGTCCACCGATGATTTTATTTTGCGCTCACGGTCTACCGTTGGAATATGATGCGCTTATTGCCGCCAATTCAAGTCAAATCACGATGGACGTTGAGGAAGTGTTGTCTTTGTTGCTTAGCCAAGAAACCCGGATTCAACAGACAACACCTGAAGTGGCTCCTTCTGCTAGCCTTGCGGACAAGGCTACTAAGAAAATCGGTCATAGCACCGGCCGAGGCTCATTATCAAGCAACAATCGGAGGACCATCTTACCGAGGTCGAGAACGAGGACACGTACCGAACAATAACAATAGGCCATTCTCGGCTATAATGCAAGCGCAGCATGTTGCCTTCAAATGTTTCTTTAGGTTTGATCATTCCTTCCAAGGTCAAGGTCAAGGTCAGCCCCGTATAACCAAGCCTTTATGGTTCGTCTGCTCACACTAATACACACGCTTTGGTGGTTTTTCCGATGTCTCGGCAACTCGAAGTGGCTATTTGGATGGAGCCACAAACCACATCACCTCCGATCTATCAAACCTCTCTCTCGAGAAGTGAATATTTTGGTGGTGACAAATTGAAAATTGGCAATGGTCATGGGTTACCTATCCATAATACAGGTTTCTCTAGATTTAAAACTCCCTGTGGCTATCTTCATCTTCGAAACATGTTACATGTACCACAAATAACAAAAAAATTATTTAGTATATTTAGATTAACCCGTGACAACAATGCTATTATTGAGTTTAACTCTAATTTTGTGTTTGTAAAGGACAAAGATACGAAGAAGGTACTGCTTCAAGGAATACTTAAGGATGGACTCTATCGGTAATCGCTACCTCAAGTGGACTCTACATGTTTTCAACAAACTTCTTCTCTTGCATTTCTTACTAAATTTTCAGAGCCCTTTCAATGTTTTAATTCTAAATTGTCAGTCAATAATCTTTGGCATAATAGGTTGGGACATCCTACTCCTCTTATCATGAACAAAGTAGCTAAACAATGTCATAATTCTTTTTCTGTTACATCTTCCTTTGATAATTTTTGTGATACATGTCAGTTAGGGAAAAATCATCGTCTCTATGCCCCTTCATCTCTAACTAAAAGCTCATCCCCATTTGAATTGGTTTTCTCTGATGTGTGAGGTCCAGCTCCAGTCGAGTCCCCTGAAGGATACAAATACTATATCCTCTTTGAAGATCATTTTTCTCAGTTCTCATGGATTTATCCTATGAAAGCAAAATCTGAAGCCACCAAAATTTTCTTACAATTTAAATCCATGGTTGAAAATTTAATAGATAAAAAAATCAAAACTTTTCAAGCAGATTGGGGAGGAGCATACCGACCACTTCAGCCAATTTTGTCCACTTTTGGCATTATTTTCCGGCACCTATGCCCATACACTCATAATCAAAATGGTACAATTGAACATAAACATCGACATATTATGAAATCGCTTTTAACTCGCTTGCCCAAAGTTCAATGCCAATTCAATATTGGCAAGCAAGCATGTGCAACTTTTTAATTAATCGACTCCCTACAAAAGTCCTTAATTTTCTATCCCCCCTTCAAAAACTGTTTTACAAAAATTTTGATTTTTCCCAGTTAAAAACTTTTGGTTGTGCATGTTTTCCCTTTCTCAGACCATACAGAACGCGTAAATTCTCTTATCATTTCGAGAAATGTATATTCATCTATTATGTGCTCAACACAAAGGATATAGGTGTTTGAGTTTAAGTTCAGGAAAAATTTATGTGTCTCCTAATGTGATTTTTGATGAAACTAGCTTCCCATTCCCTTTAACAAGTGGGTCCCCTAACAATTCAACTTCTAGTCAACCTCTTCTTTCGTTGTTTTCTCCTAACTCTTCCATGCAGATCACATCCATTTGGGTTCCAATACCACGCATGCCTCCACAAGATTCCTTAAGTGTGTCAACTTCTCATCCATCCAATACACCTTAAAAGCACGAGTTGAACATGCCTATGCTCCAAAGACCCACGCCGCTTCACTCCACTCATACAACACTCTCCACGCTGGTCTCTAGTTCCCCAGGTCCACCACATCCCACTCACATCATGAGGCTTCTCCACTTGGCATCAACTTAGAGTCTGCCCCTCTTATTCATCCCCCTCAAAACACTCATCCCATGATCACTGGCTCCAAAGCCGGTCTATATAAACCCAAATCGCTCGCTAGGCCGCTAATCCGCCACCTTTGACCGAGCCTCTCCTTCCTCTGCCCCTTCTCTTTCCACAATGGAAAGCCGCCATGGCTGATGAATTCTCGCACGCAATAAAACATGGTCTTTGGTACCTCCCAATTCCTCGTGTGGTTGGCAATAAATGGGTCTTTAAGCTGAAAAAGAATCCTGATGGTTCCATCAATTGGCACAAAGCACGCTTGGTCGCCAAGGGTTTCCATCAAACTCCCGGAATTGATTTCAAAGAAACATTCATACCAGTTATCAAACCTTCCACTGTTTGTGTGGTTCTCTCAATTGTTGTTTCTAAAGGCTGGGACGTCCGTCAAATCGACGTCAATAATGCGTTCTTGAATGGGGTACTCACCAAGAGGTATACATGCCACAACCTGATGGGTTCGTCGACCACACGCCTCGACTTTGTTTGTAAACCCACCGCCTCTACGGCCTCGACAAGTGCCCCGCGCATGGTACGATAGACTTGGCACAACACTTTGCACCTGGGGATTCCAAAAATCTAAACTGGACTCTTCTTTGTTCTTGCTGTCGACCAACACTGGTACTGTGTGGGTGTTGATTTATGTGGATGACATCTTCATCACGGGTGATAATATCGACATTGTCACTAGTTTCATTTCACGTCTCAGTGCAACCTTTGCACTCAAAGATTTAGGGGCCTTAAGCTATTTTCTTGGCGTGGAAGTTATTCGTAGTACCACTGGGATGCATTTGTCGCAATCGGATATATTGATGAATTACTTGTACCTACAAAAATGATTGACTATAAGGTCACCTTCCCAAATAGCACGCCGGTTCAACTCGGCAGTGACATTGGTTAACCTTTTCACGATGCTTATCTTTACCGTAGTATCGGGTGCTCTCCAATACCTTACGTGACTCATCCCGAATTTCCTTCATCACAACAAGTTGAAGTCAATTCATGCATACACCCACGTAAATACACCGACGATGCAAACGTGTTTTACGTTATCTTGCGGCCGCCAGAACCTTGGCTTATCGACTAGGCCATCTTCCATACGAACCTTCATGGCTTCACAGATGCAAATGGGCCTCTAACATCGATGATCGCCGCCCACAAAGCTTCTTGATTTTCTGGAGCTAACTTGATTTCGTGGTTTTCAAAAATGTAATGTGTGGCTTGGTCAAGCATTGAATCCAATATAAAGCCGAGATAACTTGGCTGCAGCCTCTTCTCGAAGAACTCCGCGATTTCCCAATCCTCTCCTCCATCTTGTGGTGTGACAACACGGGCCCGGCGCTGTTCTAATCCGTGTTCCATGCTCGCACCAAACACATTGAAATTGATGTGCATTTTGTATGCGATAAGGTATTACGTAGACTCTCGATGTACGCGGCCCACCAATGACCAGGTTGCCGACATTTTCACTAAGGTTTTGCCCACAAACCGCTTCCACAGCTTCCGTGACAAGCTCAATGTGGTTAGCCCAACCTTCGCTGAGGGGATGTTAGCATACCGCCAGAAATCGATAGACATCACGTGCATTATCTAATATACTTGTCAATTATTTATCATATACATTTGTACTGATAATTATACATTAGTGGCCAAGCCCAAATCTTTCCTTGTGTATCGGGCTACTGTTGAACAAATACGTTGTATATATGTTTGGAAAATATAGAATACAGAATAGGCCTTTAGTTACTTTCGTTATTATCAGTTTATTATATTTCTTTCACATGCAACAACCTTCTTCACGAAAGAAGAGGAAGAATGATTTATTATGTTTTTTATTTATTGCTATTGTAATAATTATTATTTTGTTCCCTTTGACTCCGAGTCAACATCTAGCATACTAATTAATAAAAAGCAATTTGATCGCACCGTTGGATTTCGGTAAGTTTGCTGTGATCCATTTGGTGCAAAACGGGTAATTTCTACTTCACCGACCCGATATATTATTTTGCTTTTCTTTTTAGTTTTGGTATGAACATATTCTTTTTTTAAATGATATTGTAGAATTTAATAAAATTGATGTAAATTTGTTGAACATTTTACATTTTTTTTATCCTACTTCCTCATAATTTTTTTTTTCTGTAATCTTTGACTATATTAAAATTAAAAATTGAGAATATTAAACATAAATTTTTTTAGACCTTTAATCAGGGATGTTTGTGATTGCTTTTTTTTTTTTTCAGTCATTTTAATTTTTTCAGTCGGTCAATTTTTAACCTAAAATTATCCTTTTAACATTAAAAATCAACTAAAAAGGTATGGGTTTTTTTTTTCTAATCTCACCAATCGGGGCCAAAATTTTGGACCGATTTGTTGGCCCAATGTATTGATTTTGAGTTAATTCATACTTCTTTAGAATCAAATTTATAAATTAAAAACTATTGAGCTTAGTAATTTAAAATAAATAAAAAAACTATTGGGTTTTGTATTTTAAATAAAAACTTTATCTATATATATACATTAAAATAACTATATTTTATTTATATATATGATAATTATATAATATTAAATTAATAGAATATAGTTGGAAATTAATTATAAGTAGTAGACGTAGCATATTAAATATTTTCCATAAGTCACTTAATTCCATGTTTTACATTATATTAATTACTTTTAAAACATAAATGTTTTGGACGGATTTTTTTTTTTATATTACATTAATTACTCTTGAAACCAAACAACGTAAAAATGCAATAGCAGTAAATTTTAATAAGTTGACCATATATATAAGTAATGTACAGAGGTTTTACCATATATATAAGTAATTTATAGGCGGTATTATTTAGAGATGTGGAAATCATAATGATTATTATTGAAAGAATATTGGAGAAACGTTTGAAATTCTGAAAATTAGAGGTGATAACTACAATTAAGTACTGATATTTACTACTCCCATATATTATGATATGTAGTAGTCAATCAAATTAAAATAATGAAAGAGATTCATATCCATATACATCTTTAAAAGGAGAGTCATCTATATATTGAAGCTTTGTTTTGTTTAAAAGAGGAAATTGGAGAAGAACAATGACGCAACCAGACATATATATATATATATATATATAACTTTGATATATGGGTTAAGGCATGCTCATAGGTCTCATAAAAAAAACTATTTTATATTCAAATTTCATAAAACATAAATTAAATAATATTATAGAAAAAAAAAACTAACATAAATATTTAGTCAATCAATTTCAATAACGATGGTCTTGAAAATCTAACACCAAAACCGTCATCTCTCCATCAGCGTCGATTAATTGATCAACCAGACGACCACCACCAAAAACGTTTTAATCAATGCGAATCGGTCGGTCAATGACCATGGTTTTTCGGTCATCATGAGCACTCCTACCTTTAATTATTAAATTAATTTGAATATTGCAGGATTAATGAAATAAATACAAAATAATTTTCCTTGTAAAATTTTTCTATGTTTTTAAAATTACTCTAAATATTAATTGAATATCATATTAACTAATTTGAGTATTAATTAAGGGTCGCTTGATAATATGATTGTTTTTAATTTTTTTCTTTTAATTTTTCCTTTTGAGGTATGTATAATTGAGTAGTCTAACTAATATTTAATAAACTTCAACAACCCTCTAAACTAACCAAAATACACATAATTCAAAAAAATAAAATGACCATATTATCAAACAAGCCCTAAATATCTTATTTTTATTTTTTGACCTAAAAATATATAAGTATTTTTTTTTTTAACATGAAAATCCTATTTCTTTTTTCTTTTTTGATATGCGTTTCTCTACATCATTTGATTGCATTAATGTATGTAATTCATCTTTTATTTTTCTACTTAAATAAATAAATCCCACTTTCTAAAAAAAATGAGAGTGGCAGTGGACAAGACAAAAAAACTCCTAAATTAACAGTTTTAAAACTAAGTCCCACTTAGTCATTGTTGTTATCAATATTCTTTTCTTTTTATTATTAATCTTTAAAAATTAAAAGTACATAGTTAGAAAAATCAAGCCCCATTTGATCATTTTCATATTTAAAAGTTTAATACTTTAGTTTTTTATTTTGAGTTGTGTATAATTTGCGAAATTAATATTTAGTTATAGTAATTAGTGTTAGTTTGTCTTGTCATATTACTATAAATATAAATTTTTTTATAAAAAATAAAAATGAAACATAAGTTGATAATGTTTTCAATTTGATACCAATTGGTTTTCAATTTAAGTTGTGTAATGCATGAATTCAATATCAAAGAGTGTGGCAATGCTAAACAAATGAACGCAGCCAACACAAGCCAATAGGAGCAGTAAGCTTAACCAAAATGATCTCTAACAACAGAAGTTCAAAATGATGCCCCAATTATCAACTATACAAAATCAAGACAGACCTGAATTTCTTTTTGTACAAAATCAACTAGACAAACGAGGACCGGTTCCTCTCTGCCACTCTCGTGTACATTTAGTTACCCTTTTTAGTTCAAAAGGGTAACTAAAAAGCCTAGCTCACTATGCCTTTTGAATTTCTTTAAGGCTCCAGCCCATTTAAAAAATAAGGAAAAAAAAAACACACATTGGTCCAAATAAGAAAAACTTGCGAAACAAGTTCATCAATGTACACGAGGATATTGTACATCTCTCTCTCATACTCAACCAGAGATCAACTTTACTACAATGGTTATAATATTGAAAAGTATGAGGGGTAGTCTCAAGAATTGGCATGCATGGATTAGCCCTATGATCTGGCCCTTCAGTGTATTTCTCCTCGCTCCTTGAATTTCTAACACAGTCCACCCTCTTGCAGAGAGGAACCGGTCCTCGCTTAGTATCGCCAATGCGCTTGAATAGCAAAAGGCCTTCAAGAAAAGTCCAGAAACCCATTTTTCTGCAGCATTTTCAACATTTCATTTCTATGTTAAAACACTATTGAGAAGTATGGCAAGTACACTGAATGCATAGATAAGCATAAGATGTCAAACAGTTTGCTTACTATGAAAATTAAAAGTCCAATACTAACTCGTTCCATCTTAATGTAAAAGACCATTAACATGTTCTTGCATTAGTTTCTTAGGCAGCAAGCTTCTATACATTTTAGTGCCCAATTCACATACTCTGGAAGCCCTTACTGACTATGGGCTACAGCCATTTAGGATTAGTCCTCCATGTTGAACTGAAATTCAATTTAGCATTAAAACAAGAAAATCATACTTTGATAATTGCTTGAGCTAGAAGCATGATCAGTGATCAAGAACGAGAAGAATTGCAAGAGAGGTTAAAATATAGGCTATAATGTTTTCTCTTGAAAACGTTAAAACCCACTCTTTTTGCAAAAAATTCTTGGTGCAAAAACCGTGTGTCACATATAATACCAACAGTCCACATGTCTTTATATATATAATTATTTTTATAAATCCACAATGTACAATAATATAAATATAAGGAAGAAATAACAAAATAGAATAAAACAAAATTTTCAAAAAAATCTTCCACAATATATTTAATCAACTACATTATCATAAGGACAATCTAACACACAAGAGATTATGATGGGCAATCACACAAGTGCTTAAAATTATCATGACACACTTAGGATTACGATAGACAATCACAAAAGTGTTCAAAATGCTTAACAAAATAATTTAGGAAACAAAAATGGTATAAAACCAAAATATACCATAATATATAAATATTTGCCCAATTAAACAACCATTAGAAATGCTAATAAACCATAAACAGCTAAGAATTAACCAAATAACAAAGGTGGCTATGATGGTAAAAGATAGCGGCCTATACTAAGAGGACACGGGTTCAAATAAAAAAAACTAAGCATTTTGTGTCCAATTAAACCACCAGCATTGTTAATCCAAAATACCAACAAAACAGCAAACTACCGCAATGGCAGAGCGCGCCTGTTCACACCAAGACGTCACGGGTTCGAAACTGAAGAACCCGAAAAGCAAAAAAAAAAATAATAATGGTGGATGACGTCACGATGACGTCATCAATCACAATGATGACGTCATCTTCTTTTTATCCAACCGGGTCGACTTTTTTACAGAAAACGGATCGCGCCACCCGGTTTGAAAAGTGCCGGGTTTGGGGTGTTTCCGGCGGCCAAAAACTCCGTTCAAGCATCGGTTTTCTTCCGCATTTCAAGCTCTATGAATATATGGCCTTTAATTTTGCAAAAAATGCCTATTCAAAGCTCAAAATGGAAAACCCTAAAATTTGAAAACCCGAAAATTACTTGCAAAATTGGACTCCAATTTCAGCGATTTTTAGGGCTTTTACTCCTCAATACATCCTCTATCAATTCGCAATGTCAATTTGAAACCAAATCATTCTTTAAAAGCTTCAACAAAAAAATCCCCTATTTTGCCCAAAAATACCCGAAATTGCTTTTAATTTTTCAGCAAATTGGCACAACATTCGGCACAGCATAGATTAATGGAGTTCGAAAACTTCACAACAAACACGATTTCATGCTTCAATACAGCTCAAATCAAGATTTATACCAAAAACAATTTTACCCAAAAAAATCATTCGACAGAATTTTTCGCTCTGATACCAATTGTTGAACTAAACTTCAATTTAGTATTAAAGCATGAAAATCATACCTTGATAATTGCTTGATCAAGAACGGGAAGAATTGCAAAAGAGGTTAAAATATATGCTATGCCCTGTGTTTTTTCTTGATAAAACCCACTCTCTTTGTAAAGATTCTTGGTCCAAAAGCCGCGTGCCAGGCATAGCACCAACAGCCCAGGCCTCCACATATATATATATATATATATATATAATTAATAAAAATAATATAGTATAAAAATAAACTTTATTATTATAAAAATGTGACTTTGCAAATAAGTGATTTGACAAAATTGACAACTTAATTAATCAACTTAATCTAAATAAAATATTGCATATAAATTTCAAATAATATTAATTAATATTCAAATTTATTATAAATTAAAATCTTAATATATAAAAATTATTTGTAATATTATACTGATTATTCATATCCACATATAAAATATTCTAGCATTCCAAAGTCAGCCCTTTACTTTCTTACAGGCTGCAAACCCTATATTTTAAAAAATGGCAATACATTATGCAGTGTAGAATACAATAATAAAATTGTTTAAACATGCATAAGAAAGTTTGATAGTAAACCAAAAAAAAATTCGCTAAGGAATAATTTTAAAATCATTAAACAATATAAATTGCAACTTACATTCTAAAAAAAAAAAAAACTTAGGGCCATGAATTACAGTGAGATTGATAAAAAAAAAAATTTCACCTGAATGTTTATTTGAACTCTGATATAACATAGTCTGTCAAATTTAATAAAAAATTTTAACAGAATAACTTATTTGATCTTACTAAAAAGTGTAAGTGTTGTAATTGTTCAAATTGAAAGTGTAGGGACCATATTAACACAACACCTAAAATATAAAAGTGATAAATGTAATTAATCCTAAAATAAACCAAAAGCTACTTTTTGTGTTACAAAATTAATGCTAAACACAAAAGGGTTATATTTTCTTAATCAAATAAACACTTTAGTGCTATGAATTATGGTGACTGGATACCCTAAAGAAAATTCAATAAAAAGAAAATTACAGTCTTGCTTTCAAGCAATCTAAACAGTGCAAACAAGGAATGCAAATACAATCAAAATTCATAGAGTTCTTTACCGGGCAATAAGCAAGCAGAAACCCTAGCCCTTGATTTCAGCGATAGAAAATCAAAACTTACACATCATAAACCACACAACAACCCTCCTCACAAAGAAAGAGGAAGAAGGATTTATTATGTTTATTTGTTTATTATTATTATTATTATTATTATTTTGTTCCCTTTGATTTCCAGTTAGCATATGACATGCTATTTAATAAAGAGCACTTTGATTGCACTGTTTAGAATTCATCTTTAGTATCATCAATATGATGAAATCTGTTGGATTTCAGTAAGTTTGCTGCAATCCATTTGGTGCAAACGGATCATTTCCACTCCACCCAATCCGATAAATTATTTTCTCTGTCTTTTTAATTTTGGTGCAAATATATTCTTTTTTAAATGATATTGTAAAATTTAATAAAATTGGTGTAAATTTGTCAAACATTTTACATCCTTTCTATCCTAGTCACTGATAGTTTTTTTTTTTTTCATCCGTATTCTAGGACTATATTAAAATTAAAAATTAAAAATTTTAAACATAAATTTTTCCAGCCCTTTAACTATGGGTGTTTATTGTTTTTTATTTTTATTTTTCCTGTCATTTTGAGGTTGATTTTTAACCGAAAATTATCTTTTAACATTAAAAATCAACTAAAAAGTTGTTGGCCCAATAAATTAATTTTGAGTAAATTCATATTTTGGACTTTATTTTAGGGCTAAATTTATAAATTAAAAGCTACTAAGTTTAGTAATTTAAAATATATATATATATATAACTATTGGGTTTTGTGTGTTAAATAAATAACCTCATTTTTATATATAAATTAAAAATAACTATATTTTATTTATATATATGATAATTCTATAATATTAAATTAATAGGATGTAGTTGAAAATTAATTATAAGTAGTAGACGTAGCATATTAAATATTTTCCATAAGTCTCTTAATTCCTTGTTTTACATTATATTAATTACTTTTAAAACATAAATGTTTTCCATAAGTCTCTTCATTCCTTTTTTTTTTTTTTTACATTACATTAATTACACTTGAAACAAAACAATGTAAAAATGAAATAGTAGTGAATTTTAATAAGTTTACCATATATATAAGTAATGTATAGAGGTTTTATCATATATATATACATAAGTAATTTATAGCTGGTATAACCTAGAGATATGTGGCACAGAGTGAATTAAAATCATAATGATGATTATTGGAAGAATATAGGAACCACGTTTGAAATTCTGATAATAGAGGTGATAACTACAATTTTGTTTTTGGTAAACAGAGGTGATAACTACAATTAAATATTGACATTTACTACTTTCATATATTAAAATATATAGTAATCAATCAAATTAAAATAATCAAAGAGATTCATATCCAAATACAGCTTTAAAAGGAGAGCCATCTATATTGAAGTTTTTTTGTTTAGAAGAGGAAAATGGAGAAGAACAGTGACGCAAGACCAGATTATTCTTTCATATTTTTTTATTCTTTTCTTTTTATACCTATATATATATTCTTAAAACAAATTCATCATAATATATATATATATATATATATATATATATATATAAATGACATATTGAGCAATGTCACGTGAAAAAATAAAAAAATTAACGTGTATTTTCATTAAATATGGAGACCTATAATCACCCCTCGGCCACTAAGAGGTGCATTACCAAAGCAAATATAATTAAAATATTTGTTGTCTGGTTGTACATTTAACACCGGTAAAAAAAAAATATTACATATATATATATTAAAAAAAACTACAAGAATAAAAAAATTGCAATTAAATGTTTGATCATTTGAGTGATAAGTTCATATTGAATTTATTTAATTTGAAAAAAATATTTATTTTAAATTAAACATAAAATAAGGATAAAATGATTATTAAAAAGATTTTAAGTGAGTTAACTAATAAAAAAATAAGAGTTGAAAAAGAGGGGCTGATAGTGCAGTAAAATTGAAAATAAAGATAATATTAGACCTCATTTGTACGTGATTTTTTTAAGATACTTTTAATTGATAACACTTTTCATATCTAGCACTTCAATAGAAAAAAAGAAGCCTTATTCTAATAAATCACTTATGTTTGGTTACCATTCACAAAAAGTTGCTTTTAAGTTAAATAAAATATTTTTGATATTTTAAAAATTATGTTAAAGCATTAATATTATATTTTTGATATTTTAAAAAATTGTATGTTATTTTGAAAAATAAAAAGGTACTTTTAAAAAAAAAGAAAAAAAAAAGCTCTATTAAATGCTTATAAAAAAGGTACTTAAAGTATTTTTTTTTTAATTTTATAAAGAGTGTTTTGAATTTTTTGCCAAACATATTATAAAATGTATTTTTTTCTTTTAAAAGCACTTTCTTCTTAAGAAAAAACACAATCAAATATGCACTTAGTGTAAGTACTCAAAATACAGTATTTCTAAAAAAGTGTTTGAATAGATGAAATGTTAGTATAATTTTCCCAAAAATAACAATAATTTTTTTTTATCTAATTTTAGTTTTGAAATTTTATTAGCAATTACAAATCAAATCAATTTTTAATAATAATTTTTCATCTAATTTTAGTTCCAAAATTTTATTAGCAATTACAAATCAAATTAAAATTTTAAAAGTATATATCACATTTTAATATTCAATCACTATGTCAAAAAATTTTAATTTAATTGCACTTTTTATATAGTTACATTCCATAATTTTTGTTACGATAGAAATTTGTGAATATAAAGTGTTATGGCATATTTTTAGCCCAAATACATATTTATTTTAAGCAAAGTAAAAGCCCATTGCAAGCACAAATTAAAGCCCCTTTTCAAACTAGCTTAGTTGAGTAAAAGGCTTGGAGGTTCAGACTCTAAATGTGATGTCCAGAAGCATTAAATACACCTGATGGTCAACTTATATGGGAAAGATAGGAGGAGACAAGTTGATCTCACATTTGCAAAAGAATACAACTTATCTAAATTGAAAAAGACATTTGTCTCGTTGATATATCTATTTTCTTGATCCCCAAGTTTGCCAAAGTTGCTTTCCACCTAGGAGGAGATCTCTACTATCCACGCGTGATTACACCGGACTAGTCCAAGATTAGATATCTTTATCGCCACGCAAGTTGGGACCTAACAACTGTCCGTGACATCTCGGATGACCAAAATCCTAGCTGAAGGACAAATGGCACAATCGCACTTGCAATGCTCACATGTGTTGCTTATTCGCTCATGCCTAGTTGAATATAAAAGGTAATATATAACGATGCAAGGGTTGTTCTCTTTTAGTTTTCAACCTCTTGGTTGGACACTCATTCATGTTCTCTCACCCACTTAGTCTTTTATGAGTTCTCTCCTAGGAGCTCACGAATATTATTTTACTTTGAGTTACTTGAGATGAAGAAGAGTGGTACTATCTTGATTCTTACACCTAACACTTGAGCCTCCAACATGACCAACATTTATTCCTTCTCCTACTCCTCATTCTCTATAACTTGTTTTATATTATTGTGCTATTTTTATAGACACTTTATTGACTTAGGCCGAGCATGTTGGCATCACTACTAGTGCCCCTTATTTGTGCTTGTAGTCACCTGTCATGTTAGCCATTGAGGGTTTAACAACCTATCCCCTTGTTTGACTTTAGATCGACGCATACTTTTAGGTCTAGAAAGTTTGCTAAAAATTTTGTGTTAAGTCCAAGAAATTGGATTTTGAATTATGTGTTTCTACACCTATTGGAATTGTAATGTGTACTTATGACATGTTAAAATCATGCAAGGTTATGTTTAAAGTCAAAACATTGTTAATTGATTTAATTGTCCTTGATATAAATGACTTTGATGTCATTTATTTGCATGAATTGGATGTCCATGCATGAAGTTAATTTTCAATATAAAGAGAAAAAGATCATCTTTATATTAGGGGTGATAATTTTTGAAGGAGTAAAATGCAAATCACCCCACATGTTATTCCTATACTTCAAGCAAGTGTAAGGAAAGGGTAACAAGCTTATTTGGCAAGTGTGGTGGATACTAATAAGACATCACCATCGCTTGGATGTAAAGGTTGTTTGAGAATTTAAAGATGTGTTTCCAAAAATTTACGGGAGTACCACCGAGCGAAGGTAGAGTTCACGATCGAGCTGATTCCTAAAACTGCGACAATATCAAAAACTCCTTATAGAATGACACCAATGGAGTTGAAGGAGCTTAAAGAACAATTACAAGAACTGCTAAACAAGGGTTTCATATGATCAAGTGTATCACCATGGGGAGCACCTATTTTGTTCTAAAAAGATTGATGGTACAATACAAATGCGCATCGACTACCGAGACCTCAATCACGTAATGATCAAGAACAAGTATCCTTTATAGCAAATTAAGGATCTAATTGACCGTTGCAAGGAGCTTAAGTGTTCTCAAAGATAGATTTCCGATTTGGACATCATCAATTGAGGATCAAGGAAGGAGATATACTTAAGAGTGCATTCTGGACAAGGTACAACCACTACGAATTCTTAGTAATGCCATTTGGATTGACAAATGCTCATGCCGCTTTTTATGGATCTCATAAGTAGAGTGTTTAAAGACTATTTGGACAAGTTCATGATAGTTTCCATCAATGACATCTTAATATACTCTAAGAATAAGGAAGAACATGAGCAAAGGCTTAGAAAAAGAAATTATATATCAAATTCAAGAAGTGAATTTTGGTTAGAAACTATATCCTATTTTGGTCATGTATTTCTAAAAAGGAATAGAAGTTGATCGAATAAGCTTTTCGAGGTCCAAAATTGGAAGACTCGATGAATGTTAGAAGTAAGAAGATTTTTAGACTAGTCAGGAGTCGCCAAAAGTTCGCTCAAGAATTTTCAAATATTGCTTCTCCTTTAATAGAGTTGACAAAGAAAGATGTTAAGTTTGTTTGACTGAAGCATGCAAGAAGAGTTTTCAAGAACTGAAGAAAAGATTAGTTCCTGCACATTTGCTAATCATATCAAACGAGCATGATAAGTTCACTATTTATAATGATGCTTTTAAAATCGATATTGGATGTGTGTGATGCAAGAAGAAAGGTGATTAGCTTATGCATCACAACAATTGAAGCCAGATAAAAACTACCCCACACACAACTTGGAGCTTACTACATAGTGTTTGCATTGAAAATTTAAAGGCATTATCTTTACGGAGTAAAATGCGAAATCTTCATAGACCACAAGACTTTGAAGTATTTTTTTACACAAAAAGAATTGAACATGAGACAAAGAAGATGGTTGGAACTAGTTAAAGATTATGTTTTGTGTGATTGATTATCATCCGGGAAAAGCTAATTATATGGCAAATGTGTTGAGCAGGAAATATTCTGGTTTTAGTCTCAACCTTATTACCAAGCAAAGATAGATATTAGAATATTTAAGAAAGTTGAACATTGAGGTAGTCGTTGGACAACATCCGAACACCTTAGCTACTCTCAAGGTACAACTTGTCATCCTCGAAAGAATCAAGCTAGTGCAAGGTCAAAATTCTAACCTATTAAGGATAAGGAATGAGATACTCAAAGGAAAAAGGCCAGAATTCAACATTTATGGTAATGGTTCTTTAAGATTTGGATATCGTCTTTGCATATCTAAAGATCTTGATCTAAAGAATGAAATTATGACCGAAGCACATTGTACTCCATATTCTATTCATCTCGGAAGCACAAAAATGTTTAGAGACTTGAGATGCATGTTTTGGTGGACAAACATATGAAGGGAAATTGTTCATTTTGTTGAGTAATGTTTAACTTGTCAATAAGTCAAGGCGGAACACCAAAGACCATCGAGTTTGTTAAGACCGCTGATGATTCATTTATGGAAGTGAGAGCATATCACCATGGACTTTGTGGTTGGATTGCCTCTAACCTTACGAGGGTTAAATGTTGTGTGGGTAATAGTGGATAAATTTACAAAGTTTGCTCATTTTCTACCTATAAAGATGACTTATTCGTTGGATCAGTTAGCTCAACTCGATGTTAATAAGATTGTGAGATTGCATGAAGTACCTGTTTCTATTGTATCCAATAGAGACCCCTGTTTCAAATCGATGTTTTGGAAAAGCTTGGATGAAGCTATGGGAATAAAACTAAAGTTCAGTACGGCTTTTCATCCACAAAACAGATAGACAGTTCGAGAGGACTATTCAAATATTGGAGGACATGCTGAGAGCTTGTATATTAGACTTCAAAGATTCTTGGGAAACTCATTTGCCACTTGTGGAGTTTGCATACAATAATAGTTTTCAAGTGACTATTGGCATTACACCCTATGAAGCATTATATGGAAGGAAGTATGGATCCCCTATATATTAGGATAAAGTGGGTGAACAAAAGTTTGTTAGACCCAAAATTCTACAACAAAAGGTAGTTTCAATTAAAGAAAGAATCAAAACCGCTTAACATCAATAAAAAAGCTATGCCGACAACAGACAAAAGGAGCTGGAGTTTGCGGTTGAAGATAAAGTGTTCTTGAAAATAGCACCCATGAAGAGCATAATGAGGTTTGGGAAGAAGGAAAAATTAAATCCACGCTACATCGAACCTTTTAAAATTCTTGAGAAAGTTGGTGGTATAACTTATCGTTTGGCCTTGCCTCCTAATCTCTCAAGTGTTCATAATGTGTTTCACGTTTCAATGTTGAGGAAGTATGTTTTCGATCCTTCCCACGTGCTCAGTTATAATCCGTTGGGGATTTATGAAGACATAACCTACGAGAAGCAGCTGGAGAAAATTCTAGGTCGTGAGAAAAAAGTACTTCAAAGGAAAAGCATTCCATTTGTAAAAGTATTTTGAAAAAATCACTCATTAAGGGAAGTCACTTGGGAACACGAAGAAATATGAATTAAATATCCTCATTTGTTTGACCACTAATATGAGTTTTTGCTTGTTTGTAATTAAGTTTTATTTAAATTTGTTATCGTATGTTATTTTTTAATTTCATGTAAATTCTTTTAAAAGGCCCTTAATATGAATTAGGGTTTCAAAACCCTAACTGGCAATTAATTTTCCATTAATTTGATTGGTATTTTGAATTTTTATCAAATGGTTGATTTTTTATTAATTGCTAATTGATTATGATTTATTATTAAATAGGATTTCTATATTTATGGTATCTAATTTGGCGTTTATGAGAGTTGACTATAAAATTTTGGAAAGTTAATAATTGATATATTTTAATCAAATATTAATTTAATTTCAAAATCCTAAAGGGACTGTTTATTTAAAAATAACCCTTTGTAATAAAGCAGGTTTTTTTTTCTATCTTCTTTTCTCTCAATCTCCCGCTGTTTTTTTCTTTGAAACTAAGGAACTCAAGATCTAAGGTAGGTTTTTCCTAAACAATTTTTATTTGATACTTTTCATGATGATTTATAAATATATTATTATATTATATTTATTTCTATTTTATTTTTAGAAAAAGTTTAATAAATTTTTTTACAATTTATATACTATTTTGGTGATTGTAATAGATTTCAAAATCCAAACATATTTTAAATATTTTTGAATATATTTTTATTAATAGATCTACTATCTACTTAACTTTTTTTTTTGTTTTGCCTCAATCCGATTTTTGTAGATTTAAATATAATTTTTCAAAGTTCATACTGTTAATCTAACAAATTATAACCAGTGGGTGCTTCTTGTGAAATTTCGTGGGGGGAAAATGGACTTGTTTTTCTTTAAAACTTTACAAATTGGACTTAAGATATTTATGAACATGATCGAATTGGAATTTCTATTTTTATTATTTTTATGAGTAAGTTATGAATTTTTAAGATTAAAACATTGTCTTTGGAATGGTGTGACAAATATATTGTTTTGTGAAACGTGTATTGTTTCCTTACTTGGATTGAAATGGATAAATTTATACAGCTATTTATATCTATTATGGTTATAATACCATTGGTTTCGGCTTAAAATAATTTTTATAAAACTTATTAAAATTATTTGAGCGTCTCTGGTTCATTATAGATTTTGTATGATAGTTCGTATTTGAAAGCAGTTATTAAATATTTAATGGCTTTTAAAATTATGATAAAATTTTACTTCATCGAGACATATATATACGGTTCTATTGCTTTTAGAATTAAGTTATTTGAATGAGAATTGGATTTATTTTAAATTTTACAATGCATCTGTTATACAATTTCTATATGTGAATATTAGTTAACTTTTTTTAAAAATTTTTGAGATTATTGCTATGATAATGTGAAATTGATGAATATGACAAGTATATGATTTATGCATGTTTTTCATCAAGAATTAGCTAATACATGTCTAAGCATAACAACGTATGACGGGCTATGAACGGTATATTGCATATGGTTGGTACTTTGAAAGCACGCTATATAAATGTTTGAGTTTGATCATGACAAACTATGTAAACTATAAGTAGACTGAATTGCTTACTTGCTATGGTAAAGTGAGATTGAGACGATGCACCTGTTATGCTAAAGTGAGAATGAGACGCATGCACCCCTTCGATATGTTGTGTGTTACAAATTAGACCAAATGCTTAGCGCAGTTATGCTAAAGTAAGATCGATTACGCATGCATTGTAAGCTTTTGATTATATTATAAGTTTGGATGAGCTATAGAATGTCGAATGCAGAAAGGACATTCATGATCAAGCAAGTTTATAATTGATTGATATTGAAATTTATGTTAGTATGATAAGTTATATGTATACTATTGTTGTTTTGTTTGATTTGGGAAAATTTATCGAAGTTTTATAAACTCATATTTTATTATTTTTTCCCGTAAGCGCCGCTTAAATCGATGTGCTTGTTCAACTTGTAGAGATGGTAGACACGTGTAGTAAAGAGGAAGATCCTGGGGTATTTAAATAAAGTAATAAAACCGCCTACACGTTGGAGTCATTATTTTTATTTTGTTTTTAACCGAGTACTATTTTTCTTCTTAAATTGAAATGTTTTAATGTGATTGAACGTGTGTTTAAGACTAGTTATAATACATTGAGTTAACTATTTAATCTTCTTAAAATTATGTTGTAAGTTAAGTAATTAAATAGTTACTATGTTATTTTACGATAATTATTTATCTAAGTAATTAAAGCAAGTATGGGTATTGGCTGTTTTATATATTTATAATTGAATAAGTTTTAATTTTTGTATTTTCCTAAGTTAAGTTTTGGTAATCACCATAACTTTGTTCACCTAAGAGATTTAGTTAGATATGTTACAAAGTGTAAATGAAAGAGGAAGAAATGAGAATTAGAATTAAGGTTACTAAAATAAATATATAACAAAATATATTTTATATAAATGGGTGGGTTCGGGACCAAGGTAGTACTCTTGACAATTTATTTTTCCTATCTCCCTCGCCATCCTAATCAAGTGGAAAATCCTATCCCATTTCAAAGGGACCCAACGAAAGGTTGGAGATGCTTTTTTTACAATCCTTATGTTTAGGTTTTATATTAATTATATATGAATAATTATATATATATATTATTTTAATTTGAGATATTTTTATTACTTTCATTAAAGGAAAGGAATGAAAACATAATAAAAATTTCAATGAAAGTTA
>CM017580.2:17611775-17698653 GCA_007844105.2 Rhamnella rubrinervis | reverse complement strand
AAATAAAATAAAATAATTGCATTGCTATAATATAATGCTAACAACGGTCCAACATTGATTTTATTTATCAAATTTTAGATATAAGGTGAAGGGATATTAATCATTTTAAAAATTCTAGACAATGTTAATTACCAAAAATTCTAGACAATGTTTGAGTTCAACTAAGATCAATTGTCTCAAGAATTTTATAAAGAAAGGTAAAATAATAATAAAAAATGTTGAATAGTTTATAACCTCAATTTTATTTTTTATTTATCTAAGATTTTTATTTATCTAAGATATGACAATATAAAATTTTATTATATATGTTGTAACTTGCATGGTATTTTATACTTAGGTTATGTTTGATAGTAGCAATGTAGTGGAGGAAAAGATTGGGGAAGAGTAAAAATGAAAAAAGTGATTGAATTATATTAATCTCTCATTTTATTTAATTAATTATTAATTTTTTTTTCTATAATTTATCAAATATTAGAGGGATCTATCTTCTTATCCTCTCACATCCCTCGTATCAATTAATTATTATATCTCTCATTCCTTCATCACTCTCTTCTCCATTACTCTATTCTCCATCAATTCATCTCTCAATCTTTTTTACAAAATAAATATTCAAAAAAAGATCAAAACCTTGAGATGTAATAAGGGGAAATTGATCATCAATTATCATGGTACTACTATGACAAATCTTTTTGAATACTAAACATTTGATTACCTTTGACTGAGAAAATAGTGACCACATATCCCTTTAATCAATAATCTAAGAACTCCAAAATAAATATAACAAAAGTCTTATTGTTATTATCTTTTGTTTAGCAGGGGTGTGGGTAAGGAAATAGTGATCATATATCTTTTTAATCAGTAATCTAAGAACTCCAAAATAAATATAAAGTCTTATTGTTATCTCTTTTTTATGGTATCTCAACTAATCATCTTTTTCATTCGGTTAAAGATAAACTATCTATTTATTATAAAAAAAAAAAAGACAAACTATCCATGTTTGAGATAAAAATCATAAAAGATAAATCTCTTACAGTTTGGTTTTGAAAGTACAACTATTGACCTTTGAAATGCAAACCCACGGTCGATTAGTTGAGCAGTCCTTCATGGTTAAGTCCCATTTGTTTATCTGTGGAGGGTGTGATTTGAATAACTTAATATGTATGATCTTAAGTTTTCTTTGTTTCTTACACACAATACATTTTGTAATACTCAATTCATTTCCATTTCATTATATGCTCAGTCAGCTTTAAAATCTTGTAGGACAAGTTTTCGTCCTCCTCGAGAGCTTACTAGTGTTTGCCTAACAAGAAAAGAATTTGGTACAAATATATAACAAAGTACTTATTTTTGTCCTTTTTTCCCCTTTAGTTCACTGTGTTTTTAGAAATTCCCATACAATTTAAATTTCATAAACAAAACTATGCCTTTTGCTTTCACATTCACATTAAGCTAAGCTAAGTACTTCTCTTCTCCACCACCTCCACACCAAAAGTGGAACACGCTGATGAATCTGTTAAAGAAAAATCAGAGACCAATTAGATTCATTCACTCCCGTAAACTCACATGAAATTATTCACACACACACAACTCACTTCAACTGGGGTAATATCAAGCACCCTCTGATGCCCATCTGAACCTTTCCCACCAGCCTGTTCCACAATATAGCTCATGGGTGCACACTCATACAATAGTCTGAGCTTCCCATTCTTGCTCTTCTTGTCTCTTGGGTACCCGTAAATTCCACCATACAAAAGTGTTCGATGGAAGTCCCCAACCAAGCTACCAATATATCTAGCTGAGTAAGGCTTTCCACTGGGATCGGGGTCTTTAAGATCATCAATGTACTTCTTCAACTTATCATCCCAGAGTTGATAGTTCCTTCATTAAATGCATAAATCTTCCCTGATTTAGGTATCTGGATTTTTCCTGAGTCAAAACGAATTCGCCGTACATCGGGTCTAAGTTGAAAGCAAATACTCCTGTCCCAATTGTCAGCACAAAGATAACAGAGCTTGAATACATGCAATACCCAGCAGCAAGTAGGTTGCTTCCTGGTTGGCACACACTCACTACACACCTCTGTTCTGATTTGTCAAGCTGCAATATAACATATTCGATTCAAAATACGCTTGGTTTGATCATTAAGGGACAGTCTGATGGTAAAATCTATCACATTTTATATGATATGATATATGAAAGGTTTTATATTTAATACTTGTAATTTTGAGGATCAAAGAAAATGATGGTTTACCGTGGTATCATCACCAATGTCAGCGAGGCACTCGTCGTTCGGGCTGTATATGCCAAAGATGGAGCCAGTGGACACTGCTGCGTCTATATTGGATGAGCCATCAAGCGGGTCAATACAACAATGTAATTTCCTGAGTAACTCTTCCACTGCAACAGGTACATCTTCTTCCTCAGATGCTATAATCCCTGTTCGTCCACTTGATCTCAGGCAATTTGAGAAAACCTGTTAACATGCAAAATCAATCAAATTTTTGTTCCTTCAATCTTACAGGGTTTGATTTCTTTTTAGTCCTGTATTATTTTATCTCTATCAAATTCTTTTCCCTATCTTCTTGATTGTTTATTAACTTTTTCATTATATATACTAGTGAATGTCTTGAGCACATAAACGATGTTCATATATACGAACCTCATTAGAAACGACGTCGAGTTTCTTCTGGTCCTCTCCTTGGACATTAACAGCACCTTGAACTCCAGTGAGGTTGGAAATGCCAGCTCTCTGTACCAAAGAAGCAATCTGCTTGCAAGCCATGGAAATGCTAGACATGACAATGGTAAGCTCTGCATCAATCACACCAGCCTGTTCCTGCTTCAACAACCAGCCTGTAAGCGTTTGAATCTCATACCCACTCTTCTTCTTAGTTTCTGACTCTGCTGCTACTGCCATGCACTTCACACCCGCATGCCTTCTCTTCATGCCATGGGTGTTGTTGTTTGGGTATGAGATTGATGCTTTGGAGTCAATGACACATAGTTGGGTAGGAGAGAGCCTAGAGATTGAACAAGAGCTTGAGTAGAGGAGGAGCTGGGAAGGTGATTTTGCTGCTGTTGTTGCTGCAACCATGGCTTTGAGGCTAAGCTATCTCTTCTCTTGAGTTTTGTTTTTTTCTGCTCTGCTTTGTTCTTTCTTCTTCAACCTTCTTTGTTATTTTGGGTTTTGATTTTCTGATTTTCTCCTTGGATTTAGAGAGAGGGATTGTGAGGTTGGCAAAGATTTTCTGTTAATTTGGGTCCCACTTATCTTCCTTCCAGGTTTCGTTTTGGGATAAGAGGACGATTGACTAAAAGTCAAAAAATTACAAGTGGTGCTGCAACTTGGTTTGGTTGATATCATGGATCGGGTTTGGGTTTCTCTGTGTCCCAAGCATTGGGTGGGATGGTTCTTTATACACTCACTTGTAAAACTCCATACACTCACTGTATTTGATAACTGAAAATATCCCAAAGTGTATACCCGTTTATCTTTTTAACTCTTTTGGAATTTAAAAGTTAAATATCCAAAAGTATATACCTGTCTACCTTTCTCCTTATTCAATCCAGGTTGTAAAGATTTTTTAAATTTATAAATTTAAATGTATTCAATTAAAATTTTTAAATATTATAAAAGTCATGACATATTTAATTAAGATTTTAATGGATTTATTTATTTTTTTAAAATTATGAAGAATTCAATTAAAATTTTCTATAACTTTATAAAAGTTTATTAGTATTAAAAAAGTCAATGGATTTTAAAATAGATCTTTAAAGATTTTTTATAAATTTATCTTAAATTTTTAAGAAAAAAGTTATTAGAAATCTTTTTTCCACTTAAAATTTTGATGGATTCGATAAAATCAATAGAAATCTATCCAATCTATCAAAATTATTCACTTATAAAAAATTTACAAAAGTTTTTAAATGTCAAGATTGAATGCACCAATTAGATTTTAATATATTTATTATCTTTTATCTCATGCTTAAAGTTTAGGGGTAGACATACGTCACGAGGTGAAGTAGCCTTGAGCTCATTTGTATGTGGATTCATAAGAGATTTTTAAAGTAAGGGCTCAAACGCGGTAGTATGAGAGATGGATCGGAGATGGAAGCTCATATTTGATCCTCGAGTTATATTTAAAATGGTTGATCACATTTCTTGTCAATTGTAACTTTTGAAATGATTGATTGGTCACCAAGAATGACAATTTGACTTGTTCCATCCTCGCCCTATTAGGTCCCGCTTTAAATGAGATAGGGATTCCCTACCTAACCAGCCGGGACGCAGTGATGATGCAAAAAATCTTCCCGGAGGTTGGTCGGGTTATAGTTTCCTAACCTTACCTCACCCCCATATATATATATATATGTATTAGATTGAAATAATGGGCTTATGTCGCCTTATATATGGCAAACAAACTAAGCGGCACATTTATAAAATATAATAGGTGTATTAAATGGGTCCATGCTCTATCACTTTAATTATAGATGGGACCCAGTTCATATTCTTTTTTTAACTGCTTTACTTCTCACAGGTGGCTAAGCAATATTTACTGATGCCTTCGCCAATTCCAAGCAAGTTCACCATTTTCGTTAGAATTCGGAGGTTTCGCAATAGGATTTTGATGGGGTTTCCAAGAAAAGCTAACAATAAGTAGAGAGGAAAAAGATATAATTTTTATCCGCTTTTCTTTATGATTTTGATTGCCAAATTAAGGCATTTCTTCCCATATTTGTAGTTCTTTGAGCTACACTCCAAACTAAAGCTGTGTTTTTTTTTTTTTTTATATTGGAAATCCTTAGCCCTTTTTTTTTTTTTTTTTTCCCTTTTAGTAACCCATCGTTAAGTTTTCTCATAGAAGATTGGTCAGAAGGGAAAAAGGAGAGCTGAAACAAATTGCCTTGGTTTGTAGTTATTTATCACTTTTCTCAATTTTGACCAAGAGTTTCAAGGAATTTTGCAGTATTTTTTCAAATTTCTAGCTAACCTTCAATAAGCTTTCAAAGGAGAAGTCGGCGACAATCGGAAACTAATGAGAAAGTCTTGATCTTTACCTTTTTCCCTCATGATTTGGTTTCTATCTTAAAGTTTTACATGCCCAATACCATGCTTTTTGTTGGAGGTAAGTTTTGACCTAAAACCATTTCTCTCCCTTCTTTTCCTAAACCTCACAATGGATGATACCCATTTGATTTTCTTTTGTATTTTTGCTCCCATTACATTAGGTCCCATGAGCTGGAGTTGTTTAATGTGTTAATAAGCTTATGAATTTATAAAAAATTGATTTTGCACAAGTGAGGGTTACTAGCAAAGAGATGAACTCTGGCTTTTTATTTTTAAAAACCCATCGTATCCATTCTTTAGGTTAGTTTTACTTTTCAACTCCATCTCATGAGTTTTATAGGTTGTTAACATCTAGAGTATAAGCAAGCTTGAGAACTGTTAAAATCCAAACTTCCTTTTAATTGAGATGGGCAAATGAAGAGTAGAAATTCTGCACCTAAAATTATTTTTTTTTGGCTTGTTTGTTTCAAAAATTCTTTTTGGTATGAGAATGATCTTATGTTGAGACTGAAATTAATTGCAACCTTAATCTTGCTTTACTTGTACGATCAATCTCCTATGAGAATATCCAATGATGGCTTTACTTCACACAATTGAAAATGGTGAACTTATTGAACAAAATTTAAGAAGACTACCATTAATATTGCTTAGCCACCTATGAGAAGTTAATAAAAAAAAATGCATGAAGTGAGTCTCATCTATAATTAAAGTGATAGAGCATGGGACCTACTTAACATACCCATTATATTGTATCATGATGAGGCCGTTTGTTCGTCTAAGATATAATGGCTTACACCCATTATATCACTCTCTCTCTCTCTCTATATATATATATATATATATATATATGGGAATATTATTATGGCCGATGCTGTTCATAATAACGCGGCGTGATCGGATTCCGTTCCGCTAACGCTATGTTGGTTTATTTATGACACGTTGGCATTTTTTTATTTTTTAATCGCTTTTTACAATATGCGTAGCCCTTATCCCGTGAACACCTTCCTCCTCCTTCTCTAGTCTTACGTGGTCCACAATCCATCTTCTCTCTTCTCCTTCGATCTGCGTAGCCCCTTCTCTCGTCTTTTAAATTTTTTTTTTGGGTTTTTTCCCCCTCTTTTCTTGCAAGGAAAACCCAGTAGCAACACAAGAGCAGCCCACAAAGCATTTTATTTCGTTTGAGCGTAAACAAACATGATCTTCATTCAGCATGCATCTAGTCCAAACAAAGTCTTGATCCTATAGTTCTCCTCTTTGGTTGGTCAAGGGTACATAGTTCTCTTTTTTTAATTTATGTATTCCATTCCCAGTGATCCTGTCCCGATAAACACAAATCTTGCTTTTCAGTATTTTGTCCTTTAAAATTTTTTTTGGGGTTTTTTCCTTCTTTTTTTACAGGGAAACCCAAGAGCAAGACAAGAGCCGCAGAAAGCATTTTGTTTTGTTTGGCGTAAATAGACACGATCTTCATTCAGCATGCGCCCAGTTCAAACAGAGTCTTGCTCCTATAGCTCTCCTCTCTGGTTGGTCAAGGGTACACTTCTCTTTTTCTTTTTTAAATTTATGTATTCAATTCTCGGTAAATTTATGTACACACTTCTCTGGTTGGTCAAATGTTGCTTTTCATTTTTTATATCCCATGGGCATATAGACGAAAACCCATCAATGAAAGATCTTCATGATGATTAATTATTGCCTTGCTACTTGAAGAAGCAATCTAACTAGATGCTTGTTAATTTATGAAATTAATTAGTACTCCTCAATACAAATAATGAGTATAGATTTCAATTACTAGCGATAGAATAATAGATGTTGTACTAATTATGTACCTTTTATTTTGTCTGTGGCTTTTACAATATGGGTTTTGTTTTCATCTGTTATGAAATGGATTTGCAAAGCTTTGGTTATTCTATTAACGTACTATGTCATTGCGTGTTATGCTTCTCTTATAGTTTGTTGGATTGGAAATAAGAGTTTATATAGACTTGAACCATGATATTGACTTAAGGGAGAGCATCTTCTCGAATACCTATGTGCATTATAGGATTCGATTCTGTCACATTTAATTTTACATTCTTAAACTTAAAACTGGGTAGAAAATTATTGGGTAGCATATAAGGGAAAAGCATTATGATCAGAAAAAGAGCGACAAATATAAGCATTATGAGTGACAAGGTTTTCAGTTTAAGTTAGTATGCCATTCTTTCTAGGACCTGGCTTGATGGGTTTCAAATATAAGAATAATTATGTAGGTTTCTTCTATTAATTTAGGTAATTTCTTTGTTATTCTCTTTAATCACTAAAAACTAAAATTTTAATTCTCAAATCTTGGTTTAGTGGTTTCCACATTTTGTTTGACATGCAGTATTGATATGATCTGCACTATTTATTCTCTCTCTTTATTTTATTATTTTTTATATGGTAATTGACAATTTTTGGAACTCTATATGACCCTCAGTTATGTTTTTTTGCTTATGTTTTTTTTTCTCCTTTTTTGTTTTACCCTATATGACCTATACTTTTGTTACCTTATTAGATACAATGTCATCATCAAGCATAAGTGATATTTTATTCCAACGAAAATGTAAATGTGGCGCTTATATGAAGCCAAAGATATCTCATTCAGAAAAAAAATTCAAATAGAAAATATTGGAAATGCAATAATATCAAGGTTTGTATACAATAATCCTAAATTTAATAATGAAATTTAATTTTAAATAAATGATTGATTATGTGGCTACTTTACAGGATGATGGTGTATATTATGAAGAGTTTATTTGGGATGATCATATACAATATAGTTGCTCAAATTGGGATGAAATCAATGAACTTCGAGAGTTGAATTTTAAAGTGAATGCTATACTCACACTTTTAATTGAGAAGTAACAAGAAAATAAGTAAAGAGTTTTGATGCGGAAAAAAAAGAATTTTGCTTATGTGTATTTATTATAGTTTTATGAGTTCTATATTTTACCAATAAAAATTAGAATGTTGCATTTGTTATTAGAAATATATTTAAGTTTATGCAAACAGTTATGTCATGTAATTTACTCAGCTGAGGCATCTGTGCTTCCTGTAGTATGGCACCAATTTTGTATGGCATGTTTATCTCATTTTATATGGAAAAAGAAGTAGGGGCTAGTTTCCACACAATTATATATATATATATATAAAACGTTGTACGAGAGAGTGATTTTTATTTTTTCTTGTACGCAAGTTTCAATTTTTCAGGGTTCCTTTGCGACGTATGTTACTTGACAATTGAGCTATCTTGTTCCTAGTATTTGTCTTGTTCACACAACACAGTTGAGCTGGTACTTGACAATTGTTTACCTTTTAGGGACATCACAAGCTTAATGGAAAACCACTTTATGTCCTTGTTGAGCCACGCGAAATAGATGATTTTTATTAAGGTAGACCTCCATTGTCTCTCTCTCTCTCTCTCTCTATATATATATATATATATATATGTATTTTGGAGAGCTTTGTTTAGAAAGTGCCATTAGATGTATGCAGGAAGAACTTTTGTTTTGATTTTTTGTTTGCTAATACCAAATTATAGATGCTTTATTTATTTATTTATGCCTGCAGATACGTTGGAGTTTGATGTGCTTAGGCTGACTCGCAAAAGAAATGAAGCTTGAGCAACATGCCAATGATGTGCTTTAGAGATACCGATTACTGAACTCTGGCTTCTTGAGGCTTATTCATGTAGGTTAATTCTGAGTAATCTTTTCTTTCTATTGGGATCTGTGTCATTTGTAGTCCTTGTACAACGTTATGTATCATTGGCAGTTTTGAATAGAGAATGAAGCACCGTTAATTTTTAAAGATTTTTCAATTAGTTAAACAAAGTATATGTATTTATTTTTCATTTTTTTATTTCAAATATAAAAAATTCCCTTTAACTTATGTTCATAGACAAATACTGCTCCAAAAAGATGAGAAACAAGTTCATTTACTCCTCTGTGTTGTTATCAAAGCCATATTGTTTGTTAAAACACTGATTTAATAATAAGCACTTGCTTAGGCAAATGACATTGTGAGCCATGAGATGACCGCCATTTACAATAATGGATACAAAGACTAGCAAGCTAGACATTAAATTTTATTAATCTCTTAACCATTCACGTTAATGAAAAGGAACAATACAACATGGTTGTTAAATGGAAAATTTTCTGAAGACTTGGTGTATGTGTGTATCAATCACAATTGACTTTTTGTGTTTAGTGAGATCGACAATATGAAACAGAAGATGATCATGATCAAAAGTTTCTTGGATGGTAGACCTACAAGTTGGGAAAAAAAAAAAAAAAACAAACTAATACTACTTAGCCACATATGTTAAACAAGCTATTAAGGGAGTATATGTTTGGGGAACATATATGCTTATTTACCTTCGTCTTGCATTTAACCTTTGGCGCCTCATGAAGGTAGATGGAAGGAACTTGAAAGGTGAATGAAAATGTACCACCTCTGTGATAAAGATACCAAGTTAAGAGCTTATACAGTCTCAATCCAAAAATAAAGGGGATGGAAACCAGTAATGAAACATTGTTATTAAACTAAATGGTCATCACCAAAGAAGGAAATAAAAGAGAGAAAATCCGGCACAAGAAAGTTAGGGTAAACACGAGGTGGAGCAGGACTGATACCAACTGTCTAGTAACAGTCCAATAATAGCCACTCTTAATCTAATCATCTAGGTCTAACCTTTATACTTTCTACTTGAATCATATGCTTTGAGAAGGATTCTAAAGAAGTTTCAATACTCATTTTCAATAGAAATAACTACTAACGTCATATAAAAGAATGTAGAAAAGAAAAGACAGTAGAATAGTAACCTCAAAGTTCATCAAGTCATCCTTGCCATTAGGAAATGATATGCTACACATTTTTTGTAGGTTCAGCATTAAATTAAAAAAATACCTCGGTTATAGCCTGAGTAGCCCTGTTGGTGGGTTCGTCCTTGGTGATAAAGATGTGAGAACATTTATTTCAGAAGCTAAGCATGTACTAGTTCGACTTCTTTTGTATGTTGAGCTCATTCCCATATTTTTACAATTATCAGTAGGTCAACGTGAGAATATAGCTTACAAAATTGCACACATACTTAGTAGAATGGTAAAACTAAAAGACTTTTGTAAAAAGAATAAAAAAAACTTGGTGAAATTCTTCCAATTCCAACTACATTTTCCCTTTACTTATCTAATATTCTTATTTATTTAATATTATTTTATGTATTTTACAGTTAAATTGAACGTGCATATTATATTGAAATTGCAATTGTTTATAATAGATTATTTGTGAGATTAGAGGGTGAGACATAAGAATATTCAAATTACAAAACTAAAGTGACTTCAATTCCAAATAAGTGTACAAAATTTGAATTGGAAGATGAGTTTTACGAGTGCCTTGATGTGGATCGAAATGCATGTCGTATCATAGTGAAATTCTTATACTGTCAAGCTTTGTAAGCTGTAAAACTTATAAAAATATGGTGTGTTAAAGGTGTGACAACTTTTATTTTAGAAGTCAAACATGTACTAATTCAACTTCCTTTGTATGTTAAGCTCATTCTCATATCTCCACAATTGTCAATATGTCAATGCGAGAATATAACTTATAAAATTGCACACATATTTAGTAGAATGGTAAAACTGAAAGAATTCTATAAAAATGATAAAAAGCTTAGTGACATTCTTCAAATTCCAACTACATTTTCTTTTTACTTGCCCACATATCTTTCTTGTTGCTTTCTCTTTAACCAAACAAGAAGAAATTCAAGCTGAGTAATTAAGAACCACTGCATGTTTGCAAAAAAAAAAAATAGAACTTCCTTAATTATATACAAACTGATCTTGCTAGGCTGCTACATAAAGATAACTATACCAACTTAATTAATTGGATCCAAATTATGCATTGCATATTATATGCAGAGCATGTTAACAACGTTCTTAAATATTGGATGCTTATTAGGTGGTGTTAGCAATGGATCTACATCGACTATATATTCCTCATGATAGGTTAAACAATTAGGCACACTAAAAACGATACCCTTTTGACTAATTTTGTAATCATATATTATATATATCTTTCTGGTGTTCCCCACAAACTAAATTACATCACAAAAAAGAGTTATCAATGGTGCAATAAAAATTTTGTCCTACTACTTTCAAGTACCTACACAACTACAACATATATTACTTTTCCACAAAAAAAAAAATTATGCTTTTTTTACATCCAAATATAAAAGAAATCATATTCAAACCACAAACAAATCCATGCATTTTACATCCAACTACAAATAAAAAATAAAAAACCCTACTTATCGAAGAAGACGAACCCATATGAACGCAATCCATGATGGAAAAGATTAACTATGCTATGGCGAAGACGACCCACCTAATGAAGAAGACAACTAGCGTTGAACCCAAGCAATGGAGAAGACCAACATGCGAAGAGTTGGATTGGTAACTTGGGTCGAATGTGCACGAGTGGTTTGAAAAGGATGGGTAAGTCAGATCCAAAAGATTTTGATAGGTATGTTATTAATGAAGGGTAGAAGTGTAATTGTACAGGTACTAAAATGAATTTTTTGCTAATCTTTTTAATATAAAATACATTTGGCTATTTGTCTAATTTTATATGTATGATTGGTTGTATAGCTATAAACCCAACTTCTTATTGGCCATGGTTTTTATTATTTATTTTGTATTTTTTTAATAATATACTTTTATATATATATATATATATATATATTCATATATTCATCTAAAGCCTCAATACATAATTTCAAATTAATATGACATTGGTCAGTTCTTCTTTTAGCAATATTAATTTTTTTTTCCACAAAAGAAAAAAATAATTCCTTCAATTTATTAATCTTTGTTATTGTCACTCAAAACCAAATATTGGCTTTTATCGCAAGCATTATTTATTTAGACCCTTACTTTGATGAAGTCTAGACATATAGGTCCACCTCCAAGCACCCACAAGGACTCAAGTTTGGGACTTTCATATCTGTTACCAACTAATATAGGAGCAACATAGGGATGTCAACAAGGTAGGGTGAGGCCGAGGTGACCCTCTTTGTCCCTGTCCCATCGGAGAAAAACGTACCTTGTCTTCGCCCCATTCCCAGCTTATGGGAGGGGAGTGAAATCAAAGATTCTCCGATCGAGGCCAGGGATGCCTATTCCCTAGCCCGTTGCCTCCTCACGATTTTAAAAAAAAATTAAATTAGATTTGAAATTTGGATAAAGTACCACATAATCACAATTTTTTATAACCAGAATTTTTTTTAAAAGGGTAAAATAATTAAAATATTATTAAATGATTGGAGAAACACAACAAGAGTGATTGTTGGTGTGCTTAGGAAAAATACATAATTTAAAATTAAATAAAAACTATAGCAAAAATAATATAACTTATTTTTATTAAATATTTAAAAACAAGCTTTTAAAAAACCAGGAGAAGATGAATTTGTTCTTGGCTTCTCAAAAAAAAAAAAGGAGATTGACGATGATGAGGGTGAGAGAGTTGGAGTTTCAGAGACAGAGTGACAAATAAAGTTAGGGTTTTAAATCTATTTGGTCTTCGGTATTTGACTAGTTTTTTTTCTCTTCTGCTAGAAAATTTTGCTAATAGATTACGAGTATCTTTTTTTTAATGAAATCTAATAGATTAAGAGTAGATTCCTTAAATCTTATGCAAAAGAGGGATCTGGTGTTGAAGAGGGAGAGAGAGTAAGATAAAAAGCGAAAGATAGATAAAAAATATAAAACATATAAATTTTTTAATGTATATTAAAAAATATAAATGTATTATTTATATATATATACAGGAATGTTATTATGAGCGTGACTAATGGTTCCCATTTACGCCTACATTAGTTTATTTATGACACGTTGGCATATTTTTTATTTTTTTTAAATCGCTTTCTTTTTACGATCTATGTAGCCCTTATCCCAGTGAACACCTTCCTCCTCCTTCTCTAGTCTTCTGTGGTCCACAATCCGTCTTCTCTGGTCTTCTCCTTCTCTAATCTACGTAGCCCTTCGCTGGTCTTTTAAATTTTCTTTTGGGTTTTTCCCCCCCTCTTTTCTTGCAAGGGAAATCCAATAGCAGCACAAGAGCAACCCACAAAACATTTTGTTTAATTTGAGCGTAAATAGACACGATCTTCGTTCGGCACGCGTCTAGTTCAAACAAAGTCTTGCTCATATAGCTTTCCTCTTTGGTTGGTCAAGGGTACACACTTGTCTTTTTTTAATTTATGTATTCCATTCCCGGTGATCCTGTCCCGCTAAACACAAATCTTGCTTTTCAGTATTTTATCTTTTAAATTTTTTTTTGGGGTTTTTTTCCCCTATTTTCTTGCAAGGGAAACCTAGTAGCAGTACAAGAGTAGCCCACAAAGCATTTTATTTTGTTTGCGTGTAAATAGACACGATCTTCGTTCGACACGCGTCCAATTCAAATAGAGTCTTGCTCCTATAGCTCTCCTCTCTGGTTGGTCAAGGGTACCCATTTTTCTTTTTTTAATTTATGTATTCAATTCCCGGTAAATTTATGTATTAATTTATGTACACACTTCTCTGGTTGGTCAAATGTTGCTTTTCATTTTTTATATCCCATGGGCGTATAGACGAAAACCCATCAATGAAAGATCTTCATGATGATTAATTATTGCCTTGCTACTTGTAGAAGTAATCTAACTAGATGCTTGTTAATTTATGAAATTAATTAGTACTCCTCAATACAAATAATGAGTATAGATTTTATTTATTTTTAATATGGTAATTGACAATTTGGTTACCCTGTTAGTTTGATATTTATTTATTTTTTGTAACCGTTATTTGGTTTTTTAAATTTGTGATATATATAGATTTGGTTTCTCTAAATTATATGTGTATTTTCTTTTATATTAACATAAACATGTCTGTTTGCTCTTTAAGTGGCATTTTTACTCCACAAATTTCGGAGGAAAAAAACTCAAAGTTTGTATGGAATTTCAATCAATTGAAAAAACTTTTAATTTCTATAATACATATGCACGGAAGTATGAATTTAGTGCAAGGATGAGCAATAGCAAGAAGAATAAGAAAACCAATGAATTGGTATGGAAACAGTTTGTTTGCTCTAAGGAAGGAAAAATGGATGATTCTTATGGAACAAAGTTGAAAGATTCCATCCCACGGACATATGAAAGGAGTAGAGGAGTAGTTCGATCAGGTTGTAAGGCAAAGATAACATTGGTGAAGCGACAAAAAGGTCCGAATTGGATAGTTAGTAAGTTTGTAGAGGAGCATAATTATAATCTTATCACTCCTACAAAGGTACATTTACCAAGGTCACATAAGAGTGTGTCAGTTGCAAAAAAAAGCTTTGAATCAACAACTCTCGGCTGCAAACATACTGACATGCCATCAAATTCAAATTATGGAGATTGAAGCTGGTGGTTCACAAAATATTGGTTGCACTGAAAGGGATTTTAGGATTTATAATAAAAAAATGATGGAAGAGGAAAGAGAGTTTGATGCAAACAACTTAGTAGAATTTTTTTCTTTTGAGAAAGAAAAAAATTCTTCATTTTTTTATGACCATGAGCTTGATAAAGCAAATAGGCTTGTGAGATGCTTTTGGACAAATCCTATTACAAGGAGAGCATACGCTACTTTTGGTAATGCTGTAGTGTTTGATATAACATATAACACAAACAAGTATGGTATGATTTTTGCTCCATTCACAGGAGTAACATCACGGTCAAACCATCATTTTTGGATGTGCTTTTCTAAATGATGAAAAAGCAAAATCTTTTATTTGGTTATTCAATAAGTTATTGGATGCTATGTCAAGTTGTGCACCTTAAGTGACTGTTACTGATCAAGATCCTGCAATGATGAAAGCTATAACTCATATTTTTTCATCAACTGTTCTTCATTATTGTATATGACACATTTTGAGTAAGTTTTCTGTAAAAATTGACTTGTAGTGTACCAAGACAATTACCATTCATTCAAAGATGTTATGTTTAACTCTGAGACAGCGGAAGAATTTGAAGCATGCTGGGTGGATTTGATAAGTAAAACTAAACTGCAAGACAATGAATGGTTGGGTGAATTGTATGCGATTCGTGAGAAATGGATTCCTGCATATGTCAATAAATTTTTTAGTTCTGGAGTGTCAAGTAGCCAAAGAGCTGAAAGTTTACATTCATTTTTCAAGAAATATATTTCCAATAGAAATTCATTGATGGGTTTTATTAACCATTTTGATAAAGCTATTTATCATCAGTGACATGATGAGTTAGTTGCAAATTATGTCGATCTTAATGAGAAACCAAAGTTGAAATCTTTATAGGTTATGGAGAAACAAATTCTGAAAATATATACAAAGAGGAATATGATACTTTTCCTAAAGGAGGTTTTTGAAAGTACTGCTTACATTATAAATAACACATATGAGGATGATGAGACTATTGTTTATAGTATACAGAGGCCTAATAAGTAAAGTTCAACAAGAAGATATAGAAAGGTTCATTTTAATAAGTAATCAGATGTTGTTTCTTGCAGCTGGATACAATTTGAATTCAATGGAATCCTTTGTAGGCATATGTTTGTATTTTTTCATTTTAGACAAGTCACACACCTACCAAGTCAATACATTTTGAAGAGGTGGACAAAAAATGCCAAAATTGGAGTGTCAAATAACTATGGCCAAGAAATGAATGATCCAGATGCTGTGCCATTGATGACACGACATGCAAGTCTATCTCCTTTAACTTCTACTGTAATTGAAAGTACATGTCTCACTGGTGAAGGCTCCAGTCTCCTTTTTAATGACCTGAAAGTGATACATGAAAAAAATTAAAGAAATTAATGGAAGTAGGAATGTTGTGCTACAATCAATTAGCACAAGTAGTAAACAGCCCACAAGTATTACCAATCCTTTACAGGTGAGAGCAAAAGGATGTGAAAAGAGGGTTAAATCTGGAAAAGAGATTGCAATTTCAAATATGAGACTTTTTTGGGGATGTGGACTTCAATGGTAAGCACACAATAAAAGAAATTGTCCTAATTTGAATGAAAGGTAATTTTATAAATTTTGAAACCAATTCACTTGAGAAAAATAGAAGAGAGTGGAATTAATATTATCAAGCTTGTCTTCTTTTATGCATAAATGTGAAATTTTAATATTTTTTATAAGTCTATAATAGATTGCAATAGTATTAGTTCAGAATCATCAAGTGACGATGAATTAACATCTCAAGCTGGTAATTATCTTAATATTCGTGTAAATATGTTATATTGCACTACTTTTGTTTAATTATTATAATTGATTTTATTTGTAGGATCAACCAGACATGGAACTCCATTTTCAATGTAAACCTTCATTGTTTTAAGACTTTGAGGATCCAACCTAATGCCTCTGAATCTGATGTCAAGAAGGCCTTCAGAAAGCTTGTTATCCAAGTTAAATTCAATATTTACTAGATTGATATGTGGATGTAAATTTGGGGCTTCTTTTTTGTTTAATTTTTTTCTAATGATTTAGTTGATTAGCAGCTTATGTGTTAAATTTTTCATCTTTTTCCCCATGATGCTTTCAGACAGCTTACCTTGTTGCTTTCCATTTCTTATGTTGTATGGTCAAGTATTCAATGAGAATGAAACTGATGTAAAGTTTTGCTATTATATTTTTGTCCCTTCTACTGATGGCATAATGAACATTGAACTAGCTAGACATGTTAGTCAAACTTTTTATATATAGGCTTATATTTAAATTTCAGCCTTTCCCATTCCCAATTTTAGTCCAGCTCTGAGCCCACCAGCCCCAATTCAACCTATCCTAGTCTCCTCTCTTTCTCACCCTTTATAATAGCCGCTGGCTACAATAGTCAACATCTACATAAAATTTTTTTTTATGATAATTAGACTCTGCTTTTGAGCTTTTACTGAGAGTTTGAGCAGCTTTCCAAGATATACAGGTTTACAATAATATATTTCTTTTCTTTTTTTCTTTGTATTTTTCATTTTTATTCTTTTTGGTTCTGTCATTAACATTTGGGAGTATAAAGATGGTTTCTTGATGTTGGTTGTGGGGGTGAGTCTATAACAAATTAACAATTTAAGAATTTTTGTTTGTTTAGAAGAAATTATTAAAGAAAATAAATATATATTATATATATTAAAATAAAAAATTTAAGGCCTTAGTTATCTATTATTTATTTTTAGATTGTTGTTAAAATAAAGAATGAAAATATAAATTATATATAAATAAAGAAAGTATGGTGACTATTGTAAAATGGTTAGTATTACATAAGCTTTGATGGCCTGAGGATGCAAGAATGTTTTAGAAAATTTAGAGAATATTGAAAAAACACATTTTTTTAGCAAATTGCTCATTGTACTGAAAACTACTATAAGGGTTTTGATTTTCATTCATGTTATGTGGTTAATAATTCATAATGAAAGAAGTTTTCATTTTTATTTATAGTTTAAATTTTTAGTGAATATTTAGCAATCTTTTTTTAACCTAAAGGACAATATTCATTTTATATAAGTGAATTCATAAAAATTTTTGTATTATAGGCTTTTCTACAGCAAGAATTAGATTGGAGAGACTTCAGAAGGAAAGATAAATTAGAAAATCAATCCGTTCTACCTATGCAAATTAAGCTATTTATAATTTTATTTTTTTAAAAAAAAAATTGTTGAAATCTTATTGGTTTGGATTGCTTGGATTAGTTGACAATAATTGAACTGCGTTTTAAAATTTGATTGGTTATTGGACATTTGATTGCTTATTAGAAATTATATTGATGTTGAAAATTGGATTGCTTATTGGTTATAATTTTTTATTCGATAATTGATGTTGAAAATTAAATTGCTTGCATTATAATATAAGATTTTTATGATGTCGGGTAATGATCGAAAATCAAAGAAGTTTAATATTTAGAGATCATATATTAATCTTGGATCATGTCAACCTCAACTAAGTGTATATCGTAGTCAAGCAGATGAGGCTCAATATCAAAAATTTCAATATAAGTGGTTTAAGTAACATTCTTAGCTTGATATTCTATTGTAAAAGATCATGTTTTTTTGTTTCATTTACTTTCTTTTTTATAATGAGATGCAAAAGATTTTCACTGTTGATGAGTTTAATAGTTGGAAGAGGGTTGGTAGATAACAATGCATTTTTCTTGGTCATAATGTATCTTCATATCATCAACGCGTTATGGTAAATTAGCGTGGCTTGGGGAACCCATCTCCATAAATTGATACACTTGTAAATGCACAATCTTCTAAACAAATAGCACAAAATCGATTGAGGCTAAACATTGCAATTGAAAATGTTAGATTATTAGTAAGTCAATGATTGACTTTTAGAGGTAATAATGAGTATCATGATTCATCCAATCGGGGAAATTTTATTGAGCTTATTAAAGCTATTGGAAGATGTAACATTGAAATTAATAAAGTTGTTCTTGATAATGCTCCTAAAAATGCCAAATATATTGCATCATCGATGCAAAAGGAGATATTGCATATATTTGCTAGTAAAGTGAGGAAGTTGATTCATGAGTAAGTTAGAAATAACAAATATTATATTCTTGTTGATGAAACTAATAAAGAGCAAATGATTATTATCCTAAAATATGTTGATTATTATCGATTTATTAGAAAACAATTTTTTGATATTGTGAGTGCTTCGAAAACAATTGCTTCAACACTTAAAAATACGATATCCACTGTACTTGGTTTACATAAGCTTCTAATTAAAAATTTGTATGGTTAAGGATACGATAATGTTAGCAATATGCGTGGTACATGGAATAGGTTACAAGCACCGTTTCTCAGAGATTATCCATACGCATTTTTATGTGTATTGTTTTGTTCATCGTTTACAATTAGTTTTAAATGGTGCAACTAAAAAAGAGAAGTTTGTTTATATATTTTTTTTCAATGTTAAATGAAATTGTGAATTACATTTTTGCTTCTGTCAAGTATAATTCTGAGTTAAAATTGACTCGACAATATGAAGTTTAGGAGTTGATAATAACTAGAGAACTTGAGATAGGTATAGGGGCAAATCAAGCTTATATTTTATAACAACCTGAAACAAGTTGTTGGGGTTCTCACTTTCACTTTATAAGGAGTTTAATTGAGTTATTTGGTACAATTAAATTATTTCTTTTACAGATCGATGAAAATAGACCAAATACTCAATTTCGTTATGAGGCTTTCAAACAATATCAAGCCATGACATCTTTTGACTTTGTGTTTACCTTACTCATGATGAACAAAGTTATGGGAATTATAGATTTTGTTTCAGAAATGATTTAAAGAAAAATCAAGATATTGTAAATGCTTTGAATTATGTTTCACATTAAAAAATGCAACTTCAAACATTAAGAGATGGTGATTGGGATGATCTATTTAAAAGTGTGGTATCTTTTTGTGCACAATATGATAATGAAATGCCCAATATGAATGCTCTTGATAAAATTGGTATAGGTCATTCTTGTCAACAAAGAGATTCTATTACAATTGAGCATCATTATCAAGTTGATATATTTTATAATGTAATAGAATTTTAGTTGGTGGAGTTGAATTGTAAATTTCCACCAAATATAGTGGAGCTACTTTATCTTAGCTCAGCATTGGATCCTTCTCATGCTTTTAGATGGTTTAAAGTTAATGAAATATGTGAGCTTGCAAAGAAATTCTATCTTAAAAACTTCACTCATTCTGATTTGTATGCTTTGAGAATACAGTTGGAGTACTATAGGTTGTCAATGGATCATCTGGAATTCCAGAATATTAGTTTCATTTTTACATTATATCATAGATTAATTGAAACAGACTTAGCAAATGATTTCCACTTGATTAGTAAATTGATCTGTTTGGTATTGACTCTTCCTGTTTCTACATCAATGATGGAATGAGCCTTTTCAGCTATGAAGGTCATTAAAAATCAGATTCACAACAATATTGAGGATGAGTTTTTTGTTGATTGTATGCTCATCCACATAGAAAGAGATTTTGCAAGGAGCATAAATAATGAATCAATAATTGATGAGTTTTAATCGATAAAGAAGTGTAGGACACACCTTCGATAGTAGTTTATTATATTTGCATTTGGAAACTTTGAGCTAAAAAGATTCCACATTCAGAGAAGTTATGGATTGTAAAGGCATATTCTCATGAGCATGTTTGTCTTCAATATTCATAAGGTATCAATGGACCTCATAGGCAATCTACTAGCAGAGTTATTGGAGATGATATAAAGGTGAAATATGATGGATAACAATTGTATACAAGTCAAATGAGATAAAATTTAATGTAAAGTTGAAATATGGTATAGACATAACTTATAATAAAGCTTGGCGGATAAGAGAACATGCATTCAACAGTATTAGAGGCACAGCTGAAGAGTCTTTCTCAATTCGACCATCATATTTTATAATGTTAGAAATTAAGAATCTAGGAACAATAACACGCATTGTTACTGATGATGGAAAGTGCTTCCAATATTGTTTTATGCCATTGGAGGCATGCATATGAGGTTTCCATTCTAACATAAGGCCTATTGTTTATGTGGATAGGACAACTTTGAAACATAGATATCGTGTCTATCTATATACTGCATCAGTAGTAGATGAAAATGATCAAATTTTCCCATTTGTATTTGGTGCAAGGGATGCAAAAAATGAAGGTGCATACACATGGTTCTTCAAATATTTTGAATAATCATATGGAGAACCTGACAATTTAGTTTTTGTATCGGATAGACACAAGGGTACTGAAAATGCATTAAAGGTCATTTATCCCAATTCACACCATGGATTGTGTATGTATCATATAAGTCAAAATCTGTAGGCTAAGAAGTTTGGACATGAAGATAAAATACTTTCTGTTTTTTATTTGGCTGCAAAGGTGTATTTGCCTTCAAGATTTGACAACTATGTAAACGAGTTATGGAATACAAGTATACAAGCAATTGAATATTTATTCGACATATACGTTGAAAGGTGGACTCGATGTAAATTTTTCGTTATTCGATATAATATTTTGACTACAAATATTGCTCAATGTATGAATGCAATATTGAGAGATAGAAGAGAAATGTCACTTATTCCTTTGTTGGAAACTATTTGCATGAAGTTAGAATAATGGTTCTATGATTGGCGAAATATGATTGCTGATATGACAACCATATTGACCACGTGAATTGAAAAACATTTAAACAAGAGGGAACCTGTAGCACAATGTTCATTCATTCATCCTACTGATCATAATACATATAGGGTAATTGGTGGTGGTGCAATACAGGATACGATAAATTTGAATACGAGATCCTATACGTGCACAAAGTTTGACATGGATCATTATCCTTGTGTGCATGGTATGACAACGTGCTTACATAAACATATCGAATTCCATATTATGTGCTCTAAGTATTACCTTACTGACACACTTTCTACAGTTTATAGTGAGTCTATATATCCTATTGGTGACGCCATTCAATTGGATCTTTACATGAGAATCGAACGAAAATAATTCGACCCCTAGATAATAGACGACGTCTCGTTGGTAGACTAAGAAAAAATAAAATATTGTCCTAAGGTGAGAAAAAGTAGAAATACAAATGTGGTTGGTATGGTATATTAGGACACAATCATGCAGATGCAATCGAGTCACATGTGTAAATGAAGGTTCTAGTGGTGGTCATGGAATGTAATATGATTGCTTTGTATATCATTTGCACTAAGAATGTCATAATTAATTTCAAATAAGATTTAATGGCTTAATGCAACCAAAAAATATTTAAAAAAAAAATTATCCTTTTAACTTTCTAACTATATATATTTACCTCAATCTGATATAAGAAAGGTTTTCAAATATAATTTCTAAAAAAATATACAAATCTACTAAGACAGTTTGTGAGTTAGATTTGAAGCACATTTTCAAAAGCGTAAATCAATTTAGAAAATTCTAAAAAAATATTCAAAAAAAAGTTTATCCTCTTAGCTTTCCAACTGTATATCATTTGTCTTAATCCGATATTGAAAAGGTCTTCAAATATAATTTAAATGAAAACTATGCAAATCTGCCAAGGCGGATTTGAAAATGAACTGGTGGTGGCCGGTGTTGGCCACCACCAGCCCAAGGTGCTAGTCGATGGGCCCACCAATGCCCGATTGGGGCCCATGACGCAACTTAAATGTGTGGTTGGCACCACTAATGCCACAACTCGGAACAATGTTATTTTCTAAAGTTTTATTTGTCAATTGTACATGATTCAGGTTTGAAGTATCATTTTATAGCCTAAATCAACCCAGAAAATTATGAAAAAATATTTTAAAAAATGTTATCTTCTTAGCTTTCTAATCGTATATTATTTGCCTTAATCCGATACAGAAAAGGTCATGAAATATAATTTATACGAAAAGTATACAACTCTACCAAGACAACACTTGTGTCAAGATTGAAGTATGATTTCATAGCCTAAATCTACTCAAAAAATTCTGAAAAATATTTTTTAAAAAGCTTATCCTCTTAGTTTTCCAACCGTATATTATTTACGTTAATCCGATAATAAAAAAGCCTTCAAATATAATTTCAAAAAATACTATGCAACTTTTTTGGTATTAGATTGAGGCAAATAATATATGGTTGGAAAGTTAAAATGATAAACTTTTTTAATATTTTAAATTTTTTTGGTCGATTTAGGCTTAAATGATACTTCAAACTCGACTCACATGTAATTGACAAATAAAACTTTAGAAAATAACATTGTCTGTTGGAATTGGTGGTGTCAACCAACACGCCTGTTGCCATCATGACCCATACCTATGTCATTGGTAGTCCCATCAGTGACACTTGACCGCGGTGCCACCACCACCTACCACACTGGCCCATTTTCAAACCGCCGAAAGGCATTTATATAGTATTTTTTAAAATTATATTTGAAGGCCTTTCCGATATTGGATTGAGGTAAATAATATACGGTTGGAAAAATAAGAGGATAAGCTTTATTTTTAATATTTTTTCAGAATTTTCTACATGGATTTAGGCCATAAAATCATACTTCAAACTTGATTTAAGTGATGTCTCGTTAGATTTGCATAGTTTTGGTATAAATTATATTTCATAACCTTTCTGATATCGCATTGAGGCAAATAATATATGGTTGGAATGCTAGGAGGATAAGTTTTTTTTTTTTTTTGAATATTTTTCATAATTTTCTGGATTGATTTAAACTATGAAATAATACTTCAAATCTAACTCACATGCAGTTGACAAATAAAACTTAAGAAAATAACATTGGTCCAAGCTGTGGCACTGGTGGTGTCAACCAACACGTCAAGTTGCTGTTAATGGGCCCACCGATGGGCACCTTGAGCTGATGGTGGCCATCACCACCCACCACCAGTCCATTTTTAAATCCGCCTCAGTAGATTTACATAGTATTTTATAAAATTATATTTGAAAGTTTTTTCAATATCGGATTGAGGCAAATAATATAAAGTTGGAAAGCTAAGAGGATAAGCTTTTTTTTGTAATATTTTTTTAGAATTTTCTAAGTGGATTTGGGCTATGAAATTATGCTTCAAATTTGACTTAAGTGTTATCTCGGCAGATTTGCATAGTTTGCGTATAAATTACATTTCATCACCTTTTCGGTATCGGATTAAGGCAAATGATATATAATTGGAAAGTAAAGAGGATAAGATTTTTTTTGAATAATTTTTTACAATTTTATGGGGTTGAGTTATGCCTTCAAATCATACTTCAAACTTGATAAACTTTTGTACAGTCAGCCAAATTTTTATGTAGGAAATTTATGTTTTAAGGATAATGAGTTTTTGGAATTTAATGAAGAAAAAACTAATAATTTGAATATAATACAACTCTATATTGAAAGTTCTCTATTATACACCTCAATGTAGTATTTTTGTCTAAAAGATGTCATATCTTCTTGTTTAAATGATATCTCCTAGCATGAACACCCCGCAATCTCTTTACATCACATAAAAAACAAATGGAGTTTAAGAAACTTGTAAAACACGATTACACTAGTAATAGGAAAAAATTATAATTTTGAAAGAAATATACCCGTTCTCTTGCTTTGGAAAACTGTCTATGTATGAGTGTGATAACTGTGTCATTGTTGACCTAATAGTCGGACATTTGGTGAAAAAATTTGAATGTCTCAATATGTATGGCAATATGATCCTTAATGCTTTGGAATAGTTTCGATTCGTGCTTTTACTATATGTCGAATTATATAGATTAATATTTCTACCGCATATATTCCTCTTTAATATTAAATGACACGAGTACTTAAAAGAAAAGAAATAAATAAATAAAATAAAATTATATTAACCCCTGATGTCTCGAACCCGAGAACTAGCGATATACCTATAATCATATGAGTTGTCCATCTTCATATCTATTTCATTACTATGTTAAATAAAATACTATATTGATACTGAATTTAAAAAATACCAAAATAATTTTATAAGTCTAAAAGTTTGCACACAATGCCTCGAACTTGAGAACTTGGGGTGTATTCAGATGATTATAACCATATAAGCTTACCCTATTTCACAATATATTAAGAATGAGGTATATTTTAATTTGTAATTGATACTTACATAGTCACAATGTTTCCAATCTTGGTCATATGGCTCGTATGAATGCCCTGTAATATAATTTAGTAAAGTGTTATCAAATTGATAAGATTGCTTCGAATTATCCTTTCTAAATTTACTGAATGTCAACAACGTCCTTCTAGAACTCCCTAAAATAAGATATATAACAAATAAATTAGTTGCTTTAAATTAATTAAATATATATATATAACAAATAAATTAGTTGCTTTAAATTAATTAAATATATATAATTAAATATAACTTTGTAAACATTAAAATTCTTACCAAAAAATAAGCATCCATGACGGTTTCTTGAGGAAAATAAAGTTGGATATTTTCTCATCCAGTCACACATCAACATCATTATCACATTAACATGCTGTCAGAATTAGGAGTAAACAAATAGTGAAACTTGTATTAATTATTAGAATAATGTAAAATTCATAATTAATATAAGTAAATTAAATTACCTTCTTGTTCAGCCAACACCCTTCATTTAGAAGTATATTGAAGAAATACTTGTTGACATTGCATATTTTCATATCGATCAATGGATCTGTATAAGAAGTAAAATACGTCCAAAAGTTAGTTGAAAATACTTCGGTAAAATCTCTCTTCCGATTAAAATATTCGGGAGGATAAGACTGTATTTTTCAAAGTCTCACGTGTATTCGTTGTCATAATAAATAGAGACTTCAAAAATTCAGATTATTTTTTAATACGTGGCTTGCGTTATACCACCTTCGAAAGTGTTACATATTGAACCTCGCTTTCATCATCAACCATGTTCATATTCAAATTTGGTGTGCCACCCTCATCTCTCATTGCCACATCTTCGGTCGCATCATGCATGCGTGTGTCATGATGGACCAAGTAATGTTGCTAACTAAACTAAAATATTAGTATATAGTTACAAATAAAAAAATTGCTATAATCATATAAAAATTCCTTAAAACTAAACCCTAATATAAATTAATAGACAAACCTTTCTCATAAATTTGAATGCTTCTTGCATTGAATCTTGCATTAATCGGAACGCTTGCATTGTATCCAATCGAAATTCTCTAAACTCATTCGTCATACAATCAGCTCTCATATCAATCAATCGGACCTCATTCGCCATACGATCAACTTTCATATCAATTGACTGGAGCTCTCACATTGAATCCAAACGATAAGAGCTAAAATTATTAGCCATATGATCAAATCTCATATCAATGTGTGATTTTAGTTCGTCAAACTATATCGAAAAAAAAGAAGTAACGTTAATTGCCAAAATTATAATAGAAGACATTCTAAAAACATATATAAAGCTTATTATAATGTGTAATTATAATAATATACTTACGTAGTGTGATGAACTAGATGGTCCAGCAAAACCATCAATCGTTGGTCTTTCAACATTGGAGGTTTGTTGTTGGTGGTGGTAATAGGAAAATTCTTCATACTCATTGTTGAAATTTGTTGGACTTTTGTTGACATATTGTTCTAGTGGGAGTATTGAAAAATTTTCATTTTGTTGGTAAATAGACTCTTCATCCGCATTTATTGATCTTAACCTCTCAATAATGTATAGTTATACATGATGACACAAAGAAATAATAATAAATTATTTATTTTATTTATTTCTTAGGGATACATGAAACAATATAATGAAAACTATTATAAAAATTATACAAGTAGAATTATTACCTTATTGTTGCCAAAAACATCAATCCCCACTTGTCTAAAAAATATGGTGTGACCTTTATCCTCCCAATTGCAAATACGAGGGAACGAGTCACCAACCTTATTTGCATACAAATCTTCCATTAAAGAGATTGTCTCATAGCCCCAAACTTAAAAAAAAATCAAATAAATAAATAATAAGCTTCATTTAATTATGCAATATACAAAATAAATTAAACGGTGTGTGGAAATTTGTATGACCTTGAAAGCCAATGGAAACCCACATAAATTGTAGGTGGCCGATTCATTTAGTTTACCTTGACTTAAATCCAATGCTCTATGCATAGAAAATATGGTAGCATTGTAGGACTTTAAACCCCAAGCATATTGGTTAAAGTAGTTTAAGTCCTCAACCATAGATAAATGTTATTCACTGATACCTATTTGGCTTTCGTTGCCAAGTATACCATATTCAAGGAAGTAAATCAAAGTTAACTTAATCATGTCGTCCTTATCTTCCAAGTCTCTACACTTCAAATTAATAAAAGAATTTCTTACATCGCAATTCCTTATCTTCGACATCTCCAAAATATTTATTTCAATTGATTGGAACTTGTGGAGGAGTCGCATCCAATAAATGTTCCATCTTCAATTCGTTATTATACCAAATTCCTTCCATGTGAAAATTGCACCTTCCCATAGAAAGTGAACTCCATGACTTTGTTGTTCAAGCTATCCTTGCCTTGTAATCATATTATGGATTATTCCACCACTTAACCCTAACTTCTGCATTCTTAAAAGAGAGTGCCAAAACAACTCTTCTTAAACTTCTTAAGTTGTCTTTCCTTCAACTTGAAGGCTTCTCGGATTTTATTTATATTTGGATTGAATGGTCTTAATGTATTGCCAAATGGTGGACTTCGATATAATCCTAACTCGATTGCCCTTTTTGAACATAAATGCATTGGGGTATTTTAAAGGCTTTAACTTTCACCATTATTCTAGAAAACAATAAATTGCATAGAGAATTAAACAACAAGGACCTATGTCACATAAGTCAAGTTTCAAGCTTGATTTTATAGCACAAATCAACCAAGAAAATTGTGAAAAAATATTAACAAAAACATTTATCCTCTTACATTTCCAACTATATATCATTTGAGTCAATCCGATACCGAGAACGTCATGAAATACAATTTATACGAAAAATATATAAATCTATCGAGACAACACTTGAGCAAGTTTAAAGCATGATTTCATGGCCTAAATCTGCCCAGAAAATTTTAAAAAAATATTCAAAATTTTTTTTATCCTCTTTAACTTTCCAACCATATATTATTTGCCACAATCTGATACCAGAAAGGTCATGAAACATAATTTATACATAAACTATACAAATTTGCCAAGACGACACTTAAGTCAAATTTGAAGCTTGATTTCATGGTCGAAATCCACCCAGAATAAGTATTATTTTGAATATTTTTTTATAATTTTCAGGGTGGATTTAGGCCATGAAATCATGTTTCAAAATTGACTTAAGTGCTGTCTCGATAGATTTATATAGTTTTCATATAAATTATATTTCATGACCTTTTTAGTATCTGATTGAGACAAATAATATATACTTGAAAAGCTAAGAGGATAAGTTTTTTTAAAAAATATTTTTTTTAGAATTTTCTGGGTTGATTTAGGCTGTAAAATGATGCTTCAAACCTAACTCACGTGTAGTTGACAAATTCAACTTCAAATCATGCTATAGGACCAGACTGTGGCACTGGTGGTGTCCACCAATAGGTCGTCGGTGGGACCATCAACGCCACACCTTGACCTAGTGGTTCCCCAATGGCACACCGTGCTAAGGCCATAAGGCACACCAAACCAGCCACACGCCCAAGGCACACCGTGCCATGGCCACAAGGCCAAGTCACAACGTGCCAAGACTAAGGCACGTGTGCCGTTGGTGTTTGGTTAGAATTGAACACATAAATATATAAAATTCAACACCTAACCATCAATAATTCATAATATATCATAATGACATCAATTTGTATTTGAACACTTCTCTAAAGATATTACTCAAATACTTAATATGCAAACTAACACCATTATGCTAATTTGTAATACACATAACCCCACTTTAACACACAAAGCTTCACTAAGGCATTTTCTTATAAAGTTTAACTAAGGCATTTTATCAAACACCTAGCATGCATTCTAACTTATTGCATAAATTTGAAATTCTTTCATTTATTCAAACCATATACACTAAAATCATTAACCTAATAAGTAAAAATTACACAATATTCTTCATAAATAAGTTACCTATAAACAATAAAGCTCATAATATGCATTCTCTCATTTCAAACACTTGCAAATCTTTATAAAGTTTAACTAAGACATTTTATCATACACTTAGCATGCATTCTAATTTATTGCATAAATTTGAAATTCTTTCATTTATACTAACCATTAACACCAAAATCATTAATCCAACAAGTAAAATCATGCAATATTCTTCATAAATAAATTACCCATAAACAATAAAGTCAAAATACAACATAAAAAGTTAAATCTGATATTCTAACATCTTTTATGGTACAAATCTAATATGTGGGTAGATGTGTGGCAACAATGTGTTCTAGGGGAGATTTGCGCCAATATGATAGATGTGGATCGTAACAATGTGTTTCAAGGGAGATTTGCATAGCCAATGTGGTAGATGTGATGCACTTGGACTTTAAAAATGTGTAACCCAGGATGATATTGAGAAGAAAAATGTAGAAAAAGATAAAGATGATGAATGAAAAAAAGAAGACAAAATGGTGTGGGTGGTGTCGATTAAGAAGATGGAATTGGGGTGAGTTGTATCGGTCAAGAAATGGCATGGGTGTAGGTGTCGATCAAGAAGATGAAGAAGAAGAAAGATGTAGGTGTCTTACAAGATGGGCACTAATTTATAGAGTGTCGGTCAATGACGATCAAAATGGGCAATAGTTTTGGCCAAAATGAGAACTGGATAAGGGGGTATCAAATGAGCTACTTCAATTTTAAAATTTGGTTATTTATAAGGGTTTAAGAGTAATTTTGAACTATAATTTTAATTATATGAAATTTAGATTATTTTTTATTAAATAAGGTTGGATCTGATTATGGCATCAAAAAACTCTTTTTATAATATAAAGTATGTTTGGCTATTTGCTTAATTTTGAATTTACATTGGTTGTACGATTAGTTCTATTTTAGAGAAGTGTATGAAGTATATCTGTTGTAGTTTGTATGTGCTCAGCCTTGAGGGTTTTTTACACAGATAACCCAAATTCATTAGGGTTTTATAAAAATATCATATTTTAATCAATTGTACAAAAATAGCCCAAAAGTCAATAATAGTCAAATTTTATAATTTTTTACTCCAATTTTACCCTTGTACTTTGAATAATTAAAAAGAAATTGACAGAAGGAAACATAGAAATATAAACTATAGAAAATTTAAACTACATTAAAATTCATAGAAATTTTTATCAAAAGTGAAACTATAGAAAATCATAGAAATTCATCAAAATAAAATAAAAACCATCGAAAAAATTGAAAGTACAAAAAACTAAACAATAGAAAGTAAACTTTCAATGAAAGCCAAACTATAGAAAAGAAAAAGAAGAGAGGAAAACGTCTTCAAATAATTTTCCGTGCGCCCATCCCACAAATCCACATGCAGACGCCGTTTGTCTGGATATCTCGTCAGCCCATTGTTGGAGTCTAAGCCAAAAATCGCTCAATGCCATGGTCCATGAAGCCGTCGACTTCACGATCTCCACTAAGTTCACGATCTCGGTGCCATTGCCAAGTCAGATGTCGGCTTCTTCATCTTGGTATTTTGCTTGGATACATGGTCTGATTTTATACGGTTTATATAATTTTTATGGTTTTCATGGGTTTCTATTATTGACTATGATTTCGTATGAGTTTTCTATTATTGTCTATGAGTTTCTATAGGTTTCTATTATTGTCTATGATTTTCTATGGATTTTCTATTATTGTCTATGGTTTCTATAGGATTTCTATCATTGTATATGGTTTTCTATGAGTTTCATATGATAAAAATCAAGACCAAGTTCACGATCTCGTTGAAGCACTGCAGCTTCTTCTCCTTCATCAAATATTGCATGTTGTCTTGGTATTTTGCTTGGATACATGGTCTGATTTTATACGGTTTATATAATGTTCTATGCTTTTCTATGGGTTTTCTATTATTGTCATGATTTTCTATGGGTTTCTATTATTTCATGGTTTTCTATGGGTTTTCTATGATAAAATCAAGATGGAGTTAGAAACCGAGAAATTCTAGACATGAAGCAATTTCCATGGAATTTTGATCGCTTGTTATGTTATGCATTAAGTTTTATTGTAAGTTTTGACCTTCTAAATGGCAATGAGGCTTTTGTGAGGAAGCTCAATCCGAAGCTTTCTATATAGCAAGCTTGCTTGCTATGAGTTGTTAGAGAAGTCGTTGTAGCCTTAGCCTTCTCGTAATCTCTCATGGATTTCATAAGTTGTCTATGGGGTTTCAAATGATAATCTAGGTTTTTCTATAGTGGTTTCTATGTTTTTCTATAATTTTATGCGGTTTCTATGATTTTTCTATGCTTCCTAAATTTTATATTGTTTTACATTTATGTATAGTTTTCCTAGTGTAGATAGTTTTATGACTTATCTATAGTTTTCAATAGTGTTGTACAATTTCATATGAAGCACCATACTTCATTTGCTTCAATGGTTTTTCAATTGTCACATTACGTGGAATTAATTTCTTACATTTAGTGGTTTCAATCTTACATGTTTTATTGGAGTGTGGTCAAATTGGGTTTGAGATATATATGATTTTTTTCTCAAGCATATACACATTATGTCAAATAAATTATTGAATTAATAATATTGTTATTACTTACCATATTTTTCAGGGTATGGATATCCCAATTTCGGTTCGTAGGTTCCATGATTCAGAGTTTAAACGACATATGGTAAACTCGAAGTCAACATTGAAAGACTATTGAAGATATTAAAAATAAGCTAAGAGATCATCAATTGTTGAAGTTTAAGGATAGTTGCTTTGGCCACTTTTGGATATAGATGAGTTGATGTTTAGTGGTCAAATTGTTAACCACATGCTATACAAGCGTGTATTTATGATGATAAGAATGTGATGGACTTTAATTTTGGAGGATCAGGAGTAAGGTTTACTCGACAAGAATTCGGGTTGATTAGTGGTTTATATTGCGGGGAGCAGCCAACAACACGACCTGCTCCTTCCACTCGAATTAGTGATACATATTTTGGTGGTTCAAAGAAGGTCACTAATGAAGTTATTATTCGTGATTTCCATACAGCTAATTGTAATGATGATGACTCAATGACGACGATAGGCTCAAATTGGCATTGTTGTTTTTGGAGACAGGGTTTTAAGTAAGGCACATAAGTCCACTACTGACCCAATCATATGGAAATGGTAGATGATCTTAAGTTCTTTAACTCATATCCATGGGGTACATCATCATTTAATGTTACCATAAGATCACTTCATGTCAAGTTTGAGCATAGATGTTCAAAGACATCTAAGAACTCTCATACTTACAACATTATGATTTCCAATGCCTTTTATGGTATTTTTTAATTTTAAATTAATGTTTGAGTTGTGTATTATTATGTATTCTAATGGTGTTTATATATTTTTTAACAGATTTGGGGTTTCAATCTATTCGACTTAAGTGCTCACTTATTGTAAAGAATACGGTTGTGATACCTCGTATTCTTAATTGGAAGATTATACATACACCTAATTACAAAAAGTTGAAAAGTATATTTTGTCAAGCTTATGTAAGTATATTATTACTAATGTTATTTATATACCCATAAATTGCCTTCCTAGGGCAAACATGACACTTATTTTATTTATTGTCTTACGTGTAGTATGATGTGATTGGTGTGTTGGAACCCATCAAGATGAAGCGTGATTTTGTTAGCGTATTGCTTACCAAAGAAAGTCGTTATCCCGGTCCACCCATAGTCTGAGATAAGACATTGTCGCCAAACGGTCACAATAATACATGTACGACTGCTATTAGGGAAAGAAAGAGGAAAAAAACTAAGGTAGCTATTGAAGGAAGTAAGAAAGCAAGGCGGATAGGCATACCAGTCTTCACATCACCACTCTCCCGTAAATCTCCTTTTGTATGTCGTGATCGATCCTCAGCAGATAGTTCCCATAGACGAAAGTCACATGACATACCGGTGTTTTGAGTTGAAATATTTATTTATTATGTTTGTTTGATTCTTTATTATACTTATTATTAGGACTTTGTGTGATTTTTTATTGTATTTATTTTTATAAATAATATTGTAGAAGTTGTCTTCAATTGTACAAAAACTATCGCACCTTAAGGATAAGATGACTGGATTACGTGGCCAAGTAACTCAATTGGATACGAAGGTAACTATTATTGCTACAACCTATCATGTTTATTAAGGTTATTTTCATATTAGAATTATTAGGCATATACAAAGATAATATTGTCATTGTTATTATTATTATTATTTTAATTTAATATTGTTTAATGTTATTAATGTTCTTATGATAGGTGTTTTTGATTGAAGATAGGTTATCTTATATCGAAGACATGATCACTCGTGTGGAGACAAAGGTATATTTTTACATGGATATTGTTTTTGTATCATCATTATTGTACTACTATTGCTGCAGTTACTATGGTTATATCTCTATGGTAACCATGGTTATATTATCAATTGGTGTTGTAGGAGTGAGCGGTTTATGATAAAATCCCTGGTCTAGAGACAATGCTCAGCAAAATTTTGGGACTATTACAGGAAGCTCATCCAACAGTTCAAGTATTAAAAATACGTGCTTATTTTGTGGTTTAAATCTGTATTTATTAGTTTATGCTTATAAGTTTCTTTTGCTTTTCATTATTATCAACTCTTAATAATAGGTTGATGATGATAGTCAGCGACCACATAATAGCGATAGGGAGCAGCTAGATTTGGATGATGTACATGGTGCATATGACGATGATGGACATAAGGCAAATTTTGATGATGCAATGGGATATGCCACCAATGATGTACGTAATAGATGAGAGTGAGGATGTAGAAAACAATCCATAAGGGACGCAGGGGGATTCCACATTAGTTGATAAGCAACTTTTATTTAGTCCCATATCAGTCCCTCGCCTCTACAATCACCCCGCTTATGGTCAATACCAAGGCGGATTGAGGCAAGTGTCGAGGTCTTGACATATGTGTCTCTATCGGCGGTCGCGCAGTGGGAAACGAAAGAGAGGGCTGCACATTATATCACTAGTCCATATGATGTTGCATCACTACCGCTCGATGAAACTTACTTTTCCACAAGGCACACAAAAATTCGATCCATTTAGTTTCAGACGGACTGCATCATCCAACAATACAAGCAATTTATGGAGAGTAAAGGAAAACCAAGATTTATATAGATTCAATCAAAGGAAAGAAATTCTTCCAACTATTAGAAAAGGATGCTGCATGGATAGAAGATTCTGCAAGTACAACTACACTTTTATTTTAAATTTTCTATATATATTTTGTTTTTTGTTGTTATCTTATATTAAATATTTTTTCATTGTAGCATATAGAGATTTTGACATACTTATTCCGACAACGTGCGGATAAGTACCCTTCTATATTTGATCCACGCATTTTGCTATTGGACTGCTGCCTGGGGTAAGTATAATAACCTAAAATTGAACATTACATTTACTATTCATATATATGGTTTAAGTTCAAGGTATAGTTGAACACTAATTGTTCTTGTTTCATTAAAGCAATATATGGACATGCGTTGGGATAGCTTTAAAAGCAATGAAATGACATATGATTTTGGCGATGATATGGTGGAGTATCTTATGGGGGTTAGACCATCGTTGTCAAAGGCATGGGCATATTATGACCGAGTATGATTTAAAAATATGATTTTTTTTCTCATTATTATTTTAATGGTGTATTTATGATTAGAATTACTTATGGTTTATGTGACAGATATTGCTACCTCTAAATAAAGATAACAAACATTGGCTTTTGGGGGTTATAAATTTGAAATCTCGACATGTACAATTGTACGATCCAAAGAAATGGGGCTACACGGCAGACTTCCATATCAACTACTTTGAGCCGAGAATTTGCCAAATGCTACCATATTTGTTACGTCATGTACAATTCTTCAAGGTTCAGACGGATATTTCAAACTCACTTAAGCCATTTAAAATATCATTGGTAGATTGTCCACAACAAAAAATTAAGTCTAAATAGCGTTTAATATTTTCATATTGTTTTATTACATATGCTGTTCATTAATTATTTTTTATCTTTGTAGTGGTGATTGAGGATTTTCATGCTCAAATACATGGAGTATTTGAGTGCAGGTCAAGATATGGACTTCACTAGCAACGATATCTCATTTTTTAGAATGAAGTATGCTCAAGAGACGTTTAGTAGAGAATTGAGTATATAACTGCATTTAATTTGGTAGAGGTGATCCATAATTCCTGATCTAACCTTTTCACTTTGCATGTGTTTCTTTTCTAAATGAGGAATGCATGTGTTTTCTTTTACATTATACCTTGCATTCCTGACATTGTATCGTATATTTTAGGTTTACTCTAAAGGAAAGGAGGGTAGGTTTCCATGGGAGGTTGAAGTGAAGGATATTGTTGGCAGGGAAATTGGCTAGTTCAACAATCATATATCGTATTGGTGTTTACAGATTTAGTTGGATGTGATTTCAGGTCCTGAGCATGGCTATTGAGTTGTTTCACAATTTATTCTAAACCCATGGGATAATATAGAATACATTAACATGAATACAAACTTAGGCAGTTAGATTGGCTTTTGTACATGATAATTTTTACGGTGTATGATTATCTACGCAACTAATAGCATTCAAATAATGTTCCTATACAATGATATTTGAGATATTGGTTTCTGTAGGATGGTTGTTATCCTTTTGCATTTGTTTAATTTTAGTAAACTATTACTATTTGGGAGTCAAACTCATTCTAAACTCTTACTAACTTTACCTGGTAAACTTGCATTATGGTCATTAAGTTTTGGATTCGATTGTGTACCATTTTTTTTTGTGTATACAACTACAACTTACACTTTTGTCCCATATATAGTCAAAAGTCCTAAATATCTTTAAAAACCATAGACAAACCATAAAATAAACTAATAATAAAAAGCATATCATATCTATCGAAGGCATTGATGGTTCAATGAAGTAAAAATTTTAAACCATGTATACAAACAATAAAATAAAAAATATCCTGGAAATAATGCGCTCGACATATTCCCTGAAATGTTGCCTGAATGTCTCTGGTTTGGTCTGTGATCAAATTATGACAGAAGGATATGTCAGGCAACATAACAGGCGCCTGACGTTGCTACTGAGATCTCTGGTTCGATTGTGGTGAAGAGAAGCGTGTCTTAGGCGCCTGACATATCGCCTAAGGTAAAGCCTGATGATATGTTTCGCATAACATTCAATTTAGGCCATGTCGCTCGACGCTTCGCTGAAATCTCCGGTTCGATCATGGTGGAAATAAGTTGTCTCTCGCGCGCCAACATGAGCCCGATGTAAAGCCCGAGGAAATCGGGTTTGAGACAACATTTAATTTATGGCATTTTAGGCTACGATGTGGACCTGATATATGTGGTTCGATCATTCTGAAGATAAGTTTGTCTCAGGCGCTTGTATATGTGACTGATGTAAAACCTAAGGATATCGGGTTTGATAATTCAAAGGACATTGTTGGAGGTGGAAGTTAGGCAATGTCGCTCCTCGATATTACCGGCAGTAGCCATATCATTTAACCTCCAAACGATGCCGCTTAGTCATAAAATGTTTGTAAAAACCATTTTAAAGCGCAAAAAATTACCACAACCCATTTAAAGCAAGAAGGCCCTTCTTTCTCTTATTTCTTCCCATTGTTTTTCTTCTCTTTCACAATCCTTCACCGGTTTGCACTCTGACCTTCCAACAAGACGCATTATTGTAGACGACGCACTACACGCCGCTATACGGTTTCTTCAGATCCGTGTTTGGCTATTGGTTCTTCATTGTGTACCATCCCATCGGGTTTCTATGTGTTGCTATCTTTTCGATTGTGGAATCGCTTCGTGTGGGATAGTGCTCTCGCATACATTTGTTGTTGATGGGTTTATTGATCGAGGCTACTGTGAATTGAGATTTTATTTTTGTCTTATATATTTTCACTTTATTTGAAGAGACATGTTGATTTGGGTGTTGTAATACTTGATTGGACGCCAGGGCCATTTCATTTTTGCATGTTCTCTAGCTAATGGTGTTGTTGATTATGGATTTAAGATTTTTGCTGTAGTCAGTCATATCTGTAAAATTTGGCTTTATGGTTTGTGTTGGTAGTGATTATTTGTCGGGTGCTTCCTATTTCCAGTTTAATTTATTGTTTCGACGCACTACGGGTCGATCACTACTGACAACACAGTTGGGACCGTGATCCTTCATCTCTCGAGCAGACTCAGCTTCGTGTCCCAGACGCTCAGTTGATGAGATAGGTTCACCTTGGTGAGAACGCCGCGGTATGAAGAGAAGAAAAGCAATGCCATTGTAGTTAGAAAACTGCTTCGGGAGGTCGAGTATTTTGGTATTCGCCGTGCTTCGGATGTATTAGTCGGGCTCCCCTATTGGTTTGGAGGAAAATTCTATCCCCGCCTTGTTCGCGAAGTTTTATGCCAATATCGAGGATAAGAGGACACCGCAGCTCACCGGGTCAGACTTATGTGAAGCGGTTGTCGAATTGACCTCGATCGGCTACTATAACGCGCATTCTGGGCGCTAGTGATGACGGCCCATACGCGGAATTCTACAAGGATGCAGCAGTTATCCCACCGCCAGCATAAGTTAGTCGTGCTCGTCGACTAAATTATTCTCCAACAAGGAATAACAGATCACGACATGGTATTTTGACTTAATTTACTTGTTCCTCAGCTTATTGGTTTATATGTACGCCCAATGTGCTTCTTGTATGCAGTAGTTTGAATGAGGTTCACTGTTTTGATATTTATCTCACCGGATAAGATGTTGAATGGGTTACAAGGAATTGATGGTGTTCCCTTTGCTTCAATGGTTATTTCCATATTCAGAATCGCTCGATCCAAAAGGAGGCTTAAATCACTATGCTATCCACCTTACTATCCAAGGTGTTCGAGTTCTTCGAGTTGATGTGATAGCGAAGATATTGCTGTAATGAGCTACTGATGTGCTTACCGAGGCCAACCTTTATCTGATGGGATATGTTCGCAGACGGGTTTGGCGCAACTTAGTTCGCCACCATTCCGCGGCGGGTGAGGTTGTTGATGGTCAGTAATTATTCAGCAGTTGCCGTGATGACTTGGGGAGCATTCGAGGCTCCTACATCTTACGCAATGCCTCTACTTCGACCTCCCGCTACAGGCGTAGTTCTTCTATTGTTTCTCAAGGCAGCATCGACAGGCTATCCAGACCGGCTCAGCGACTAAGCAAGAAGTTATGGGCTCAATTGCGTTGTCGACGCAGCAGCTTCAACGGATTCATGCCGTTCTCGAGCATTTCCCCACCACCTTCTTCATGATTATGCACCGCCCGCCTTCTTCATATGTGAGTAACTTTTAATGTCGCTATACAATGTGGACACCGTAATGCCAAGGTGGAAAGGTCGTTTTGTTTTATTTTTATGTTGTCTTAGCCAAGTAGGATTAGGTTTTTGATATAGATAGACGTACCTATTAGGTTTTGAAGGACAATGGCAGACATAATATTAATTTTATTAGTATTGATTTCAATTTAACGTTTATGAATTGCTAAACAGCTATTTCTCGAGTATGAGTTAAATTTTATTATGATTGTTCATGTATGAGACCTGAATTAATAATTATTTAATTAAAAGGTAAAGTAAAAAAAAATTATTACTATGAATGCATTCTAAAATTACAGAGAAAAATACAGAGAACCATAAAGAAATCATAGAAAACTACGAACAAAACCATAGAAATGTCATAGAAGATTAGGAAAATGACATAAAAGAAACTATAGAAAGCCATCAAAATACCATAGAAAACCATAGAAAAGTCACATGAAAATAGAACCGTAGAAAAGTGTAAAAAAATAAAGAGAACCATAGAGAAATCATAGAAAACTACAAACAAAAACCATAAAAATGTCATAGAAAACTAGGAAAATGACATAGAAAAACCATAGAAATCCATCAAAATACCATAGACAACCATAGAAAGGTCACATGAAAATAAAACCATAGAAAAGTGTCGGAAAATGAAGAGAATCATAGAGAAATCATAGAAAAACCATAAAAATGTCATAGAAAAACCATAGAAAACCATCGAAATACCATACAACAACCATAGAAAACCATATAAAACCTTCACTAGGTCATATGAAAATAAAACATGCATAAGTCTTACAGTTATAATAATATTTCTCAATACATTTTTCCGAATAAAATATAATACAAACTGTTCCTTTGTCATAGTAGACGCTCAAAATACAATACATCGCAAATATAAAATGTAAGCATAATGAAATTAAAAATTCACGCATAAAAATTATGATTTATGGTCATATACGCATAGTATTGACTTGATCGTAGTATATCCGCTTTCTACACCTTTGTCTATCAGGTCCAATGGAATGACAAATGCTACATCTACTGCCTTCTTATTTCCTCACTGAGATGGTATATGCTGTGTTCTCGGCCTACCAAAGATGTCGACACCATATGTGGTAAAGAACAATACGATTAACCATTTCATCGGGGCATTCCAATCGTTGTCGATCCAAAAACCATGATATATTGATCAATAACGTAAGGTAATGAAATATTAGTACAGCCAAGCAGACAATGATCACAAGGATATTGGTCAAGATCAAACACTTTACAAGAACATGTTTGATGAAGGTTTACTACCCCTAAAAGTTCTCGCCTTCCACTTCAAACTCATCCATATTAATTGGTTTAACACCTAACCCAAGTGACTCCAAATGTCGGATACCCATTTGATCTTCCATCCACTTAGTGACAGTGCTTGTCTAGCTTCGCACCAAATTCTCGCCTTTCAAAGAACCACTTTTGTAGTCTTCCCGTATGTGATCGATTAATGGTAGTAACGGATCTGCCTACCATCTTTTAATATAGCATTCATACATTCTGCAATATTAGTGGTCATGATGCTATACCTCTTTCCGAAAGTGACAACGAACCCACTTTACTAGATCGCAATTTTGTATATACTCGCAGCCTCCTTCGATTTCTTTTCAATCTTTAGCATGTAATAATCAAAATGTTCAACCACGCATGCCTTAGCTGCCAAAAATAACATTTTAGGATGACATCATTCGAAATCCATCGCCCCGAGCATATTGCTTATGTGGTACATGCAAAACCATGGAGTGCACTCAGGGAAGATTGTACGTAAAGACGCATTCGATAACTTTATGTCTATCTATCACAAATACCAAATTGGGACATCGCCAATCGTGATCCTTCAATTTTGAAAAATCATGTATATGCTTCCTCATTCTCCGCTTCAATTCTAAAAGCCACGATATACTTGTTCATTCCCCGCCCAATCCCGCTGTAATATACAATGTTCCTTTGTATTTCCTTTTAATGTTGTCCCACAATCGCTAATACAAGTCAGATATGAGATTTGAATCCTCTAATACTTGCTCCTATCGCCATAAAGAAAGAAACAAAGCAGTTTTTGTCATCTATTTTGATATGTGTAATTGTCCCGTGATTCGCGACTCCAACCGGTGGCAATAGACGGCAACATACTATAACCTTCTTTAAAAGTTCCTCTAACACTATTCAAGGTATACTCTCGCCTCCATGCTTTTGCATAACTAACTTCCACTGAAAATTCTTTATTTATATCAAATCAATCTCTTTAGCTTGTAAATACGCAGTAATCCCTTCAAATTTAAATTTTAATGCATTCCCCAATAACCTTGCTAGTTGCCATTCGATGTTTCATGGATCGATATCAAGTGTGCAAGTATGCTTTGATTTAAACTTTTACAACAAAGATATCTCAATCTCAGACTTTCGTTGAAAGATGCTAATCAGATGTGCCACATAAACATACAACTTCATATCATTCCGTGGATGACCTCTTCACCTTAAACTCTTTATTGTCATACATACAATTCACACTCAACTTTTTAAACAAATCTATTTTATTATCGAAAATTTGTCCAACTACAATACTATCACATCCAACAAATCTTGATCAACAATGTCCTTATTATATGTCCTATGATTTGATGAAGTGGCCATTTCGCCATGAACAACTGACCTATATGACGCACTTCATATGGAGCCTCATGAACATCTACCAGGACCATGGATAGAATTATCATTGTCATCTAACCCATAATCAAGTATATCATCATGACCAACATCCCCCAAATCAACACCAAGATGATCATCCTGTGTCATGTAGTTTGAACCATTATTCATACAATGTAATTGTTCATAATTCTCTTCCTCATCTTGATTGGGAAACGCTGCAACATTGTTATGTCCTACATCAACTAGTTGATGGACATTAAATGGCGCCGTGGTCTATGTACATCCATATGATCAAATTGAGTTTCATGAACTACGATCATGAAACAAATCCTCCTCATGTTGAATTTCGAACTTCAAATTGTGTCACCAAAGCATACCGGTGAACACACATTAACAGTAGGACATGTGATGATTGTCCTGCATTAATATTATTTTCAATCAAAGGTCTTTCCACATGGGATATCCTCTACAAAATTGTAGTAACTCTAGGAATCACTTCAACATACAAAGGAGGAGGACGCTTCGTTGATCCCTAATCGATGACAAAAGCATCTCACATCCCTATCACGCTGTATTTCCTGCCCATATAAGAACACCAATCAAAATAATATATCATTTTAATCATATAAGATTCTCGATCTAATTGGAGAGCATCATAAATCTCATCCTCCAATTTAATTTTGTACACCTTTTGCTTACCGATGCTACTTTACTTTTGCAATTTATGCATTCCCAAATATCATCATCCTTTCTCACCAATGAACCATTCCACAAGACAACAAATGAAATAGTTTCATCTCGCCATTTAACCGCATAAATAGGTGGAATATTGTTAAAATCCTAAATCCCAATTTATACACAACCTAAACCATAGAAAACCCCATAGACTATTATAGAAAACCATAGAAACACCATAGAAATACCATGGAAACACAATAAAACCATAAACACCATACAAACAATAAAAGCCATGACAAACAATCAAAATATAGAGAACAATATTAAATCGGAAAATATAAAAACATAAAGAAATTATAAAACCATAAGATATAGAGCAACTTGAAAAACTATATAGAAACATAGAAAATAGTTGTCTAAAAAACATAGAAAATATGTATGACAAAATTCTTATAATAAAAATAAATTCTCTAAAAAAAAAAAGTTACATTATTATTATTATTATTATATTAAGATTTAAATTAAGTAGGCATATCAAATTTCAACCATGTACTTTTAGGGGAAAAAAACTCAACATGATCAAGCAAATGTTAAGTCCTTTTAAATATTGAAACTTCAAATGATTCCATTACAAAGATCTCATCTCAACATAAAAAATCTCAATTACTAAAGGAAGACTTATCAAAGCTAATACACAACACTCATTATGGTCATTGTCGAAGTGTACAAGAAGTTTTCGATTCAATTACTTTTCATGTGTAACACTTGAAAACTCCATCAAGAAGTGTTTCAATAATTTCGAGTAGCCATCCAATGTTGATTGAAAAAACTCCCCGGCAAGTGCCTACTTGAAACCGACATACATTAATGCAGGCTCTCCGTCGGGATGTGATCAAGTAACACGTAAGATATGTCGCCTCGACTTTGAAACTGAGGATGTTGACAAAGACACTAAGGATATGTTAGGCGTCCGTAATCAAATTGTATAAAACCATAAAAACTATAGATAACCTTAGACAATCATAGAAAGACCATGATAAAACCATGTATAACTCATACACACCATAAATCATAGAAACCATAGAATCATAGGTAAACCATAGAAACATATTCGAAAACATATGGAACAATATTAAATCGGGAAAACATAGAAAACCACAAAGACATCATACATAGAGCAACTTCAAAAACTACATAAAAACGTAGAAACCACATAAATTTATTAAAAACATAGAAAATTAATAGAAAATATACACTAAAAAATTTCTTATAATAAAAATTCTCTATAAGAAAAAAATTAAAATTAAAATTAAAAGACCGCATATCACATTTCAACCATCTACTAGCAAGAAAAAAGATTTTTTTAAATATTGAAACTTCAACTGATTCCATTACAAAGATCCCATCTCAAAATTAAAAACCGCCATTATAAATTGTAAACTTAATGAGCTAATACAAACCAAGTGTGAAAGACCAAAATTGAAAAGTAATTTAGACTCTTCCTTCAACAAAACCTCCCTTCCCTTTCGACTCGCAAGGGAGAACATCTCCTCTCTCACTAGTCCCTTGACATTCCTCAAGAACAACAGATTTTGCCCATCCATAAACTTCACTTTCACTAGAGTAACTTGTCCTTCCCAATCCAATCTTGCCCATAATTGTCACCACCACAACATGCTTCACTCGGGCTTCAATTCTTCACAAAACAAAACTACAAAAGAGTTACTATGACAAAATCTCTAACTTGTATAAAAAGGCACTACATATAGAAACTCCATTATAAAATGATAGTTCCCAAAAATCAATGAAACAATTGCTCAATTCAAATTTCCAAACTTCAACTTTGAACACTATAATTATAGACGACAATAGAAAAAGTAACTATAATGGTAAAAGGACCAAAACCACATTGTTAGTCCATGTAAAATGTAAGCAAGTAGACCCATTACAAACGATGGTTCCCCAAAACAACAATGAAACAATACTCATTTTAGCTTATAAAGACTATCTATAATTATAGACTTGCAATAGAAAACGCAGACTATGATGGCAAAAACACATTGCTAATCCATGTAAAATTAAAACGTAAAGCTTGCATATAAATCTAATAACATGTATAAGCAAGTAGATCTGTAATCCAATCACTAATCTAGACATAAATATAGAAACAAGTCTAAAAAGTATAGAAATATAGAAATAATATAAACTTTAGGAAGACATAGATAATCATAGAAAATCAGATAAAACCATTCAAAACCCTAAAACATTATAGGAAACTAGATAAGACCATGATAATCATAGAAAAATCATAGAATCATAAATTCACCATGATGAACAATACAAACACTTGAAAATATGAGAATAATATTAAATCAGAAAACATGTAGAAACATGTAGAAATCATGAAAGTTATAAAACCATATAAAACCATAGAAAAGTATAGAAAACCATGTATACACAAAAAATTAAAGAAAATCATATCATATCATACTCATGAAATGGTTGTCTCTCAATAGATCCATTATGTTATTCATTGATGATCAAGCAAACAATTCCATATATCCCATATTTAATTTCACCTAAAGGCCTTAAATATATAATTCAATATAATGTCATAAAACTCACACATGTTAAATGCTAAATAAACAAAAAAATATAACAAAATTTAACTGAAATGACGATGGCATGGTGGTTTCAAAAAAGATGGCTCTATAAGGGAAAGGAAGAAAAGCAGGGAAGACATTGAGAAGACAACGACTTCGATGTTACATTTCTATAATGGTACCTAATGCTGAACTATAAGAGGACGAAGATGTAATAAAATTTTGTAAAAATAAAGTTGAGTATCAAACAGAAAAAAAAAAAAGAACTGTGATAGTGGATCTTAAAACTAAGAACAAAAACTAAACACGGGGTAAAAGAGTCCATTTAAATAATATATTTTAACTTTTAGACTATTTTTGTATAATTGATTAAAATATAATATTTTTATAAAACCCTAATGAATTTGAATTATCTGTGTAAAAAACCCCGGCCTTGACAAATGGTATCATTAGACTTGACCCAATTCTATAAGCCCAAAATGAAATGATGGGCCAAATGGGTCAGATACAAATCCAGTATTCTCATGCCCATTATCCAAAATGTTCATCGGAATTTATCTAAAAATTCATACCAACTACCAGAACTGAAATCAAAAAACAAGAAGGATGACACAAGGGCTTCAGCTTTGGGGTCTTTGCCACCACTTTCTTTTCCTTCACTCCTCTCCTCCTCCTTCATTTACAACCCACAGAACCAAACTCACCCCACCACTATCAATCTCTGCAACTCTGGAATCCACCAGCACAAACCAGGAGCTCACTGCCCGAGAGAGAAGGCGGCTCAGGAACGAGAGGAGAGAGAGTAAAGCCGGCTCTAGCTGGAAGGAAGAAGTGGAGGAGAAGCTTCTAAAAAGCCCAAGAAGAGGTTCAAGACTTGGACTGAGGAGCTCAACCTTGATACCCTTGCTCGTTCGGGTCCTCAATGGTGGGTCGTCCGGGTTTCGGGTCAGGGGTCAGGAGACTGCAGAACTCATTGCTCGTCAACTTGCTAGGAACTTCCCTCAGATGGATTTCAAGGTCATTTGAAGCTTTTAATCTTCCTATTTCCATTTTTTCCTTTATGGGTACTTATGGTTTTGATTACAGCAAGGGATTTCGAGTGCAGACCATATAGTAGTTTTGGCTACCAGTTTTACTATATATATATATATATATATAACTGCTCAAGTTTTATGCATTTCAAATAGAATGTCTAATTGTATAAGATGCACCACTAGAATGGATACACGCATTAGATGAATGGATGGTAGTAATAGTTCGCATTTGATAAGAGGAGTGTTCCAGAATTTAACTGGAATTCATTGATTCGCCCTTGTTGTGAGGCTGTACTGAATGCTTACTTTTCTTTTGCTTGAAATGATTATTTCTTAGTCTATTGTGCCCTTACTAAGTGGCTTTGAATTGAATAATCAGTAGGGAAGCTCACCTTCTTGGTAAGACCACTAGTCCATGCCCCAGAACCTATTGTTAGATGGAGATTGAAAAGACATTATAGGAGCTTGTGGATTGTTGGTATAGTTGCTGAACATTGTAGAAAGAACTGACCTTTTTGATGGATGGTTTTCGTCACTAATTCCATAAACGTAAGGCTCTTTTGGAAGTCTAACTAGGGAGGAGCTCTTTTGGAGGTCTACCTAGGGTGAAACTTTGGCACAATAGATTCATGTTGTCTATTTTACTAAATTGGACATCTTAAATTGATTGCTTTTGTTGCCATATATATAGATGCTTTTTATATATATATTTTTATAGTTTGCAGTTGCACCTCAATGTTTGCGAAAGTTATATATATTCTGTTATTTGTGCAACTGAATGGGGACATTGTTGTATTAATTTGAAAGCTTGTAGATAAGAATAAGATACTAATGACAGATAATGATGTGCATGGTATTTATTTTTACCTAAGCATTTGTTTTCAGGTCTATGCTCCTGCCATCCAGGTGAAGAGGAAATTAAAAAATGGTTCCTACTCAGTTAAGCCAAAACCCCTATTCCCAGGGTGTGTATTCTTGAGGTGCATATTGAACAAAGAAATCCATGACTTCATAAGAGAGTGTAATGGTGTTGGAGGCTTTGTTGGTTCCAAGGTTGGAAATAAGTGAGTATTTGTTTAAGTATTTATTTTTATAATCATATACGTGAGAGTTGCCTAAGTGATTTTTTGCAGTTCTATTTGTATTGTCAAAACTTTTATTATGTTGTCATACAATTATCAGAGAAATGATACTATATTATGCTTACAAAAATGAAAGCATCAGTAGTATGTAATTCACCAGGGTAACATTGGTGCTTAGCATTGTCAAGCTTGAGCTTTTAGGAACAATGATACTTTAAAGATGATATCAAAGCTGCAGGTCCTGTGTTCAAATTCCCACCTCCTCATTTTCTGAAAAATTAATTAGTATTCAACTTGCTCTAGCTCCTCTCTCGATTTACATCTAGGAGAGGTTCAAATGAGGCGTAACTCACATGTCCATGTTAGAATTCAATGTAAATCCCAAAAAGACTTGTTAAAGTATAGAAAACCAATTATTGCACACTTCCTATAAGCTTGACTTTTAAGAGCAATGATGCTTTAACAAATATGAACGAGAATTCTATAGGAAAACGTGAGTAGATAACTTAACTATATGACACTCATAGTTAATCCCTGTTTACCTCTGATTGAGGTCCCTTGATTTCAATTTATTGGTGGGGTTGTACCAAAAAAATGTAAAGCTAATTATTGCCATGTTATGGCTGTGTGCATGTGCTAATTCCCAGTGGAACATGAGGTATTATCTTCAAAAAGAATTTTTCAAAATGTTATTCTAAATTTTGGGGCATATAGCCAAATGAGGTCACTTTTGGTTCTCGGTATATATTTTATTTCAGGGATTTTTGCTTCATAAATAGCTCTAACCAGTTGTCTTATGATGTCTAATGGATGCCATTTTGAAAACTTGATCTATGTTTATCATACTATGACATTCACATAATTTTGACATGGTCATTTTGATGTTTTCACGTGTACAGCAAAAGACAGATCAACAAACCTAGGCCAGTAGACGAGATTGACATGGAGGCAATCTTCAGACAGGCAAAAGAAGAACAAGAAAAAAATGAAAAAGCATTTGAGGAAGAGCAGCGACAAGAAACCATCAATTCTGGGATGCTGAATATGGATCTTAATTTAGATTCGAGTGATCCTACAAAATCTACTTTAGATTCTAAACCAAAATATCAATCCAAGAAGCCTTCTGACCCACTCAGAAGTGTATCAACTAGGGAAAGGGTAAAAGCGTTTGGTAGCAGGTTCTACTGTTCGAGTTGTATCTGGGACTTTTGCAGAGTTTGAAGGCAGTCTTAAAAGGTTAATCGTAAAACAGGAAAGGTATGTGATACAAAACCAAAAAGTAGTAAGGGTTAGGGGAGAGGAGATATGAGTATGAAGATAGAGGAAAAAGGAAAGGCTTTCCAATTTTGAATTGTTAATTAATGCCAAAACCGAAATTCGATTACCATAGATCTACATAGGCAGTCTCATTGTAAATCAAACACGGAAATTAGAATGTGGAATTTTTAAATTCTGAAAAAAGATAAACTGAATCAATCGAATCTTATGAATTATACCTAGAACTAGTACAATGTTACCAATCCTTATCATTGTACTCATTTTTTTCCCATGAATTATTTATTTAACCTGAGGAGTTCGATTTAAGGATAATATACTTGTATGCATCTTCAAAGAGTCTTAATGGCCCTTATTTGATACCTTATGTAGCATTGTGCTATCTCATGATGTGTGAACAGTAATGGTTGTAAATATTGTTTTCTTGCAGGCAACTGTTGGATTTACACTGTTTGGGAAAGAGAGCTTAGTAGACATAGATGTCAATGAGATTGTTGCAGACACGAAGTGATGTAACTATTTTTCTCTTCATATTATTATTAAATGGTAAGATTTTACCATTGTTTTCCTCTCCTTTTTGCATCTCTTCATGAAATGTGGTGCCTCGGAAGTCACAACATTCTTCTTTTATCATGTGATGTAAGTTCTTTCATATGAATTTGGTATTGAATATGCACCAATTGCTTATTCAACACCCTAGAGTGGATTATATTTTCATTTTAAAAACCTGCTGCAACCACCACCACCACTAGGTTCTAATTTTTTTTAGTAGTCTTCCTTGCTAGTTTTCCCTACATGAAATTATTTCCCCACTCTAGTTCATTTTCTTTGAAAATGAATACACCTTTTTTACTGGTTTGAAGAAATAAATAGTGTCTATTGGATTAAAATGCTATGGAAGGTTTAATTACATGCTGCCAGTGTTCTGGTAGTTTTAAACTCCGCTTCTAATTTTGTCAAATCCATACTATCTGCTGCGAAAGACGAGGCTAATCGCCACATTGCAGTTTAGAATGTAAATAGGTATGTTTGTACATGCAACTGAAATAGGTGTGTTAGTATGAAGAAGGGACTATCATCACTTTTCATTTCCATTGATAGAGTGGTTATATCTTAAAATTTGTCAAGTGATGGAAAAGAGGGGAATGGAAAGGATGGCTGGCAACTTTCCGATTTGAACCAGGTTTCCTACCCCAGAAGCTTTGTAAAATTGGTGACCTTCATTTCATCTGATAAGCATCAACATCTTTGTGATTATCATGACTGTTAGTTGAATATACTTGTATTTTGTTGATTCACTTGGATTGACATACCAAAAAAGAAAATGAAGGTATATTTGGTCCCATGTAAATTATATTAACACGTTTCATGTACCATGTTTAGAGTTTCAGTTTTTTATTTTAGCTTCTCCTTAGCCATGTTACAAGATTTATGTTTACCAAGGTGAGTATAATTAGTAGTTTTAATATCTTCTACTGTATTTAATTATGAGTAATGCAAAACAAAAGGAAAAGACCAAGTTATGCCATTTTAATGCTACTAGATGAAATGTGTATGCATGTACATATGTTTATAAAGTGAGAGGCATAGTTTGAGAAGATTTTAGGTTTTATAGGTTTGTAGAATGTTAACACATGGTCTTGATCAAAAGTTAGTTCTTTGACAAATTTTGGACTGGTGCTGTCATTCATGGGAATCAAGTCAGACCAAGGGTTGACACTGCTGGGTACATGTTGAAACCCACATTTAATACAAGTCCCTAAGTTCAATTCTCCGTTGACTGGTTTCTAAGGCTTTTGTCCGGCCTCCTCCATTTCTATATTAGATTTGGTGGTCATCTATTCTCATCATCGCATTGATATCCGACGAATGCTGGTGCTTTGGATTCATCACCTTAGTTCAGCATCAATGGTTAGTCTTGATTTCCATGCATGCATGCATATCTTTTGACTCATTAAGCTGCTTGGTTTAGTGAGATTGTTTGATTAAACATCAGACAGGCGTGCACTACATACACAGATTTTTGTTTTCTTGTTGACTATTTGGGCTATCTCCCACAGAGAATCTCTGTCATCTTTTTGTTGCTTAGCCTACCAAAGTCTTTTGAGAACTTCAATACATGTCTAATCTAAGATTTTATTTTTCCAGAGTTTTTGCTTATTGTCCCAAAGTCTCTTTTGGTAGCTGCCTTCATTATTTTAAAATGGAGGTAGAAGAGTACTGCCCTGTGGGCCTGCAGTACCAGTCTAAGTGTGGTCCTTAGACCTATACTACATCATGCATTCCATGTCAAATAGTGCCAGCAAATTCACATAAAGGTTGCCTCAGAACCAGACAGAAAAACCCTGTTGCTTTTATGAACCCTTTTCTACGGTACTAGTAACGGCTCACTTTTTTTTTTTTTTTTTTCCTTTTTTAATTGTTTGGAATGGGGAATGATAATTCAGGCAAAGCCAATTGAAAAATTGTCAGATAATGTTTTTCTTTCCTTTTCTTCCTCTTAAGAGACAGCCTATGGTCCTGGGTGATCTGTGTTTTCAATAATTACCATTTTGCCCACTACCCTTTTGAATTCTTCTCTCTCTAATTGGAATATTCTGGATTCTATCATCTTATGTTGCCCAAAGCTGGATAAAGAAAGTTTGAAGACAGTTTTTCTTAAGGAAATAAAGAATATATATATAATGAAATGCATATGTATATATAATAGTAACATTATCAACGTAACAGTTTTCCTATTTAAACATGTCAAGCAAATAGTTTAAACTTGGAGGACTTCCCTAAAAACTTGAAGACATAGTTTTTCTTAAGGAAATAAAGAATATATATATATATATATATATAATGAAATGCATATGTATATATAATAGTATAACATTATCAACATAACAGTTTACCTATTTAAACATGTCAAGCAAACAGTTTAAACTTGGAGGACTTCCCTAAAAACCAACAGATAAATAAATAGAAAACTAGGTTGAGGAGCCATTTTCGCATCCATATGATGACCCTTAAACCTTGTCTTAGATAATAAAAATTGGAGTTGATGGAGTGGAGAGAAAACATGAGTTTAAAATGTACATAGTCAATTAGTAATGGTCCAATGGAAAAACTACTATATGAGTTTGAATTGATGGAGTGGAGAGAACACATGAGTTTTAATTCTCTCTCACCTCTAAAATAAAATTGAAAAATAAAATAAAAGTTTGAATCTGAATAAATAAAAAGTCGAAAACAAACTCTTTTTTTTTTCTTTTTCATACTAATAGAAACCCTTCCTTGTGTAAGAAAGTGATTGGGGATTCAAAAATCGAAAGAAGCTTTTGAGGTCCATAGCCACCAATTGGTGATGACTCATAAGGACCTCCCATTACTTTGGTTATGAAAATTTGTCTCATTTGAGACCATTTTGTGCTGTCCATGTGGCCTTTAATTTCAACAAGATTTTCTCCACTTTCTTTTTGGTGTTGAAAATCAATCTCTATGTAACTAAAGGTTTTTTACACAAGAATGTCAAGCTTGGCACAAAATATATATATATATATATATATTTTAATGGGACCCACCAAAGAATGAACAGAGAGGCTAGCCAGAAAAGCAATATCATGAATCATATCACTTGGTGAGTAGATTTTGAGCAAAAATTGTTGGTAATGCTCATTCAATGCAAAAGCAAAAATGGTCCTTACCTTTTGGATTCCAAATGCTGGTTGCATTAAATACCACCAACGAACCTTTGAATTTATTTAATTACTTGTATTATTATTATTTTTTCAATGGGTCTCACTTGCATAGTGATGTTTGGCATTGCCTTTCAATCTCCTCTCTCCCTGTAAACCAAAAGTAAAATAATCAAAACAAAAATGTTGTATGTAATTACTATTAATGTTGTTGTCCATCTGATTTTCATGTAGTTTTTAACATTTTTCACATTTTATTGCTATATTTTTTTGTCTATATATGCATTCCTTTCAATTTCATTTTCTCGACAAACTTATTCTTTTTTAGTATAAATTTATTTGTCAATGAGTTTCTGATAGGCTCTAATGATTTTTCTATGTAAAAAAATAAAATTAGTGCATGTACAAAAGCTTTAAACTATTATGCAATTATCCCAAACATTTTTTTTTCTTTTTTCTTTTTTTTTTTTTTTGCAAAAACAATGACAAATGGAACCTTTCTATTTGCTTTGCTGTGGACTTGAATATTATAATATTGAAATTTAAATCAAGACTTGTACTGTGTTTCCGAGAAGCATGCGGACATCAATTTTTTCTTTCATTTATTTATTTATTATGTTTTTGGGTGGAAAGGAGTTTGCTGAAGTAGGCACGGTGCACAAAACACCTTCTGTTTGGTTACTACCGATGACTTGGTGCGAAAGTTATAAAAACGGGTCCCAACCATTTTTCTTAATTTTCCTTTTTTTTTAAAAGAAAGAAAAATAAAGATGTTATGCACAGCTGGCTTTCAAAAGCTAAAGCAATGTGTGCTCAAAACTTGGCTTCTCACCCTCTCATTGCCCTCTTCTTGGATTTTTTTAGCAACTCCTAGTCCTCATTTTTTTTTTTTTTTTTATACTTTTCAACACACATATCTTTTGTTTTTTTTTTAATATAAAAATTATTAACTTAGAAATTGACTCACAATTAGAATTTATTAATTATTTTATATTTAAAATTCTGCAGGAGTTTAGGATAATAGGTCGGTATTTTTAACAGTTTCTTATTCATTTAAAATTTAGCAAATATGAGTATATCTGAAATATTATACTAAGATGGGGCATAACAAAACTTAAACTCCAACTCTCATAAACGGATGTAAAAGTTCTATCAACTCCCTTCCCCTCTGTACCTTCAAATGTTGCTTATTTTTGTACCTTCAGGTGCTGCTCATTCTCATTCATTTCAATTGTGCCAATACCATATTTTATTTTGCCTCACTATACAAAACTTGTAATATATATATATATATATATATTTTGAATTAGTGATATAACTTTCTTTCAAAGTAAATTTTGAATTAGTGACTAATAATAATTTTTTTTCTTTTTTTTGATATTGGAGTACAGAATTCAAATTCAGATGAGAAAACACCCTAGACTGTCATATGGAACAAATTCTCTAACTTAAGCACTTCCTTTTCTTTTCTAGGAAGAAGAAATTAATAATGGTAATAATTTTGTCTGCCTATTATAAAAATGAAAAATTAATGATAGAATATAACAGTTTGCCTAAACATTACACACCCTTATATTATATCATATATGCTTTTTATTTTTATTTTTATTTTTAGGAGAATTAGTAGCAATATTCTTAAAGGGTATTCCTTAGATTCTTACATGGTTGATGACCAAAAGTGAGGGAGGGTACCTAAAAAGTCACATAATGTAATGGGAGGTAGAAGGATAATTATGTAAATACGAAAGCATAGTGGAGTAGATGTAGAATTTTAAGAAAGTTGAAGGGCACAAAAGCAAGAATTGAATTGCTTTATTATATTCACTTTGTCGAATCACTGTGAGAAAGTGAATCGAGAGTTCAGTAAACGAGTAAACGTATTTAATTTTCACAACCTCCAACCCAACTCGGCTCCAAGTATTCTCTACTTTCTTCCTCGCCTTCTTCTCTCAAACACTAGATAAAAATTCCACCTTAACACTAAAATGGTGCTTCCCACAAACCCTAGAATACCCCACGTAACTCAGATTCAGCTCTAACCTATTTTCCATCCATGGCCGCTTTACCCATTTCCAGACACTTCCCCATCTTCTACGCAGTCCTCTTTTTCTGCTTCAGAGCCTCTGCTGGTGACTCAAATTCCTCATTTTCGTTTGTAGAGTTTGGTAAAGATCCAAAATTGGTGTCCAATATTGCTTTCATGGGGATGCAAAGGTCGTTAATGGCGAGGGTATCTGTTCAACTTACCAACTCAGTGAGTTCTAGTGCTGGTCGAGTTATGTACAAGAAACCCATTAAGCTTGTTGAAGGCAAACCTCAGAAGCTGGTCTCATTTTCGACTTACTTTTTGTTCTCTGTATCCCCCGGCAACGGTGATAGCTTAGCTTTTGTCATGGTTCCAAGTTCATTTAATGTTAATAAGTTCTGTAATTGTTCATTTGGGCTTAATTTGGGAATAGGAATGGGAAAGGAAAATCTAAGATTATTGTGAAAGTTTTATACCGGAGACACTAAGAATGATTCTTTGCTAAATGTTCACTGGAATTGATGTGGGTAGTTTGGTATCGCTAAAGTGAGCAATACTTCAACTATCAATTTGGCTCTAACTAATGGGAACAAATCTCATGCTTGGATAGATTATGAAGCGGGTTCGAGACGATTAGAAGTTAGATTGAGTCAATTGGGGATTTCGTGTCCTCGATCCATTATTTTGGTACCCAATTGATATGTCAAAATGTGGGAGGATGATGAAGCTTTTGTGGGTTTGAGTGCTTCTATGGAACTCATCCGTGATTGTTTGCTATACTTGTGGAGCTGAGCAAAGGCACATTCCTCAATGGATGCATTCGAGCCACTTAATCCGATGCATTTGCTAAGAACTCGAAAACTCCCCGCAGCATAAAAGAGGAAGGACTGTCTAATGAGAGTTCTTGCAGAATGATCTTTGGCGCTGTGGAGCCTTAGCAAAGATTTACCAAGCTGTATTTATGGACCATATTTGGTAATAAGCGTCCGGTGGTGCCGAAGGAGTATGTTATGCAGTGCCCGTGGATTTCGAGTATAAGAAGGTGAAAATAGTTGTAGATAAAGCACTCATCGAAGATGGGAAGTAGTAGTAGAGGGTTTGATTCTGGAGGAGGTCCTGTGGTTTGGTCTTCTTGTTTGTAAATCAGTGTACTTGTACTTTGTTATTTTTCAGGTTTTGTTGTGTCATTGACCGTTGTAATGGCTAAGCAATTGTCAACCTGTAGCAAGTAGGTTTTGTTAGAGATTCTCCAAAATATATTGGGGGGGCGGGGGCGCACTTGGATTCAACTTTGAAACTGAGCAAATGAAATATTCTTAGGATATAATCCCCTCTTTTTCATTGTCAAGTACTTAACACAGCCTTCTATTTCTGACATTAACTATATTCTGAACCCTCTTGTAAGTGTTAAGACGCATGGACTGTTTGTTCTGGACTCTTTATTGTAGTGACAATATACCAAAATTTATACTAATTAAACAAATAATAGTAATAATATTGGAAACAAAATTTTTATAACGATTTAATTTTCAGTCGGGAAAAGAAGTGTTACAAAAACTTGACTTGCCTGGATTTGAAAAATAAAAGGTGAAAAAATGTGATTAGTTTGGTGTGAAACACCATCAGAAAGCAGGATTGTTTAGATAGATCCTCTATCACGAGTGCTTTTCATTAAACTCTCATGGCATCTTCAAAACTCTCTAAGATATTTAGATTGCCTCAATTTTCATTAAGCTCTTATGTTATATTATTCCCCGAATACTCAATTTTTAAGTATAACAAAATCCTATTGGGGGGAACCAAAGAAATCTTGCATTAGATTTTAAATATAACCAAAAAGAAAAAAAATTTCTTGTATTGAATACAAACTCAGATTCACAATCTAGTCCAATTGACAAACAACATTTCAATCATTGAGATTTTTTTTTTCTCTTGCGTTGCGAGGTCAATCCTTAGCGTATAGTCCAATGAAGAAACCCAGGCCTTATATAACTTGTGTAGCTTTGATAAACAAATAAACAAAACTTTTGCTTAGCATGCCAAGTGCGAATTTTCCTAAACCAAATTACCATGGAGAATATAGTGTATAGAGTATGCTAGTACTTAGAAAATAGACTATATTAAACTGTAAATGGAACATCTTTAGAGGATCCTATGTCTAGATAGATCCCCTTAAAAGTACATAAGAAATAACAAAATCGAAATGAAAATTCCACCAACAAATATGGCCTACATCTACCGGTAACAACCCATCGCCTTTGGCATAACGGCAACCGGAAGTCATGTAATATTACATCATCCATTGGCCAAAACAAATTGCCATATTCTTCCGCTTCACACCTCTTGTGCATCCTCTTCCTCCTCATAATACTCCTCCTCATCACCGTGGCATCTTGGTATTGCTGGTACTCGAAACAAGATCGCTCATGTTGCTTTCGGCCTCGCTGAACTCCATTTCGTCCATGCCTTCCCCTGTATACCAATGCAAGAAAGCCTTCCTCCTGAACATAACTATGAACTGCTCACTCACCCTGCGGAACATCTCCTGAATCGAGGTTGAGTTTCCGATGAATGTGGACGCCATTTTCAAGCCTCGTGGGTGGGATATCACGCATAATGGACTTCACATTGTTGGGAATCCATTCCACAAAGTAGGATGAATTCTTGTTCGCGTTGATCATATGCTCATCAACTTCCTTGGTGCTCATCTTACCTCGAACATAGTGAAGTCGTGAGGTAACGCCATGGCGGATCAGTAGCACACATCATGTTCTTAGAATCCCACATTTGCTGGGTGAGCTCGGGAACAGTGAGAGCTCTGTATTGCTGAGAACCCCAAGATGTTAGAGGAGCAAAACCAACCATGAAATAGTGGAGGCGAGGAAAGGGATGAGATTGATGGCGAAGCTTGAGATCGAGTTCACTGTCCCAAGAATCTCAAACAGCATGTGACTCGAGACATTGTTGCAGAAATCAAATGGTTCAAATCACCAACTGATTTAACAAAACAACCAAAATGGTAATCAGAAACCAAATTCAAAGATTTATAGAGTTAAAAGACTTGCGTAAAAGGAAATTAGAAACCAAAAATCACAAGGGTAAAGAAATTACAACTTTGAGTGGTGAGCTTTAAGGTCCAAAGCAAATGTCATGTAGAGCTTCATTGTCAAGAATCATGCACTCATCGGCATTTTCAACCAAGAAAGACAAGGTAGCGTTGTATGGCTCAACAACAAAGGTCAAAACCTTGGGTGAGGGGAAGACGAAAAAGGTGAGCATCATCCGATCTGAGTATTCTTCTCTGATTTTGGAGATCAAAAGCATACCCATTTCAGAACCAGTTCCTCCTCCTAAAGAATGGTAAACCTGAAACCCTACAGAAACCAAGACAACCCATATTCAGCAACAACCAAAAGCAAAAAGAAATCAGAAAAACAAAGAAACAAAGTAAGGGTAGCAAATTTCAACAAACACCTTGCAGGCAGTCGCAGTTCTCCGCCTCCTTCCGAACAATGTCAAGCACAAAATCAATGAGCTCAGCGCCCTCGGTGTAATGACCTTTAGCCCAGTTGTTTCCAGCACCGAACTTACCAAAAGCGAAATTATCTGGCCTGAAAATCTAACCGTAAGGTCTAGATCTGACGCTGTCCATGGTATCGGGTTCAAGATCCATGAGAACAACTCTGGGGACAAACCTCCGACAACTGGCTTCATTGTAGTAGACATTGATCCTCTCGAGTTGAAGATCGGACTCACCATGGTACCTTCCGGTGGAGTCTATGCCATGCTCGGCACAGACGACCTCCCAGAACTTGGCCCCGATTTGATTGCCGCATTGGCCTCCTTGGATATGCAAAATCTCAAGCATTTTTCTTGATTTGAAAAAGCAAATGAATAAGAAGAACAGCAGAGAAAGGAGGAGGGTAGGGTTCTTGTGGGAGAAGCAAAAGGGTTAGAGAGAATAAGAAGAAGAAGAGTGAGAGGTGGTTCTGTAGGGACGGTCGAGATCCTTTATAGAAAAAGCAAATTTTAGAGATTTTAAATGACAAAGGAAGAAGAACAAACGAGAAAGTTTCTTTTTTCATTATTATTTTTTATTTAAATTAGGTTGTGATTTTCAAACGGATATACCTTTAACGGTTAGATTTTAAATTTCAAATTCCATGGGCAGCTGAACAGTGACCTAATTATTTAAATAAAAATAAAAAATAAAATAGCAAAGCTTTTCGAAAACGACTGACAGCTAAAGCCTCGAAAGAGCAAATTAAACAGTTTTCCAAGCTTGAAACAAAAAATAAAATAATAAACAATTCCTTTCCCTTTTTAAAAAAAAATTCTTTTTATTTACGAAATAATAACACAACTTAAGTCTTCGGGTTTTAGAATACTAACCTTTTGTTAACTTGTTTAAAAAAAGTTAATTTCCAAAATCACTTTTTAATTGAACGTAGTTAATATACATATATATATATATATATATATACATACATATTTGCATTTTGTATTTTGACCCCGTAGAAAAAAATAAACAATATAACATAAATTAGCAAGTGAAAAATATTAGAGGTTATTTTTCCATTTAAGATTATATAGCCTGCCTCTATGTGTTGCATGAAGAAACACAAGTTCATGTGCGTGGCTCCAAAATTTATCTTCATGAATTGATTATACAATAAACTCTCCGGTCACTACTTATATAATCCATTGTAATAGTGTCGTTTAATCATGGTTTAATTATATATATGTTTATTAGAAGAATTAAGTAAAACAAAGTTTTTGAACAATGAAGACCACCCTAATCATCATCATCATCCCCTCGTCCCAAATTAGTAGGACATTTTAATCAACTAGACTTCGGCGGCGAATAAGAGTTTGCCAGACACTAAAAATACAAAATTAAAAAAAAAAAGAGGAACGGGGGTGCATACAAATCAAACTGTTCTCATGTGAGGGGCACTACTAAATACACAACCATTCGAATCGAAGCTTTTACAAATTAGAGGAGAGTTTTATACATATGATGGTCGCCAAAGTTAAATACCTGAAAAATATCACACAGATCATTAAAGACTTAAATTAAATAGAAACTATGGAGCTAAATCAGTGGATGTTACTTGGTTTTGTTTTGACAGGGGATGCAAACCTTTTCTACTTTGCAGTCATTCCTAAGGAATATTGGCATCTTAAGGGCATTTTCTCTGAATATAGGAAGCTCCGTGCTCTTCGTACCTGTTTAGCGCATTCGCATCGGTGTTAAATCCACAACTTAAAGTTCAACTATGACTTTAAAAGCATGGCTTTATAACTTGGATTTGTTAGGTGATTTAACACCAAACCCAAAACAAAATGGTGTAACTTACTCAGACTTGGAGAACCACATTTGCTGGAATGAACCAAGTGAGGCCAATATACTCCCACCTATCCAAACGCTGCAACACAACGAACATTATTATTAAGTTTCAAAAGCTATTTTAACACTTAATGATACTAATGAATAAGAACCAAAAAGAATCTCAAACTATTACAATATAGTGGTTGAAAACAATTTACTAATGAAAATCAAGAGTTGTTAAAAGTGCACTTTGTTGATAGCAAGCCTCTTTAACTTATATTGGAAAATAGCACCACGGAGAACTATGTTTAAAGCAAAATCCTCAGGAAACAATTTCATCCAAACAGAAAATTGGAAGTAAAAATCTACACAAAGATGTATGGTAGCCACATATATATTGCATTTTCTTTCTGGATTTCTGTGTTCTACATTTGGTAGAACAAACTTTATAGTGTATTCTACCTGAATCGCCTTTCTGTTGCATTTCCACTTGCCAATACTTTAACTCTAGCAGCTTGAGGAGATTCCTACATATTGAACATGACTAATCAGTGTTTCTGTACTAAGAGTACAAGATATAATCCAATCACAATGCAGCTCTACTTACGGATACAAAAATCGAATCAATTAAAATAAATTTAGTCTGCTACAATTATAAATGTATACTCGTACAGAGAGAGAGAGAGAGAGAGAGAGAGAGAGAGAGATGTGTTCATGACAATGGTACGTGATCAAAAGCAGTTCACAAAACCATAAGATTAAGAAATTTTACTACCTACAAGCTGCACATACTACAAAAATAAGACATCAAGTGGGTTTATTGTGATCATGAGAACCATCCTCCAAATTGTTGAAACGAACTGCTAATTAGAATTAAATGAAAATATTCTATAAATGCCACAAAAATAAAGAAGAAAAAGCCTATTGTAGAGCTTCACTGGAAAGAGATACCTCTAGCAAGTCTTTCTCAAGCCGTTCCTTCAACTGTTGCATTGATGCTGTACCACCAGCAAGCTGTACACAATGAAACAGCAAATTCAAGTAAAATTTCAGAAATATTGATGGAACAGTATGAGCTCACATAACTACCAAGAACCAAAAATAAAGTCCATCCGAGAGAGAGGGGGACGAGAGAGGGAGAGGGGGAGGGAGGGAGAAGGAGAGGAGATAGAGAGAGAGAGGGAAAGGGAAGGGGGAGGGGGGGAGGGAGAGGTAAGGGTGAGGGTGAGGGGGAGAGGGGAGAGGGGGAAGGAGAATGAGAGGGAGAGTGAGAGAGGGAGAGGGAGAGAGGCAGAGGGAGAAGGAAATTTCATGCGATTTACCAGTATACTACTAAATAGTTCTCTTCAATGTCCACATCACACTTGTTAATACTCTCTATAACCTGGACAATAATGTAGAAAGAATTAAAATAAAAAATCTATACATGCATATACCAACTGATAGTCAATAATGCAGGAAATCACCATTTGTGGCAACCCACGAACAGAAGGTGCAATCTCTGCAAAATTCTCCATACCAGGAATTGTCTGGATTTTACATCAAAGGCAAAAAAATTGATTCAAAAACATGCTGGCAAAATGGAATTTGATGAAAGCCAATGAAAGAAAATAACTACACATACATTCTATCTGAAGATAAATTTTAACAACTAGCAACTTGTAAATTTAAAATCCACCTGAGCCAGGGATGGGTTAAACAGAATATCAGGAACCTTGAATCTATCAGCTCCGATTTCAATTGTCCTGGAAAAATTATAACATTAAAACACTAGACAATAATATAAACTTTGAAAACCAAACTAATCAAATAGCCTGTCTGTGAATTTGGTTACCATTTAACTGTTTACCACATACATACAGAAATGATAAACAATCAAACCAACCAATTCAAACATGCACGGTGGTGAAGCAAAATCTACCTTAATTAGCATAAAGAAAATTTCACTAATAGAAAGGTGGGACTTACTGGCCATCAGGAAGCTCATAAGGGTCATTGAATGTTTGAATATGCACTTTCTGTAACAATACAAATATCTTATAAGAACATTAGCATAATATACATAAAAAGTCCTATCAGAACCGAAGCATAATAAACATTCTCAAGCCATCAGGGTAAAATTTCATAGGTTGGAAATCTGGAAAGCACTGACAAGGGATTTCTACAAAACACTAGAATAATACAACTGAAACAACTCAAAACATGACCAAAAGACTGCAAAGAAGAGTATGAGGTAGTTAGGCATGTATCTAGGGAAAGCAGCTTTTCAAATAGTGAGGACTATTACAAGCAAACATGCATATAACAAAGAAATCAAATAACAAAAACAAAACCTGTGCAAGCCAAAAAACTAGAAATAGAAATAGGTCTATGAATCTTTTATCAAAAGTAATGTAACAGACAAAACTATAGCACAAAAAGCAAAGGCAGTAGAAGAATGACAAACCATCATATGGAGTATCTGGGGCTCGGCACACACATTCCTTGATATCACTAGCAATAACCCTCTGTCACAAGAGAAAATTCAGCAGAAATAAAAGCAATATGACAACTGATAAGAAACATTACACTCAGTCAAGACCTGGGAATAGAGTTTGTAGCTTTCAGTTGTATTTGGAAAATCGACATCTACAGTCTACAAAATTCAGATATGAACTTGTGAAAACACAATAAAATATGTAGCGAAGCTAAAAACCGTATTAAGAATGCATGACCATGTATCTGCTAATGAAATCAAAATTACCTGAAACTCTCCAGGTCGTATTTCCTTTCTCTTGAAAGAATATCTGGGTTTAATCTACAAAATGGATAAAAAATGAATTTGAAACAAAAAAAGATAACAACTTCAAGAACTGGTTCTATTCAAAACAAAAGTAAGATAGTCACTTACCATGATACCTTTGCTTTCCAGACTTTTCATCAAGCAATCAGTAAGAAATTCTCCTCCAATAGGAGAGGATGCCACAGCCTGTTGTTAAAGAAAAGGAGTAAGAAAAGGGTTTTCCTATGCTGGGAGTTAAAAATGCTGATGTTCACATATGAATGACATAGCAAAAACCAATCCTAAATGGAAAGACATTTAAGTGTCACAAACTTGAGTTGAGTGTTAATGGACAGCTATTTTGCAGGTCAACTTCTCAATGAAGGACATGTTCACCAATTTGTCTTATGACAGAGAGATGCACACATGAATGTAGTTGAATCAAAACACATAAACATGCATCATTGCAAGGTAAGAAAATTTTCTACCACATGCATATCCCCATTCATGCACCCACTCACTGAAATAATTCACAAGGCTCAATATCATTTACAAAAATAAAATTCATCTAGCTCCTCTTATAACTCTCTGGGTTCGATACTTGCTAAATCTTTAGTTAAAAGTTGAACAAATATGACCAAAAAAAAATCGCATACATTTAGATAGAATAAGAATATGGCTGGTAAAAGCAAATATATACTTTCTATAGATGGATAAAGTACAGTTACCAGATATGAACACTCATAGGGAAATCATATTGCAACCTATAGATGTACAAAATGCAGTTACCACGTATTTGTAGCTCATATTAAAATGAATTTAACATTGTACCTAATTATTGAAAGGTAAATAATAATGATCTTCAAAAACTTTCACTTGGCTGAAACAGAGGAGTACCTTTTGAAGAACATAACCATCATGAACTGGAGCAACAGTTGTAGATCCTCCTCCGCTATAAATTCATAATTACAGATGGTAAAACAAATTGGCATTGCAATTAGCTTATACAATGAACATACAAGGAAAACTACGAAAGGGCAATGAATAGATAAAATAGACATATTTCCTTTTTTCTGGTAAGAAAATCAAAAAAGCCATCATCTAAAATATCTAATTAAAGTATCAACTTACTCTTCATAAATTATGCACCCAGGTAGAACACTTTTAAGTCTAAAATAAGCTTATGCCATGATATAGGGACAAAAATGAGATAAACTAATCTCATAAATGCACCATGTGAAACTTCTTAATGGTAAACAAGGTGAACTAATAATGACAGTCAATTGTTAAATTCCTACCTATCAACAACTAATGAGGTGGCACGCCCAGATGCAAAAGATGTGAGGACCTGGGATCAGAAATGTCCTTGTCACAGACCAAAATAACAAACTGCTATATGTTATGGTAAAAAGAGGGAAAGAGCAAAACTTAAATGGTAATCTATGCGCAATAAGTTGGGATCAAGGCAATATGATGGAACATGGGCATACAGCATTCTTCGCCAAAAATAAGGCAGGAACTTTGTACTTTTCAAACATAAGCTCCGCTGTCCTGTCAGAATTATGAGAAAACTATATTAACAAACAAAAATCCTTGACAATCTGAAGTGTTACAAACAAGTAAACCATAAAAGGGTCACCTTTCCCTTTGTTGCTGAGTGTTAGAAGATGGTTCTGCAAGTAGCATTGGATGCTCCTTTGGATCAATCAACAGGCACTCCCTGAAAGAAATAGTGACCATGCCGAAAATGAGAAAATGTCCTTATGAGGATAAAATAGTAAGTAGAAGTGGCTAGATGAAATTTAGAGCCAGGAGGAGAGGCCCTTGCCTACTTTTATAAAAGAAATTTGTGGACTTTATGTAGTAGATTGGAGTGAGATAACATTGTACTATTAAACAAAAAGTTAAGAAAGCATTCTTCCATACATATGAGGATCAATTAAGAGAGCTTTATTCTGCTAACCCACCAATTACTACACACACAGATAGACCATGGAAATGAAACATACAAGTAGTTCATGACCTTATCCCTTGTTGCCATCCCAACAATGGGCCTCCAACATCCTGCTTTATGATAATTTTTTTCTAAAAAAAAAAAAAAAAAGGAAGAAGAAGAAGAAGAAGAAGAAGGCTATAGGGTCAATGAACAGCCTCCATTAACCCTATCTGCCACTGCCATTCCAACCAATAGCCTCCAACATCCATCTTTAGGAGATCAAACAACAGAAACAATTTAGGACCTCAACTATGAGTACACCCAAGTCAATAAAGTGAAGTACTCGTTACATTTATTCAATCAGAAGAAACCAATTGTATATCATGATTTCCCAATGTCACTAAAACTTTTATTGTTTACCACAAGTGAACTCCTTCCACACAGCCATAACACTTTAAAAATAAATACAAGGTCCAAAGGCTAGTAAAGAGACTAGAACCATTTTGGAAGCTGAAAGACATGCATTCCATTTTCTTACATAAAATGACCTCGAGAACAATGGACACACATTAACAATTTGAACTCAAGTAGAACAAAGAACCATGAAAAGAGAACAATTTCAAACCACAGTAACATGCAAAATTAACAAGAAGCAGTTACCTGAAAGCATGGTCCCATATGCTGTCAACAAGATCCCAGTCAGCAACAATTCCATCCTTTAAAGGAGAAAGAACCTGACATAACAGCAAAAGGCAATCAAAACCTCATAAAAGAAACCATATATAACTATCATTATCTCAACAAAAACTTATTACAATCGTTAAACCAACCTCCATATTATCACGCGATATCCTAAGGCTTGAGATCCAACATATAACTTCCTTCTACCCTTGATTTTTCAGAATCAAGAGATTTGGAATTGTTTTGGACTCTACAGATCCAGAGTTCTTGTCAGCATTTGCAGGTTCATCAACTTCCATTTGATCAATTGATCCAACAACCTTAGCAAGCAAACACATAGATTTTGATTAACTTTTGATGCACATACAAGCTACAAGTTTAGAAGTAAGAATAACAAAGATCCAATTGCTTTACAAAATATTACAAGTTTTGCACAGTCTCTATACACATTCAGCAACAGTAGCCTATAACCACAATAAAAATTAGCAGTCTAAGGAGAAAGATTTGGAGTAAGGAATGTCAAAAGAGGTTCAATATTTCAACTTGGGATTTGTGCACATTTAAAAAAATAAAGTATGTTGTTATGTTCGAAACATTTCCATGCATAAGACATAACCATTACTTGTGCCAAAAAGTTGACAACATTATACTCCAAGCACATTACATTCACAATAGGCTCCATTCTAACATAATTAATTCAACCATACACATCTTCTAGCTTTAGGCAACTGAACAGAAAGATTTGCAGCGATGAGTTAAAATGTCATCCCAGTAAAGATGTTTCCTAGTCTATGAATTAAATTTTAAAACTGATTAGTATACTCACAATTCTATTTCATTTCTATACAACTTATTTAGTTACTACATTGTCATGCCACCTATAACCGTGTCAGTTTCAAAAACTAGCTTGCAACAAAATTATGTTAAATGTGCTTAGAACTCGTAACCCAAGGCTGAGTCTTGAACTTCAGAGATAGATCCGAGTAGCAAAAGAACTCAAGAAACAAGTCATATTATGTATACATGAACTAATTAAGGTTAGCTATTAAAACAGAGGAACAGAACTCACTGACGGAAACACAGCCTTGGGTGCATCTTCACCAGCATAACCGGCTTTGCAAGTGTGAGAGCCAAGATCAATTACTATAGCCGATACCTCATCTGCAAGCCAAACAAACCCGAAACAAAACAATAACATGTGAAATAAGAGCGAGAAGAAGTTGAAGAAAACAAAAGGCAATGTACTTACCGCCTCCGTACATGGCTGGAGCTTTCTGATATATAGCTTGAGGCCGGTGGGGAAGAACACTGAAATTGAATAAAAAATTCAAAAATTTTCTCTAAAAATTAAATTTTTTCCAAACTTGTTTGCTTATAGCAGCACATTACAAATATAAAAAAGAAAACAAAGATAATCAGCAATAATAACAACCAAAACAAAAGGGAAAAATTTTCAAACACAAACTTCTAACATGTATTTCCAAAAAAATTTAAAAAAGGTATAATTTATGCTACCATGACAATTCGAATCGAACCCCAACAAAATACTGATAGTCAAATGTCAAAAAAAAAAAAATTACAATTTTAATCGAACCCAGACCCGACGTTTGGTACAGACTAAAAGACTCAAACTATAAGACCCAAAGTCTAAAACCCTAAGACATATATGCAAATATAAATAGACGTTACCCGAAGACGATGAGGTTTTGTGGTGGAAAGTGGAAGAAAGAGTGAGCAGTGACAGAAACGAAGGCACAGAGAGAGAGAGAGAGAGAGAGAGAGAAGGGGAGAAAAGAGGGTTTTGATTGAGGGTTTTAAGAGAGGATTCCGCTGAGGGCCTACCCCAAAAAATGTAATCGGTAAGAATAATTCAGCTCTACAGATTCAAAGTTAAAAATACTTCGGACCATAAGAAACCATAAATTTGTGGATTGTTTTTTTTATGCCATAGCCATCGAAAACGATACTAAAATAGTAATTTTAGTTATTTTTTTATGTGAATTAAAATTTTAATTATTATTTTTTTTGTGATTTTACTTACTTGCTTTTTCTATATTAAATGGACTAGATAATATATAATATCTGATTTTATATTTTATTATTATTTATTAGTAATTTCTCTGTGTGGTTGATTTTGGTTGAGACAATATTAGTACAGGACTAGTTCTGTCAAGTTTGCAATGGACTGAACATTTAAGTTGTATCACTGTATAATATATAATATGACTTTGTATTTTATTATTGTTTATTAGTAATTCTTCTAGTGTGGTTGACTATTGTCAAAACAATATCAGTGATTAATTTTTTCAAATCTGTGACGGGCTCGATATTTAGACTGTGTTACTATCTTCAAGGTCTTGGAAGCTTGCTTTAGCTGTATTTACAAGGTAGATTTCCACCTCTATGCTGGAAATGGGTTGCATGTGTGGTTAGATTGTGTATTTAGTTGTATATTTAACATGCATGCTGGTTTCATAGTTTTCTTTGGCCGAAATGTATGATGAGATTGCTGGTTATTATGTGGGTTGATGCATGTATGGATTTAGTGAAGTGTGTCCTGATCTATGACTGGTTTTGTTATGGACTAGTACATTGTGCTGGAATGGTGTTCCCTTTTAAAATCTATGAAAGTTTGGCTGTCTACATCCCTAATAAATTATTGTATGAAATTTTTAAAAATTTTACCATGGAAATTTGGGTTTGTCATGGGAATTTTGGCTTTTAAATCACTTGATTTGGAGTTATATTGAGCAAGATGTAAATTTTATAAATTTATTGATTTTCTAAAAAAATGCTGAAAGTAACCTGCACCAATTCCAATGGTTTTGTTACTTTTGAAAGGTTTTGAATTTTTATTATTTTTTAGATATATTATTTCCCTAAACTACAATGAGTCACAGTCAATTTGGCTTTTGAATCACTTACATTAAAGTTTAATTGACTGTGTTATAAATTTTACAAAATTATTGGTTTTTTGGAAAAAATATGGAAAGACTCTATACCTATACTCAGGGGTTTTATTATTTTTGACAAATTTAAAAATTTAATCATTTTTATATCATATTTTTGCCTTAAAATTTATTGAGTTGTGATCATTTTGGCTTTTAAATCATATAAATTTAACTTAAAATGAGTGAGTTATGGAGTTTGAAAAATTATTGTGCATGTTGAAACGGATTTAGTTTAATTAATATTTCATTTTATTTTTATTATTTATTAGTATTAAAATATTCATGTATAATTAATATAATCATGACTTAATTATATATATATAAGTATATGTAAAGTAATGATGGTATTCCCATTATAATAGTTTTTGTTATATGGTGACAAGTTGAAATGCAATGATTTCATATTTGAATTCATTATTTTATAATGATATAATATTATTGGTGATAGTTAATTAATTATGTATATTGTACTATGAATGTGAGTTTTTTCAATATACATAGTTGAATAATTAATATGGTTGTAATTTTTAATATGTTGGAATTGTACTGGTCTGATGGTAGTGATATATTGTGCATGGAACTGCTAGGTAGTTCATATACACATGCATTGTATAAAAACAGTTTTGAAATAGAAATTTGGTTTTTGTGCAACGGAATTAATTTTCTCAAACATTGAATATTTTCAAAAAGAAAAAAAAAGTTATGGTCATGTAAACATAGGCAAATATAAGATGTGATTGGGAGTTTATGATATGTGATATGTGGATATCATTTAGTAGAGGCTCATCGACTAGTCACTGAGGTTGGATTATCATATAGGCACACGTATCGCTGTATGTGGTGGACTAACAATTTTATAGCTTGCACTCGTGGGTGTAAATAGGACCAACCTCACTTACACTATTCTTCTAAATGGTAAAAATTTGGAAAAAATTTCTTACTTGTCTCAGGATTGGGAAAACGCATACCTACTAACGGCTATCTACAAGTGTGACTAAGAAGGGTTAGACTCGGGCGCCATGAGATATGAAAAGTCCTACAAATATTGTTTTAAAATGCAGTTTGTTTATTGAAATATCGAAGTTTTCAAAGCGAAAATCGGATTTAAATAAAAGTAAATATTTTGCACACATTCAGTATAACATTTACACTTGCATTTATGGAATCCACTAAGTGCTCGTCACTCATTCCTTTCTGTTGTATGTGTTGGTAAACAAGGTTGATTTTGCTGAACTTGGTGACGGTGGAGCAATGGGCATCAACAGTAGTACAATCCATTCCGTCTATTTCTTTTCATTTTTATCTTAAAACTTAGATACTATGTTGTTTTGAATTAATATACATTTATGTAAATATATATATTATTTTAAATTTTTTTATACATTATGGGTGTGTGAGATCTTATCTAAAAAAAAATACTGTATATTTTTATAACTATTATACTTTATTTTGCGAGCCTTAGATCTTAAAGAGTATATAATATTGATTTTTATTTACATAAACAACTAAGTCTTGAAAAATACTTTGTTAAACCGTTAGACCTATAGTGTTTTCATAATCGGATATTCGGGCTTGACTAAGGGAGTGTTACATAATATATATGACTTTTTATAGTTAATTAGATTTATTAAACATCTTTATTTATAGAAATCAAATATTTTTACCATACAATAATCTTTATTATCTTTCTTCAACAAAGAATGCTCAAATTAATTTTTCAGAGTTTTTGTAAGTTTTTTTTAATGCTAGTTTGGATTTTATTTCATAATGGGTATTATTCATTAATTATTATTTTTAATATGATATTGTGGTTTGATGGGGTTTAAGGTGTTGAATTTTAATATTTTTGTGATCAATATAAAAATAAATGGAATAAAACTTCTATTTTATGAATTTTGTAACAGAGTCGGTGCGAGTACAATGTTCACCGACGTCCCACCGACCTTTTTGTTAATTTTTTTTAAGAAAATAAAATTGGATAGTGAGCACCGACCTTCACCGACTAGGGCTAGGCATGGGCTGGGTCGGTTCGGTTATTAGGCCCAATAAAAAAAAAACTGATCTATAATTTTATTAAAGGCCCAAACCGACAAGTCTCTTTTTAAGCCCAAAACCGAACCAATCTAATCCATTTATTGTTCGGTCGGTTTTGGACGGGTTATTCAGTTTAGGCTTGGACCCAAAATAAAAGAAGCCCAAAATAAAAGAAGCCCGTCAATTAATTTTTATCTTGCTTGAGTCCAAAATTATTTAGATTGAACTTGGACTTTAGCCCAAAATTGTTTATAAATTAAACATTCATAACAAATAAAAGAAGCCCGTCATATTATAATTTTTTAATGTTGAAAATGGCCCATACAATTGTTTAACAAAGATAAATATTAATTTTAAAACTTTTGGATTAAATTGAATTGAGCATTCTTATATTTAAAAATCATAACACAACAATTTAATTACTTAACCTATTAGATAAATACGCAAACCATAAAATATAAATAATACAGTCATCCATGTCAAAATCATCCATACAGTCATCCAATTAAACCTCAACAAATAAAAAATTATAAATAACACAGTCATCCATGTCAAACTCAAGAAATAAAAGATTTAAAATAATACAGTCATCTAACCAACAAAGTTTTAAAATTTATAAAACAAATAAAGAAGTCTAAGTTCAAATGTAGCCTTCAAGATGCATTCCTACAACAAAATAATAGATATATTTAGGAAAAAAAGAATTATAATAAATAAAATTTTTAAAAATTTCAAATAATAATATTACCTCAAAACTTATAAAATTAAACTAATTAATAGTTTTGGCCTTGACAGATTCCACATTTGAGTTCCCTTTGGTTGATTCCAAAAGCTCTATAAAAACATAAAAGTTGAATTAACACAAGTTTAAAAAACAAACACACAATAAAGTAACATATAAATTGTCATAATATTAACACATATTGAATTAAGAATTGAATAATAAATATTATTTGTCATAATATTATTTGAAGATTGAAAATATAAAATAGCATATCAATACATATTGAATTACCTGCATCCATTTTGTCATAATATTTCACATCTTTCATGTAGAATCTATCTAAATTTGAAGAAGCTTTTAGTCAATTTTGAGTGCACACCAAACCCTCTACCATCTTAGGGGTCAAAGAATTACGAAATGGATCAAGAATTCTTCCTCCAGCACTAAAAGCGCTTTCAGAAGCAACAGTAGACACTTGAATTGAAAAAATATCCTTTGCTACTTTAGATAATACACGGTACTTACTTCCATTAACTCTCCACCAATTAAGAATATCAAAATCTTCATTCTCTATATCTTCAGAAGCTTCCAATAAGTACCTTTCCACATCATTTTTTTATCTCCATGCATTTTTATACTGCTTGTTTTTTCTTAAACCCCAAAACCAAAGCAGTAGCAACACTAGATGTATAAACAGAACCATAACTAGCAGTAGAACCAGAGATCAAAGCACGTGAATCCACATCATTTGCTAATTTATTACCTTCAAAAGTTACTTCACAACTCACATACCAATCATAAATATGCATCAAACTATTTTTCAAACTCTTGGTCATGTTACTAACAACTTCATCATCATGATAAATTTGTCCAAAACAATATTCGACATAATCTAATTTGAATTTTGGATCAAGCACACAAACAATCAATAATATTTGGTTAATATTTTCCAATCTTCCCCAATACTTGTCAAATTTTTTCAGCATTTTAGTAGTCATTTCACCCAAAAGATAATCACCACTTAAACTCCACTCATTTAATTGTGCTTGAAGTGTACATATCTGTGAAAATAAATATGAGAGCTAACATGTAATGATGTACTAAACTTCAAAGTCACATTGTAAAAACTACAAAGAAACATTACAAAAATAGAAGTTTTATTCCAATCAAAACTTGTAGGAGGTCCAACTCTTATTTTACCACTATCATCTTCTTGAAAATAACCCAAGAATGGTCCATCCTCCTCCTCTAACCTCTCGAAAGCTTTTTGGAATTTTAAAGAAGTTTCTAACATCAAATAGGTGGAGTTCCACCTAGTTGGAACATCCAAAAACACAAGAGAATTGCCCTCAATTTCCTCTTGATTCGCACACTCTTTAAATTTTTGTAGTTTAGAGGGAGAAGATCTAACATACTTCACCGCATTTCGAATGCTAACAATTGAGTCATGTGCTTCCTTCAACCTCTCACATACAATCAAATTTATAATATGTGCACAACACCTCATGTGCAAATATTAACCATTCAAAATACACCCTTTATCCCAAGCATTCAACTTTCTTGGAAGATAAGAAATAGCAATACCATTTGCGGATGCATTATCAACTGTGATAGTAAACACACTTTTAATACCCCATTCAACCAAACAATTTTCAATAACTTTTCCAATGGTTTCTCCCTTATGATTGAGAAGCACACAAAAACTCAAAATTCGTTTTTGAAGTATCTAATCGGAATTAATATAGTGTGCTGTTAGAGACATATAACTAATATTTTAAATTGAAGTCCAAGCATCGGTAGTAAGAGAAACCCTTTGACAATCGACACTAAAAATCTTTCTTAATTGCAATTTCTCATCCAAATATAATTGATATATGTCTCTAACAATAGTCTTATGAGATGGAGGATCAAATTTAGGACATGCAAAACTACAAAAGTGTCTAAACCCACGAACTTCAACAAAACTAAATGGTAGTTCATCCAATATGATCATCTTAGCACATGCAAGTCTATATGCTTCCTTACTAAAACCCATTGCTAGAAGGTTGCTTCCACCACTCTCATTTTGATTTTTAAAAACCAACACTTTTTGTCTTTTATCATCCACTCTACCCGATACTTTTGCATTACTTAATTAAATGAGTCTTCAAAGTGTTAGTCCCACACTTCTTAGTATCACAAGCATAATCCATCCCACAATAATTACATTTACACTTGGGTCTTTCAATCCGAACTATCTATTTTTGTAAAGTGATTCCACACATCCGATGCGCCCTCAAAGGTTTTCTTCCAAATGTTAATGAACGTGGAGGAAGAGATGATTGTAAATTTGTTGAGAATGGAGTTCCATTGGTAGCTTCGAGTGTCACTCTCATTGTGTCTATCCATTTTAATATCTACCAATTTACAAAAAAAAGGTATGACAAACAGTCCATCAACTATATCCATATTCCAATATTAATTAACTTCACCACAATATTAATTATCAAACACAAAATTATATAATTGTAAACTTATTTCTTTTCATACTCTATGTTTTAGATGAAAAATTTTTTAAGCAAGTAAGACTAATTTCATATCCAGTACAATTCCACAATAATCCATATCCAATACAATAATAGTAACAATATATATTTCAAAACAAAATAGCAAGATTAGTACAATAACAATAATTCATATCCAAGCACAAAACAAAAATAATAATCCCACAATAATCCATATCCAATACAATTCCACAGCAGTATATATTTCAGTTCACATCCACCACAGTCATAAAATAATGAATACAAGGGCTAACCTGAAAGTAAGCAAGAATTTCGAGTTCTTTTGCCCAAGTTTTGAAGTCGAGAAAGCTGCAGGAAAATATATGCACAAAACAATTTCAAAAATATAAACCACAACCATAAAACATAAAATTGAAACTGAAATTGAAATTGAAACTGAAATTTAAATTGAAACAACTATTTCCTAATTCTATCAATTCAAGTCATTCGACACAATTATTAGTTTCTAAAGCACTAAAGCACTAAAGTATTAAAGTATTAAAGCAAGCAAATTATGCCCAATTTTTAATGAGCTTTAAAGTATTAAACTATTTATTAGTTTCTGATTTATTAAAAGGACGATAATAATAAGCATAAGAAACTTCATCAAGAAACTAGACTTGATCAATAAAAGAGCATCAATGATTAAGAAAGATAAATGCAAATAGAAAAAGTAAATATTAAAACTAAAATTGAAATTGAAATGGCTATTTCCTAATTCTATCAATTCAAGTCATTTGACACAATTATTAGTTTCTAAAGCACTAAAGCATTAAAGTATCAAAGCATTAAAGCAAGCAAATTATGCCAAATTTTTAATGAGCTTTAAAGCACTAATGAAAAACACCAATTTTGAATTTTACCTGTGATATTTTAGAATCATAGACATAAAAAAAAAAAACAAAAAATTAGAGAGAGAAAAGAGTACCTTAGTTTAAGAAATTGGGAAGGATGGATTCAACCATCCAAATGATATGCGAAAGTGATTGTTCTATCAGTAGAATCAGATATTTATCATCCCTCACCGCCAATTGAAAAGCCACTATATCAAATATTTACCATATTTTATTTTCCCAAAAATGAGATAGAAAATGAAGGAAAACATAGCAAACCTTAAATATCGGTAGAAATACAAGTTTAGGCTTTTTACCTCTTATGTTTTCCCCTATTTCTTTGCAACCAAACTTCGATGAACACAAAAGCAAAACATGTGATACCAAAAAGCATCTATATGTATAGCTCAGAAACATAGATGAAAAATGAAAATTGGACCGCAGAGAATGATTATAAGATTAGGTGACATCAAGCATGGAAATACGCCTATGCACTCAATCGGGAACAATCAAATAATTACCAAGATTGGAGGCAACGCAAGGGAGGCTAGGAGCGTAGGATGTAGAAGAAGTTTTCGAGAGTGGAGGACGTAAGAGTCCGCAGCAAACCCTAAGATTTAGTAAATTATCGCTAAGTGGTCAGCGGCGTGCATACTACCAACCTAATAACCGCGACCGACCGCCCATTTTACACCTATAAAACCCGACAATCCTAGATCCATCAAAACCGATCCAACCCATAATCGAACGGTCGCTAATGCGCTTTCGGGTTCACGAGTATAATGCCCAAACTCTATCACCCACCATCAACGATCATACACTTAGACCCCACCAACCCCCTACCAACCACCAACCATCATGGCGGGGTTAATGCCCCAATCGACCCCTTAGTATATGGTGGTTTGGCTACCCACCCACTCCACCCTCACTATCCAACTTCATTTTTTTAAAAAAAATTAATTTAAAATTTATAAATATAATTCAAGTTCTCATCTTTTGGTTTAATTTCAATATAAGGATAATGAAAGTTGATGGTATTATTATATTTGTATCTTTTTCTTTTTTTTGCATTTTTTTTTATAATTTATAGGTGGTTGGGTAGGTGGCCACCGACCCCTATCCTCCACTTACCTATCCAAAATCGTTCACTCACCAACCATAACACAAGAAGTTAGTGGTATAGGAGGTGGCCACCGACTCTCCCCCTAACACTAGCCAAACTCACACACCCACACACAACCTTCAACCCACCCACACTTCCCCAACTTATCATCCCACTCACTCATATTTTCATCAACACCACACTAAATTAATATCCATTTGTATCCGTTCAAATACTCATTTCCATGTATTCAACATCCAATAATTATTTCAAATACTTTGCACATATATATATATATATTTAAAACATTTAATCAAACACTTTGCACGCATTCAAACATACAAGTATTCATTCAAACACCCATGTTCATAGTTTCAAATGTAATAAACCTCTTGAAAAAGAAAAGAAAAATGGAGCTGACTTCGATGATAGTTTGGGTGATGGGGACGGTGTAAGTGATAATGGACATTGTAAGAGTCAATAAAAAAATTAATATAAAGAGAAATAAAGAAGAAGATGAGAATGGAGTCAGTGTAAAGAGAAAATCAAGTGACCAAAAATTTAATTAAAAATATAGTAGCATCTTAGTTATTTTATCCTAAAATTTTAATTATATAAAAAATTGGTTATTTTTACTTAACTCATATTGGATCTGATCATGACATCAAAAAATCCTAAATTTATTGTAAAAAAAAAACCACACAAAATAACTGATTTTTTTTTGGCAACATTATACAGAACATTTTAATGACAACTAAGTCTTTGAAACAAAATGGATTAGCAGGAAGCCTATTCAGATAAGTTCTTTCCAAATTGTGTCATCCGACAAAAGCCTTGGAAACAATTTACTGACAAGGTTATTCTTATTGAATGGATGTGTATTTCAAGCTCAAAGGCTTAGAATTCTTCCTAATGTTATCAGTTTAAAAGGGAATTTAAACCTTTTATTAAAAAATAAAAGATCTATGCCATGACGGATATTGTTCCTCCATTCTTTAAAAAGGTACAAACTCAGCTCTTGAAATTGTGTGCTGATAACCACTCCCTGTTTCAACATCTTAGGCCATTATGGACAAATTCAAATTTTTCATCACACTCTTTCAAGATGAATGAAGATATAAATCTTACACTGCTCTTGCTAGAAAATAATGTTCACAACTATTAGCCCAAGGTTTGATTGAATGAACTACTTGATCGCATGTCGAGCATTCTATATTGAATAAAGGTTAGAGAAAATTAGAAGGAAGAAAAGGCTTGTCATTGATTATAAGCCTCTCAACTTGTTTTTGAAAGATGACAAGTTCCCACTTTCAAAAATCAACACTTTCTTCTTTCATTTTCAAGAAGCAAAGATTTTCTCTAAGTTTGACCTCAAGGCAGGCTTTTAGCTATTAGATATTCAACCAGATGATAAATACAAGACAGTATTTTGTATACCCAACGTCCAGTATCAATGGAAGGTTTTACCTTTTAGGCTTAAGGTTGCCCTATTACTATTTCAGAAAGCCATAACAAAAATCTTTAAGCCCATATTCCACTCCTACCGATCTATATTAATGATATTCTCCTTTTTCTACTGATGAACAAGCTCCGGACCTTGTTGGCCTAGTTTCTACATCTTGTTAATATTCATGGTATTATGCTCTAAAAGAAAAAGAGTCAGTTAGACCAAACTCAAATTAACTTTTTGGGTATGCATTTTGATCGAGGAAGTTATAATCCTGGCTCACACATTATCCAAGAATTGCTTAAATTTTCAGATGAAAATCCTACACCTAAGTAGATTCAGCAGTTCTTGGGCACTATCAACTTCATATGGGACTTTATTCCTAAGGTCTCAATATACACCATCCAACTGTCTGGATTTCTAAAAAAGAGAGACCCTCATGTGTGTACAAACAAGCAGATTGCAACTATTAGAACTTTAAAGCAGCTAGTTTAGAACCCTTTACCTTTGAAGATTCCAAGATAAAGGACATGAATTCTATGGACAGATGCTAATGACCTTTATTGGGAAGCAGTTCTTCTTGAAGAAGATAAGGATAATAAAAGATGGTACTGTGGACATGCTAGTGGACAATTCAAGCAGGCTGAATAGCATCATCATGCCCAGACAGGAGATACAAATAAAAGAGGAATTTAAAAGTTTGAATTTCATCTCTTTGACTATCACTTTGTCATAGAGATGGACAACTCAGTTTTTCTAAAACTCTAGACTTCAAAGGCAAGCTTCTATTGAATCCTCAAATCTTAAGACTCAAGAACTGGTTTGCAAAATATGATTTTCAGGTCAGGCATGTAAAAGGAAAAGGATAATAGTGACATGCTTTTTAGACCAAAAATCATTCAAGTCATCCCTCCTACCTGTGGTGGTATCTGGGGCAGAGCCGAGTGTCCTCCCCATGCCCCACCCCCGCTGGAGATTTTCAAGCTCCGCCCTTCCCTAATCCTCTTTGGGACGCTGCCAAGTGGGATTCCCATGTCTTTTTTTATTATAAAACTAAAATAATATTTTTTTATTTTATTTGTAACATCTCATACATTCTCCAAATCACAAATACAAATTAAAAATTATAAAAGATAATAAATATAACAATCAAAGTCATAAACACAAATTAGAAATTATAATCACATATATTCTCCAAATAAAAAAAAACGTAATAAACATGCAATATAAAAAACACAATTTCTTCTTTATTCATCATCACCTTCTGTATTTGTGCAAGATTGAGTAGTAGATGAAACTTGCATGTAAACAATAATGCAATTATATTAAATATAATTGTAATTTTATAAGACTTAAAATAATAAAATTAAAATACTTTTCATGATTAATTTTTTCTATATAAAAAAAAATTCAATTTACCTCTACCTCTTCATCAATATCCATATCCTCAGTGAAAACTATGCATCTCTTATATAGTGAAGCTGAAGAAGATGAGTCTAACAAAAAAATAAAAAATATTTAACTAACACATTTAAATAAATTACAAAAGATAACAAACATAAAATATATTTAAATAATTAAATAAAATTCTCATATCATACATGTCAGCCCATAGCCAATCTTGGGTACACATCAATGCCTCTAAAGTCTTTGGATGAAATTTATTTCTATGTGACTGATAAATCTACTACTAGTAATCGAATGCACTGATGCTACCAGTAGAGAACGGAACGCTAAAATATCTCTTGCCATTGATTGTAAAATTAGATGTTTTGTTGAATTTTGCATTCCACCAAGCCAATAAGTCAAAATCATTTGATCTAGGCAATACGTGCTCTTCCAAATAAAGATCAATCTTAGATTTTACACCATCAAACTTAGTGGTATTAGAAATAAATGCATCAAATCTAGCTAAACGATCTTCGACCCTCTCGTTTCTCACCACTACAGTGCATATCTCAAATTGAAAAGAGGAAGAAGATTGGCTACCCAATTCATGTTTTCTTATATTTATTCACTAACTTGTTACAAGTTCAGTGAACCTTTTCAATTTCATTTTTTTGCATATTCATCATCAAAAATTTGAGAAAAATAGAACTTAACCAACTTCATTTTAAACCTTGGATCCAACACCATTGCAACCGCCAATAAATTGTGAATCTTACTCCAATATTTGTTAAACTTGTCATTCATATTTGTTGCCATCAATCTAATATCAACATAAGGAGATTCAATCCACTTAGATATTGATAACTTGATCTTACAAATATTTGAAAAGTATAAATTGGATGTAGGATACTTGGTTCCCGAAATAAATTCGGTCACTTCATAAAACAACTCTAATCTTTCACAAATTTCTTTGGCCAAATTCCAATCTAAATCATTAGGAACGCATTTATATTGTGGCTCTCTATGACTTAGACGTGAAAAAATATCTTTGTACCTTATAGCAACACTAAGCATCAAGAAAGTTGAGTTCCACCTAGTTTTACAATCAAGTATTAACTTTTTATCATAACAAATATGCAAGTGACGAGCGAACTCAATAAACTTTTCCACTCTTTTAGGTGTAGAAGTCCAAAAAGCAACACTTTCTCGAATTTTTTCAATACTATCTTTAATCACTTCCAATCCTTCATTTACTATCAAATTCAATATGTGTGCACAACAATGCATATGAAAAAATTCAGCATTCAAAATAAGTGTGCTACTAGAAATCTTGCTTAGAAGAATATTGATCATAACGTCATTTGTTGTGCAATTATTAATAGTTAAAGTAGACAACTTACTATTAAGATTCCAATCAAAGAAACAATCCATCAAAGTTTTAGAGAGTGACTCGGATGTATGTGGGCAAGGCACATATGCAAACCTATATTTGAAACAAAATAAAATGATTACAACAAAATTAAAATTAAAGCTTAACAAAATATGAAAGTAAATCAAGTTATTTTTATTTAAAATATACCTTATCACTCAACTTTGAAGTGTCTAAGAATCGTCTATGAAGTGTGATGTAACCACCATAAATCCTTTCTTTTGATTGGAAGTTCACATATCGGTGGTGATCATAATTCTACTCTTATTATTATTCAACAACTCCATTGTTCTTGATTTTTCATGGTCATAAATTTTCATTATATCACTCTTGATAGTATTTCAAGAAACCATTTTAAACAATAGTTTAAGTGCATTAGAATAGTTCCTAAAACCAACATGCTCAACTATAGAAAGCGGATACTCATGTTTGCAAGCTCCTTCCTAGCATGATCTTGATCAAAAGAATATGTACCAATTGACAACTTCTCATTAGCTTCCTTTTTAGGATTTAAAATTGCTTGTTTAATAGCTCTTTGTTTCCTAAGAGGACATCTATTGAAATGATCATGCAAATGTCTTGTCCCATTCTTACTTTCACCATCTAGTTTTTTTCCATAATAATTACAAATAGTTTTATCTACCCCATCAATATTTTGCTTCTTGAAATTGTTCCACACCATAGAAGTCAATTTCCTTTTTCCACCATATTATTCACTTTCATCTACATGAGGAATTTGAAATGAATTTTCTTGACTTGGTGATAGTAGATTTTGAGAATACATAGCACTCTCTAAGCCACTATCACTATCATTTGCCACATTCATAGATACCGAGTACTTCCAATCATGGTCGAGACATGTTTAAGTTTAAATCTAAAAATATAAACACAAATTAAGATTCAATAAAACCAATATAAACATTCACATTATAAACTACATAAATAATCCAAAAAATTACAACATAAATAGCATAAAGAATGATCATAAACAATGAGCACAAAATTACTATGGCACTCATGTACAAATTTATTTCATCACAAATAAAAGATTAATATATTTTTTTGGAAAATGAAAAAGATTGATACATAATATTTAACTTAGTACTCAAGTATGGAATTTCATTACCATAGTTTAGGTAGTATCTAATATTTGACTATAAATAAATAATTATAAGGAGTCAAAATGAATAAGCTTTTAGTTATGGAGATGCAATGGTTTTATCATGGACTATGACTTGGATAATAAATTATTAAAAAAATTCACTCCACCATCAAATATAATTGGTCAGCTAAACAGAGAGAGCCTTTATTCATAAAAAAAAAATTAATAATAATAATAGAGAGGCCTTGCAAATGAATTAATTGGGTATTCAAAACATACCTCAAAATGGGCCCACATCAAGTTTTGCTTTCCTTTCCTCCGTAAAGCTTCAACTACAAATGTTGGGAAACATGTAAAAATTATATTAATATTGATGTGAAATCAAGAAGAAGATAGTTATGTGTAGGAAATAATTAAGATATCTCTAGAAAGCCACACTTGCTGGCATATTAGATATATGCAATTGAAAAATAAAAAGAGAACAATGAAATCTTGGGCAATGTGCAATGATGGATCTATATCTATATATCTTATACTGAATTGTATTTTCTCATAGTTAATTCTCCAAGAAAAACCTAGTATCCTAGTTTAAAGGGCAACCACGCGCAAAGAAGTCAGAGAAGAATTAGGGCTAAGGTATGGAATCGACCGCTTGATATAAATGATATATGAATAAAAAATATTAAATTTTAATATATAAAAATTAAAATATATAATATATAAAATATATGATATTAAAATATATTGTATAATATATATACGTATGTGGATATTGCTCTTGCCCGCCTCTTCCTCGGTATATAATTTTTTCATCGGCCCCACCCGCCAACCCTAAGTTGGGGAATCCCGCCCAATTGCCCCTTTACTACCAGCTCCTTCCCTTTGTTCTCATAACTAGCTTCTAACCTAGGCTCTTCTTGAGAGTTTATCCTCCTCGGCTGTACAACCCCAATGATATGACCCAAATCCAACAATTTTCCCAATCTCATATATTCTATTACATGGCCAAATTATTTGCTCGACCTAGGTCCCACAAGAATATGAGCTTGACAAACTATTCAACCGATCATATTTAGACTTTTTCTTTTCACATAAACTCATAGTGGTTTAAAGAAGATGATCTCTAATTTTTCGGTGCCTTACTACCCTTTATAGCATTTGCATTTATTTTCTTAGCACCAAGGTTTTAGATTATCTTTCGTGATCCGCATAAAGCCAACTCCGGCCCTAGACATTTGTCCAATGGTACTCTCCCTTACTTTGTGGAAATCACAACTTGTGGAAACGATAAATCACTATTCTCTCAAAGGTAAAACTCCTAAAGAACGCATATTGGTTAAGGGATTTTTCATTCTACCTAAGCCTCATTTCTAGTCCAATAATGGTTTGATATGGACTTAGGATGTTGTATATGACTGGATATTCCTTGCAGCAGAACCCACTAAGGAAAATATTCATCTTTTAATCAAGTATTAGTGTTTCATCAATGATTATAAACCTCCAAAAGGAAAAGTCTTCTGTACATTGAAGAACTTTCCTCACCACTAAGATTCAACCAACTCCTCAAAAGTATACCTTGTTTTCACCTAGTATAGACTAGTTCCACATCAACAAGGAACCTCCTCCTGTAAATCGCTTTGCAAATAAAGACCTTTTCCCTGAGATGAGTGAACAATCTTATAATGATCCTTTTTTTTAGGATTTTTCATAGGATTCATACTAGCTCGATGATGATATCCAAGGTGTTGAAAAGCCTAAAGTGTGGACCTTATTTCCGATCCACCTAGCTAACCCTAGTATAAGCACATGTATGGTTCTAATATTGGATCATATAATAGATATTATGAAAATTTTAATCTCTCTAACTCAAAACAATCCTTAATAGGTAGACCCCGCTTAGGTAGACGTGCTCAGAAACTAAAGTTAGTATGGTAAATAAGAAAAGTAGATTCTATCCTTTGTCCAATAGGTGTTTTATTTTAGTAACCTTAAAGTTTACTTTATTTTATCGGTGTATTATTGTAAAAAACATGTGCTATAGTATAAAGCATATGTTTTTTCTTTATTATGGTGCACAAAGTCAAAAGTGAATGTCGTAGTCTACTTTTAGGTATAGACTTTAGTTCTTTGATGTGTTGTAAAGGTATTTGCTTTTAGAAAACAGATGCTTTGTTGTTTGTTTGTTTCTCCTCTCATCCTCTATAAATAGAGAGGAGTTTTCAGTTTGTGTGAGACCTGTTTGAGCATTAATAATATCTATGGTATTCTTACAATGATCTTCTAAGTTTCCGTTCTTCCTAAAAATCAATTGTTCATATTTGTTTTATATTATTATTGCATACAAATATGCTATGCACTCGCCTCGTATAAAGATTTTGTGCTTCAGAAAGTATAAGAGCCATATTGATTCCTATAGGACTATTTTTAGATTTGGATCAACAGATCAGGGCCTTGAGACCTATTTATATGATAAGTCAGGTATCTAAAGTGTATTTGTTAGGATCGCCCTAAGCAAGACTCCACCATGGTATCAGAGCCACCCTTTATTTTGAAAAATAACACTTACATCCCCTATCAATTAATACAATTAGTAAATATTACAAAATGACTAATATACGGTTTAAAAATACAATAATATGAAATACAAATAAGAGGAAAAAACAAAAGTATTTTTTTTTTCTTTTTGTTCTTTTTTCTTTTCCCTGTGAATTTTTTATTAATGTTTTTCATTCCTTTCCTTTAATGAAAGTAAAAAACAAAAAAGTACTTAAAATTATATATACATAAACATATTTATTCATATATAATTAATATAAAACCTAAACATAAGGATTGTAAAACCATCTCCAACCTTTCTCGTTGGGTCCCACCCCAAATGGGATAGGATTTTCCACTTGATTAGGATGTATGGTATGAGATAGGAAAAATAAATTGTCAAGGAGTACTACCTTGGTCCCGAACCCACCCCATTTATATAAAATATATTTTGTTATATATTTATTTTAGTAACCTTAATTCTAATTCTCATTTCTTCCTCTTTCATTTACACGCCTGTAACATATCCTAACTAAATCTCTTAGGTCGAACAAAGTTATGGTGATTACCAAAACTTAACTTGCGGAAAATACAAAAAAATTAAAAACTTATTCAATTATAAATATATAAACAGCCAAAGCCCATACTTAGACGCTTTTAATTACTTAAGATAAATAATTATCGTAAAATAACATAGTAACTATTTAATTACTTAACTTACAACATAATTTTAAGAAGATTAAATAGTTAACTCAATGTATTATAACTAGTCTTAAACACACGTTCAATCACATTAAAACATTTCAATTTAAGAAGAAAAATAGTACTCAGTTAAAAACAAAATAAAAATAATGACTCCAACATGTAGACAGTTTTATTACTTTATTTAAATACCCCAGGATCTTCCTCTTACGCTACCACGCGTCTACCATCTCTACAAGTTCAACAAGCACATCGATTTAAGCGCCACTCGGGAAAAGAAAATAACAAATATACGAGTTTATAAAACTCAAGAAATTTTCCCAAATCCAAACAAAACAACAATAGTATACATATAACTTATCATACTAACATAAATTTCAATATCAATCAATTATAAACTTGCTTGATCATGAATGTCCTTTCTTGCAATCCATATCTATAGCTCATCACAAACTTATAATATAATCAAAAGCTTACAATGCATGCATGCTGCCTCAATCTTACTTTAGCATAACACTCCAAGATTTCACCAATTTGTGTAGCAACATATCAAAGGGGTGCATATGCCTCTATTCTCACTTTAGCATAATCACGGCATGCGCCTCAATCTCACTTTACCATAGACCGTAAGCAATTCAGTTTACTTATAGTTTACATAGGGTCATGATCAAATCAAACATTTATATAGCGCGGCTTTCAAAGTACCAACCATATGCAATATACCGCTCATAGCCGTCATACGCTGTTTATGCTTAGACATGTATTAGCTAATTCTGATGAAAAACATGCATAAATCATATACTTGTCATATTCATCAATTTCACATTATCATAGCAATAATCTCAAAATTTTTAAAAAAGTTAACTAATATTCACATATAGAAATTGTATAACAGATGCATTGTAAAATTTAAAATAAATCCATTCTCATTCAAATAACTTAATTCTAAAAGCAATAGAACCGTATATATGTCTCTGATGAACTAAAATTTTATCATAATTTTTAAAAGCCATTAAATATTTAATAACCGCTTTCAAATACTTAACTATCATACAAAATCTATAATGAACTGTAGACTCAAATAATTTTAATAAGTTTTATAAAAATTATTTTAAGTCAAAACCAATGGTATTATAACCATAATAGATATAAATAGCTGTATAAATTTATCCATTTCAATCCAAGTAAGGAAACAATACACGTTTCACAAAACAATATATTTGTCACACCATTCCAGCAACAATGTTTTAATCTTAAAAAATTCATAACTTACTCATAAAAATAATAAAAATAGAAATTCCAATTCGATCATGTTCATAAATATCTTAAGTCCAATTTGTAAAGTTTTAAAGAAAAACAAGTCCATTTTCCCCCACGAAATTTCACAAGAAGCACCTAATCGGTTATAATTTGTTATTAACAAAGATGAACTTTGAAAAATTATATTTAAATCTACAAAAATCGGATTGAGGCAAAACAAAAACAAAATAGTTCGTAGATAGTAGATCTATTAATAAAAATATATTCAAAAATATTTAAAATATGTTTGGATTTTGAAATCTATTACAATCACCAAAATAGTATATAAATTGTAAAAAAATTTATTAAACTTTTTCTAAAAATAAAATAGAAATAAATATAATATAATAATATATTTATAAATCATCATGAAAAGTATCAAATAAAAATTGTTTAGGAAAAACCTACCTTAGATCTTGAGTTCCTTAGTTTCAAAGAAAAAACAGCAGGAGAGATTGCAGAGAAAAAGAAGATAGAAAAAAAAATCCGCTTTATTAAGGGTTATTTTAAATAAATAAATCCTTTTAGGATTTTGAAATTAAATTAATATTTGATTAAAATATATCAATTATTAACTTTCCAAAATTTTATAGTCAACTCTCATAAACGCTCAAATTAGATACCATAAATATAGAAATCCTATTTAATAATAAATCATAATCAATTAGCAATTAATAAAAAATCAACCATTTGATAAAAATTCAAAATACCAATCAAATTAATGGAAAATTAATTGCCAGCTAGGGTTTTGAAACCCTAATTCATATTAAGGGCCTTTTAAAAGAATTTCGTCATCGAAATTAAAAAAAATAACATACGATAACAAATTTAAATAAAACTTAATTCTAAACAAGCAAAAACTCATATTAAAGGTCAAACAAATGAGGATATTTAATCCACATTTCTTTCTTCGTGTTCCAAGTGACTTCCTTAATGAGTGATTTTTTCAAAATACTTTTACAAATGCTTCCTTTCAAGTACTTTTTCTCACGACCTAAATTTTTTCCATCCGCTTAGTGTTATGTCTTCATAAATCCTCAAACGGATTATAATCGAGCACGCTGGGAAGGATCGAAACATACTTCCTCAACATTGAAACGTGAAACACATTATGAACACTGGAGATTAGGAGGCAAGGCCAAACGATAAGTTATACCACCAACTTTCTCAAGAATTTTAAAAGGTTCATGTAGCAGTGGATTTAATTTTTCCTTCTTCCCAAACCTCATTATGCTCTTCATGGTGCTATTTTCAAGAACACTTTATCTTCAACCGCAAACTCCAGCTCCTTTTGTCCGCTGTCTGCGATAGCTTTTTATTGATGCTTAAGCGCTTTGATTCTTTCTTTAATTTCAAACTACCTCTTTTGTTAATTTTAGTCTAACAAACTTTTGTTCCCACTTTATCCTAATATATGGGGATCCATACTTCCTTCCATATAATGCTTCATGTGTGTAATGCCAATAGTCACTTGAAAACTATTATTGTATGCAAACCCACAAGCTGGGTAAAATGAGTTTCCCAAGAATCTGAAGTCTAATATACAAGCTCTCAAAGATGTCCTCCAATATTTGAATAGTCCTCTCGAATCGCTTCCATCTGCTTTGATGAAAAGTCCATCAACTTTAGTTTTATTCCCATAGCTTCATCCAAGCTTTTCCAAAACATCGATTTGAAATGTGGGTCTCTATTGGATACAATAAAAGGTACTTCATGCAATCTCACAATCTTATTAACATCGAAGTAGCTAACCGATCCAACTAATAAGTCATCTTTATAGGTAAAATGAGCAAACTTTGTAAATTTATCCACTATTACCCACACAACATTTAACCCTCGTAGGTTAGAGGCAATCCAACCACAAAGTCCATGGTGATATGCCTCACTTCCATAAATGAATCATCACGGTCTTAACAAACTCGATGGTCTTTGGTGTTCCGCCTTTGACTTATTGACAAGTTAAACATTACTCAACAAAATGAACAATTTCCCTTCATATGTTTGTCCACCAAAACATGCATCTCAAGTCTCTAAACATTTTGTGCTTCGAGATGAATAGAATATGGAGTACAATGTGCTTCGGTCATAATTTCATTCTTTAGATCAAGATCTTTAGATATGCAAAGACGATCCAAATCTTAAAGAACCATTACCATAAATGTTGAATTCTGGCCTTTTTCCTTTCGAGTATCTCATTCCCTTATCCTTAATAGGTTGAATTTTGACCTGCACTAGCTCGATTCTTTCGAGGATGACAAGTTGTACCTGAGAGTAGCTAAGGTGTTCTGGATGTTGTCCAATCCACTACCTCAATGTTCAACTTTCTTAAATATTCTAATATCTATCTTTGCTTGGTAATAAGGTTGAGACTAAAACCAGAATATTTCCTACCAACACATTTGCCATATAATTAGCTTTTCCCGATGATAATCAATCACACAAAACATAATCTTTAACTAGTTCCAACCATCTTCTTTGTCTCATGTTCAATTCTTTTGTGTAAAAATACTTCAAAGTCTTGTGGTCTATGAAGATTTCTGATTTTACTCCGCAAAGAGATAATGCCTTTAAATTTTCAATGCAAACACTATAGTAGTAAGCTCCAAGTCAGGGTGGTAGTTTTTTTATACGGCCAATTGTCTTTGGATGCATAAGCAATCACCTTTTCTTCTTGCATCAAGACACATCCAATATCGATTTTAAAAGCACTATAAATAGTGAACTTATCATGCTCTTTGATATGATTAGCAAATGTGCAAGAACTAATTCTTCAGTTCTTGAAAACTCTTTCTTGCATGCCTGCCAAACAAACTTAACATCTTTCTTTGTCACTCTATTAAAGAGCAGTTAATATTTGAAAATTTTGAACTAA
>CM017580.2:17511753-17611675 GCA_007844105.2 Rhamnella rubrinervis | reverse complement strand
TAATTATAGCGAGTTCTACGATACTATTAATGACTATGAAATAAACAATAGCAAAATCGGAGGATCCTTTCGTAATAAATGAGTTATCGCTTCTGCATGAAAGCAAAAACAATATAACAAAATTTTATTTTACAACACACCTTAATGTCCAGTAAAACTAACAAATTGTCGGTGTTCTATAAGCGTGTGATGTCCCCATCTTAGCGAATCCATATATTATAACCATATATAATACGTACATATATTTTAACCATAATTAAATAATCATATTATTTAATTGCACAATTAATTCATAATTAATTAACTTACAACAATTGTAATCACAAGAAGAAAAAAAACAATTTTCCTATATTACAAAAATAATAATAATAAATTTAAAATTCAATAATTTTAAATTAATTATTCATATTTCTATATGTTCACAGCGTATTTATAGAGATATAGAGGACCATGCATATAATTTCAAGTTCCAAAAAATTTGATAATTAATTAAACTCTTTAATTAATATATCTAATTTATTAATTTCAGTATTACTCCATTAAAAATTAGAATTGCACTCTTGAAATTATATATTAATTTACTCAAAATAAACATTGAATAGTCCATTGATATAATAACTACATATAGATCAATCCTCTATAATTAATTCATAATTAGAGCTATGATCAAAATCTTTTAACCTCTTTAATTACATCTTTATCCTTAAATACCAACAATTTTATAATGAATAATAAATTCATAATCATATCATAAATTGAGTGCTCTATTGTTCAAGACCTGAATTGCCACTTAAGAGAACTATTATCTAACTTCTATTTAGAATGAATGAACTCCATATTTGTATCTATCATTCTCAGCTATTCACTCCATCATATTTTCAAATACAAGATTATAGTTTATCATTAGTAATAAACCTTTTCGAGTAAATCAAAAAATATAACATTACAAATAGGAGTCTATTAAATACTCAGGATTAAGATCGTTTTATATATGATCATCATAATGAAAAATATAAATTTTATATATTTAACAGATATTATAAGAGAATTAATATTTATCTGGTCCAGTTTTATATAATCTTATTATATAAAGTACTTCCATTAAATGTCACTACATTAACACTCTAGATCAAACCTTTTCATTCTCAATGGTAATGGACCGTACTAGTAACTCTGTAAAATTAAAAATTCTAGAACTTTAATTATTAATTACGAACTAATTTAGATTATTATCCTAACTTAATCCTCTCATATATAACTATTATATAGTAAGTTTAAGGTCATATTAATAATCAAGGAATTTTCATAATATTTATAAAGTATTACAAATAATACTAGTAAAAAGAATATGATAATCAATTATTATTTTATTTATTATTCAGCAATAAAATATAATAAATATGCTTTTATGGTACTATCCCCAACAACACATACCCTAATTTCTAAAGTTAGAAATAAGTAAAAAATTTAAATTATAACTGACAAGGATTAATGCTCTTTACATTATTATTGTTCTTTCTAGATTAATATTTAATATAACATAATTCACATTTCTAACTATACCATGCACGCCTTCATGTATATATAGGAAGATGGGTGGGTGGTATGCAGGGTATTCAAGGACTTATTCAAGGTCGGTGGGAATAGCGAAGGAGGAGGAAACTCTTGCATCAACTCAGATCATCATCAACAAGTCAACAACAATATTTCAACCTCCAACCAAGCTCGGTCTTTCATACGGATGCATTGATAATACTTACTTTCATAAACTCACATTTGCACCCAACCTTAATCAACTCAACAAGCAGCCAAACTAGCCCTCCATTACCCACCTCTTCCATCTCCATCACAATACTCCCTCTTCCAATCCCAAGCCCTTATTCAAACCCAGGGCCTCGTCCAATAGTGGGTGGTGGCTATACTACACAACAACTCCTTGGACTCCAACCTCATGGTGAAGCTGCTCATGACCGGGGCCGGTCTTGAGATTTAAGATACCTATGTGTAATTTAAAGAGTACCTCTTTTATTTTGAAATTTTATGTTTATTATTTTAATTTTTTATACCTTTTAACTTAGAAAAAAAATATTTTTTTTTTAAAAATAAAGCTTTTACGATATAAATATATACTTATATATATATATATATATATATAACTAATACATATCTAAGTGCCCCTATATTTTGGGAGGCCACAATGCGGTCGCTGCTTCATGTTCGGGGCCGGCTACGCTGCATGACCACTAACGCATCCCAGAGACTACGGCGGTGGCGTGAGAGCCACCGTTACCAAGCGGCTGTGGAGTCGGGCTCGAGGTGGGGACCACCTGTGAAGCTGCAGCAGCGACTCAGCATCATCATCAAGATCAGGGCCTGAATGAATGGGGCATGTTGGATCGTATTGTGACTTCTCATCTGGGAAACTAAGGACTCTTCTTCCAAAGGTTTCAGGTTTGAGGACCATGCAAGTGCTCCTACGACGTCGTCTGTTAACCAAATTAATCAGCTCTCGTTGCGTGGAGAGATGGATTTTTGGGGCAATGCTAAATATATTATTATTATTATTAATAATATGTAATTCATTAGGTGCTTTATTTATTAATGAATATGCAAAGGACATACTGTTATTAAGGAGAGGATTAGAGCTCACAAATTCTGGCTCTAACCATTTATACTTAATTGATTGAAAAATTTTATCTGTATTAAGCGTGTGATTTGAGACTACAATTGAAGGATTATTTTTATTTTTTGCTTTATTTGACATATTCTTCTTTAATATTCAAACAAATGTTAATGGAAATAGTTTTTAATAATTAAAAAACCGTGAAAGTTATTATTGTTCTTTAATTACTAAAATGATTTTAAAATAGTGTTTAGAGTAAAAAGACAAAGAACAAAGCCTAACATGCCCTAATTTTTGCTGGAATCAACAGCCTAATAGAAGTTATCAAAACGACGTATCGTCCAGAAACTTGGGGAAACCGACAGGTGCGTAATAAGTCGTATGCTCTAAGTCGTGGAGGTGGCAGGACACGTGGCACCATTCAGATTGAAATTCACTCTTAGCGCCCAAATCACCTACAGACGACTCCTCTCAGGATGTCTGTGCACTCTCTCCGACTCTCTCTCTTACGGTGTTACAAGGATGATGAAGCTTTCTACTCTCAGACCCTCAAGGTACCATCTCTTAGCTATCTTAGTGATGCAGTTCTTCGCTTTCTGTTCAGAGCAATGAACCCTAGTTTTGTTTGGCTAGAAAGTTTTGGGTTTTCGGGTTTTCCAGAAATGAAAGCCCTTTCCTTCATCTGTGGAGGTTTAGGGAAAACAGGGGCCTCAAAATTTGGACTAAGCATTACGTTCCTGCAGGTAAGTAAATCATTCTAAACGAAAAGTAGTGAAAGAGACGCACGCGCCTTTTGCCATATAATAACAACGGAATGTAAATTTTATCTATTTAGCATTTTGTTTAATATATGTGTGTGTTTCTGTGTAGGTGTCCGTGTCTTGTAACTTCAATTTGATTTAAATTGTGTTACATTTTATAGAAATCGAACAAATTACAAAGATATGGAAGTCATTTTGGTTAAAACCTTAATGTCAGTTAAAGTACCTTTCTATACAGTGATGAAGTTTGCATACTTTTTATTTGTGCCTCAATTTAATTTTGTTGTATTTCAGTTTGTTGTTTTCTTACCAAAATGACGAGCTTTTTAGGCGTTTATGCCACATAGAGGAGGGACGGCCCTGCTAGCCTCTTGATTTGTCACCTGCAAATATCCCTTATCTCATTATGTTTCCTTATCATGTGGAAATTATGACTTTGACTGGTTATATATACAAATAGCACGAGAAGAAGAAGAAAACAAACAAAAATTCTACACCATCTTGAAGGGGTCATCAAAAAAAGAAAAGTGTCATTAAAGAGTTTGTGATAAGTGTTGCACAGAAAATTTGTACTCTAAACTTGAAAGTTCACTAGCCTCGATGTGCAAACGTGAAAGCAATTCTGAAGCTTTTTACGATGTCAAAAAATCCTGCCATGTCCTTTCATCCACATTTGATTGGAGTTGGTATTGTCTTTTTTATTGTTTTTCTCTCTCTTTTTTGATGTTAATGGTTTGTTTTCATATGTTCTTTGTTGAAAAGGAATCAGTTGCCAAGAAAGCCATTAAATTGGAAAGCTGGTGATGGTAGAGATGTGCTATCATTATATGCGCTTTCCTATTCGACTGCTGGGCAGAAATTTGATACTACAGGTAATTTGTCCATAACCGATAGCTTTTTATATTAATGGTTTTAGAATTTTCCAGCTATTGACTGGTACTTGTGTTCTTTGTTTCTGAACGTGTAGGAAGTACTGCAGGTAAAATATTTGCTCCTTATACTATTTTCAAAGGCAAAGCTGCACTCTCTGTGACTCTTGTGCTCCCTACATTCACTAAATTGGAGGTATGCTCTCTCCACGTCATTTCATTTTATCAAGTTCTTTTTTTCCTACCCTTGTTTTAGATGGTACTTCCCCTTATTCATTTATTCATTATTGCATAGTCTGGTAATCTTGTGGTTGATCGTTGTGGCTCCATGATGTTGAAGTTCCTTCCTGCCATTGGTGAGCGCAAGTATGACAGTGAGAGGAGACATGTAATTTCTTATTTGTTTCTTTTAAAATATTGTCCTTTTCTTAAAATTTTTCCACTTAAATTTATAATGTGTGAATTATCATGTTTTCGCTTGATAAAATGCATGTTTGGGAAGAGCTTAGAGAACTTCTTAGCTGATAGATGCTCTCTCTCTCTCTCTCTCTCATCTTGCAGCTGACTTGTTTAGTTGACGTTCATGTTCTAGAACTTTTGCTTGTCTGCAACAGAGGTTGGATCTTTGATTAGCTTGGGTGCTGATGATTCTTGTGAATTCTTCCATGATCCTTCCATGCTATCAAGGTTTATTTCTGCCTTGTTATTCTTTTGAAATATCTGTAATGCAATGTACAATTACAATTGTAATGGCTAATTTGTTTGCACTCCAAAACATATCACGTTATTATTAAGCTAATTCAGTGGCATCATCTTAATGGTAAATCTAACATCAATTTTTCTTTTCCTAATCTTTAAGGTTTTATAATAATTTGCTAGTTAGCTTTGATTAAAAGTGTCTGCTCTGGAAATGGTCGACATCTATAATCTCTAGACCTAAATTTCCTATGGCTGATTTCTGCTTAAAAACAATTTAGATAGCATCATCTTATTGTTCTGCTATGTAAGCATTCTGTTTTTGAAGTGTTTATACTTTTTGACATTGGCTTTAACCTGCTCTTGCTACAGCAATGCTGGACAAGTGAGGAAGAGTTTATCCATTAAACCTCATGGAAATGGCAGTGGCTATTTCGTTTCTTTGAGTAAGCATTCTACATTTCCCACACTTTAACTATAAATAAATGAGTTTCTGAAATAAGTAACTTGTTTGCTCAAGTTTATATTTGTCTCAAAATTTCAAAGTTGCTTTCCTCTTCCTCTTATTTGTTCTTAAGATGAACTCCTATGGCACATTGTGGATTATCTTAATATCATTGTTCTTTTGAGTTTTTCTTGATAAGTGCTAGGCAGTGGATTTTTATTGCTTATGTGCATTTAGATTTGATAAAGAGATATAACTTAAATTGCATGGAAATATGTAGTTAAAAAGAGAAAAATTGTAGTAGTGTTAGAGATTCCATTAAGTAGCAATAGCAAATTAAATCAAATTATCCTGGTTTTATAGTTAGTTTTGGGGTCATTCTTTCTCCTGATTAACCGCTGCACTTTTCAATTTGGTGGAAACAAAACCATGGGACGCTCTTTGTTGGGGGACTTGGCAACAACTTGTCTGGCTTATTAAGCTCATCACATGAGACGGCATGCTGCACTTTCTTGTCTGGGTTAGTGGTTTGTCTAAAATGTTTCTTTACAAGGTGGATTTGTTATTGATTCTGTGTTTATAAAGACCCATCATATCATGCTCTGCCACAAACTAATCACATGAGACAACATGCAGCACTTTCTTGTCTCAGGTTAGTGGTTTGTCTAAAATGTTTCTTTACAAGGTGGATTTGTTATTGATTCTGTGTTCATAAAAACCCATCATATCATGCTCTGCCACAAATTAAAATTTGCATTAGCCAGTTCATTTAAAGTTGAAAGGAGGCAGATTACTTCCTTTGACGTATCAAAGAGTGCAACAGGGCTTAGAATGTGCAGTAATCAAAATTATCTTGATTGCATGGTTCTAAAAATCATAGTCGATTTATTCAAATCCGTTACACTAAATTCGAAACTTTTAACCATGTAATATTCTCCTCTATGGATGTGTGGACTAAATTTATTCTTTTTAACACCTCTACAGCAGCAAAGGACTTTTATACAGATGAGGACTGTTCTCAAGGTTGTGGACAACTCTGGAGCAAAGAAGGTAATGTGTATACAGGCCGTGAAGGGGAAGAAAGGAGCAAGATTGGGCGACGCCATTGTTGTGTCAGTAAAGGAAGCCTATCCCAATGGAAAAGTGAAGAAAGGGAAGGTCGTACATGGCGTAGTTGTTCGCGCTGCCATGCAAAGAGGCCGTTGTGATGGGAGTGAGGTTAAGTTTGATGACAATGCTGTGGTTCTGGTTGACAAGCAAGGCCAGTCAATTGGGACTAGAGTTTTTGGTCCAGTACCTCATGAGTTAAGGAAGAAAAAACATGTTAAGATTCTTAGTTTGGCTAAGCATATTGCCTGATATGGTAGGAAATACGTTGGAATGCCAGATGCACACAGAAAACTATGACTTTTTTTTGTTTCATCAGCATTCCAAGTGGTTGGTTATTTCAATTAGATAATGTAAAGCTCAGATTTTATACTGCATTTTCAGCTGTGATGGTGGGTAATTGATTCAGTAAAAATTAATTGCCATCTTTTTGGGAGAGGTTTTTAGAGTCTTGTCATGAAAGGCACTTCCAAGCCACTTAGTATTGGTCTGTAAGATTGCAGCATTTAAATTTCATTAGTTGGGTATTGGATTTTGAAGGATTATGAATTAGTTATCAATTATGGTACTGACCTAGCACGTCCGGCAAGACATAATGATATTATTTTACTTTTTACCGAAAGAGAAAGCATATTAAGTAGAGAGCTCCAATTTGCTTCTGATCTCAAATTCATCATTGCTATAAAGCATCCTCAACAAAGATTTGTCTAGTTTCTACTTTTTTTTTTTTTTTTTCCAAAAACTAAACGATTATTTTCAGATTTAATTAATAAACTAATAAACTGTTTCTGAGCATTCTTAGCTTCCACTTGGTTGAACGTTTTCCGAACATTCTTTAGCTCCTGAAGTTTTCCACTTGGTCTTCATATGCGGAGGTAAACTATGAGATTTTTTAGAGGCGGGACTTGGGGACTGTATATAATTGAATAAAAACCAAAAAGTGGTTTCTTTAATTTATTTTTTTGTAATAAAAAATGGTTATTTATTAATATTAAAATAACAGATAATATTTTTCTTTTATTGGAGGATATACATGATATATACATATATAGAGAATTGATATATTGAGCGACATCGATCAGCATATCCTACGTGAGAAAACAAAAAAAATAACACGAGTTTTTATTAAATATAGGGCCTACAATCAACCCTCTATCAAACTGCGAGGATGCCTTATATGAGCACTCTTGGCCAAATTGTAGGACCTCGACTAAATGGCGAAGGTTGATTGTAGGCTCAACATATCCTATATGAGAAAATGAAAAAATAATGCGTTTTCATTAAATGTAGGGCCTTACAATCAACCCCTTGATTCCTCGGCGAGGGTGCCTTATATGAGCACTCTTCATTTAAATTGCCCTTGACTAAATGGTGAGAGTTGATTGTAGGCTCCCATATTTAATGAAAATGTATATTATTTTTCAGTTTTATAATATAAGATATGCTCGTTATCAGTTCTATAATTATATATGTATATATTGACTTAAAAAATCTACATGAGGAAAACAATCTTACAAATGAGCAAGGTACATCGTCCATACTCGGAACCTTCTCATTCCTTAATATCCCTAAAGCACTAAACTATAGTGGGGTTTGTCATTGATTGCTCTTTAAGACTTAGAAGCGGGAATCACATTGAGAAGCTGAGAAAATGTTTAAGAAGGCAGTGGAGGCAAAGTCACACGAGAGGTTGTGAGGAAGAAGCTGAAGGACCATCAAGGATAAATTCCCGGGGCCTCCGATGTTGACTCCCTCTCAAGGTTCTCTATTCAACCTCCACTCTCTCATATCTCCTTTATTTGTAGCTTTGGCCTCTCTCTCTCTCTATATATATATATATATATATATATATGTGTGTGTGTGTGTGTATGCAGTAGGAACCGAATTGAAACTAGGGTGGGCTAAAATTTCCGACCAAACTTATCAACTACCAACTAGAAAATAATATAGCGGTTTTCCAATCCATTTTTAAGAAATGAATATATTCTATGTTTGGACAATAAAAATATTAAAAATATATGAAACTAAATGGTATGAATAAATTATATTAATAAAATAAAACAACAACACCAATATAGTTAGGTGATAAATATAACAAAGCACTACATAAGTTGTCCTCTGCATTTTTTCATAGAATAAAACTCACTAATTGTTGATTTATAATCAATATTATTTGCTAACTCTCTTTCTATGTGAATGATCATAGATTCAGTAAAAAACTCATCTTCTATCTTATTACGTAGTCGATTTTTAATAAGTTTCATCGATAAAAATGCTTGTTGTTGATGTAGAAGCGAAAGAGTCAATACCAAACAAATTAGCCTAGAAATCAAATGGTAATCATTGGCCAAGTCTGTCTCAACTAATTGATGATATAATGAAAAAATGGAATTAATATGCTGAAAGTTCTGATAACGACCCATTTCAGTCTTATAAAATCCTAATTGTATTGTCAAAGCATACAATTCAGAAGTAGTGAAGTCCTGAGGATAAAATTTCTCAGCAAGCTTACGTATATCATCAATAATAAATGATGTGAATGAATGACAAGGATTCAATGTAGAACTAAGACAAAGCAACTCCACTATTTTTTTAGGAAATCTAGTATGCAACTCCATCATCTGAAAATCTATTACAGCATTAAATATTTAAATTCTATAACAATGCTAAACTGTAATAGAATCTCTTTGTTGACAAGGATGATCTCTACCAAACTTATAAAGAGCACTCATATCGGGCATCTGAATATTATATTGTTCACAAAAAGATACCACAGTTTCAAAAAATTCATCACATTCATCATCTCTTAACTTTTGAAGAAATGAGATTCCAATAGAAAAATAAGATTCATAGCTCTTACATTATCTATAGAATTTTTCGGAAATATTTGGCAAAGGTAATAAGTCAATCTCATAATTTTGTTCAATAAAAGAAGGACAAATACAAAGTCAAAAGAGTTAATGACATCCAAATATGTGTCAGCATCACCACGAATTTCTTGGTTTGGTCCATTTTGAGCAATATATGAAAGAAGTGTTTGTGTTGAACCAAATAACTCAATCAAACTTCGTATAGAATTAAAATGAGAACCCCAACAAGTAGTTTCCGGTCATTGCAAATAAGAAGATTGATTTGCCCCTATTAGTTTCAAGATTTTCAGCCCTTAACAACTCCTCAACTTCAGATTTTTTAGTCAATTTTAACTCCGATTGACGCTTGGCGGAAGCACAAATAAAATTCATAAATTTATTCAATATTGAAAAAAATTTCCAAACAACCAACACATCTTTAGCTGAAGCATTTAAAGGTAGTTGCAATCAATGAGTAAAACAATGAATGTAACAATCTTGCATAAATAATGCTTGTAACCCATTCTATGCACCATGTATATTACTAGCACCATCATAACCTTGACCACACAAATTCTCAATTTGAAGATTGTATTTACCAAGAACATTGAAAATCTCATTCTTAAGTGGTAAAGCAGTAGTGTTAAGAACACTCACAATGTTAAAGAATCGTTCTTTAATAAATACATTACAATAGGATGATAGCCATTTGCTCTTTATTAGATTCATCAACTACTTCATCAACAAAAAAACAAAATTTACTATCCCCAATTTCCTCACGAACCTTATTTCTTACATTGTTAGCAAATATATGCAAAATCTCCTTTTGAATCAATGGTGAAGTATACTTGGCGTTTTCAGGAGCTTTATCAAGAACAACATTGTCAACTTCCACATTATATCTTGCAAAAGCCTTTATAAGTTCAATGAAGTTCCCTTGATTGGATGAGTCTTCGGACTCATCATGACCTTTAAAAGTCAATGCTTGACTTGCTAACAATCTAACACTTTCTATTGTGGTGCTTAGTCGTAATTGATTTTCTGATATTTGCTTAGAAGATTGTGCATTCACCTTTATGCCAATATATCGAGATTGGTTCCCCAAGCCACACCAATCTATTATAGCATATTGATGTGCTGAAGCTCCACTATGAGCAAGAAAGGTACATTGTTGTCCACTAATCCTCTTCCAATTCTTAACCCCATCAACAGTGAAAGTCTTATGTTTTTCATTATCAAATAGAAAGCAAGGAAAACAAAATGTCAAATCCTTGGCAATAGAATACTTAAGCCATGAAAACAGTGAAAACTAACCATATTGGAATCGTCGAGATTGTACCACATCTATATGACGAGGATAAATATCTAGTTTGGGTTGATATAGTCCAAGTCTACTATATGATCTTCGAATATCGTCACACACATTAATCGAATAGTCACTAATTTGACAACGCAATCCCAGATCACATTCAATAGTTTAAATATCAAATCTTTGACCTTGGTCCTCTTTTTTAGACTCAAATTCTTGTGATTTGAGACTTTCTAATACCACTCTTTTACAAATAGAATGTCCAAATGATGAAGACCCATAAGATACCCCAATTGATGATTCATCATTTTTTTTTTTAAAGAAAGAAAGAATGTCTTTTAACTTCTTTGGATTTCGATCACTACCAGATATCGCAAAATTTTTTAGCCTAATAGTCGTTATAAACAAATATCAGTACACAATGCCAAAAATTTATTTAGCAACCAATGTCAACCAGTTCAATAACCAATTCAGAATATACTAAATTAAATTAAGCAAGCACATAAATATCAAATTTAGCTAAAAGTATTCAGCAAGCACATAAATTTAGCAATTCAAATTCAGCAACCATATAAATATCCCAAAATTTAGCAACCACAATTAGTCCACATAGCATAAATATCCTAAATTCACAAGTGCTCAATAGATATATAAGCCAAATATACAATATATATATATATATATATGTATATATATATATATATATATTGTGTAATTATTTTGTATATGTATTTGAGATGCACTATAACATGGATGGAATGTTAAAGAACAGGGGCCACAAAATTTTTTCAATATACAATAATACAAAAGAATGAATAATGATGGAAAGATGACATGTATACTTTAATCATAGAATAATATAATACATGGCTTATTATTATTATTATTATTATTATTATTATTATTATTATTATTATTATTATTATTATTATTATAAATAGAAAAATAATCAACAAATGCCCCCAGTTAATTATTCTCTCCATAGTTTAAACAACCATATATGTTTCAGTGTTTATGATTTGAAGATTTTAATTTTAGGATATAAAAATCAAGTGTATTTTGGATCAGTTTCATTAGAAATTAAAAATTGAATCTTTAAAATAAATCTTTAAAGTATTCAACCATTATAATTATTAATACCAAAGTATCAAACTTGAAAGAATAATATACAAATTACAATTAACTTAAAATTATTTAACTGAAAGTCTAAATATAAAACCCCCAAATTTAACTTGAAATAAAAATTGAAACTTTAAAATTAAATTACATATATGGAGGGTTGGCGTGGACTGGAGGCGTCTAGGTTTTTACCGATCTGTACTGTGGTGAGGGAAAGTCGTAAACTTGTAGTGGTTGGCTTAGGCTGGAATGATTGGGTACTGATTTAGGTGTCAGTGGTGGGAGTTGGACGAAGATGAAGAATAAAAGTAGAAGATTAAGAATTAAAAATCAAAATGAATTGGACAAATGTTGATTTGGGCTAGTAGAAAAATGTTTAATTCGGGCTGAGTATATTTGATTTGGGTTGACAAAATCAAGTTTTAAAATTTAGAAATGGGTTAGTATAAGGTGTAGTGAAGTATAAATATATATATGGGCTGGGTTAAAATTATATCCATAAATATAAAAAAAAAATTTCACATGGGGTGCAGCCTTTAACTTAGTTCCGCCACTGAGATTCATGTAATGATGCTAAGGATTCTTCACATAATCAAGATGTTACTAATGACAGAAGTGGGGGATTTGTTTATGTACTAATTCAACTTCAATGACCCAGATTGATGCTGGTAATGATATTGCTGAAGAGATCACTTATAGTGTGGCCGATTTGAAGGTAACAGATAATGCTGTTGTTGATGAATTTTATTGCCGAGGATCAACATCTTTCGTCCAGTGAGGATGTGGACATGCTTTTGGACAAATGCCTTTTACAGGTATTGCATACAACTATTAAAGATAAAGATCTTCCCATGCCTGGAAGCACATTATGGTAATTTGAATATTATAATTTCATGTGTGCTTTCTCTCTTAAGTTTATCGGATTTTATTATTCTGTATATTTAGTGCTAAGGTAGTTAGTTCATCAATTTATATATGTTTTGTAATGTTGATTCACTTAATTGTCTTAACAACTAATGTGGTTTGCTTTTTGATCTTTGTGATGGTGTAGGTCAAACCACGTATTACCTTGTAGGCCTGCAAGAGCCACACTTGACATCAAGAAGTCATCCTACAAGAAATTGGCAAAGTGGTTACAAGCTAAATCTTCTGCAGGATTGGTGTGCCTTAAACCCTTTTCATTTCTTCTATGAGCAGCATATTTTAGGACTTCGGTCTTTTCAATCTTGACAGCTTTTTAAATATGTTGAGGAATTAATTTATTAAATACTAAGCCTTTGGTATATGTTTGGTGAATACATGCCTCATTATTATCTTGACCTTTTGCTTCAGAGAAATCTTAGGTATTCTCTTAAGAGGGTTATGTTCTTACTCCTTAACAATGCAAAGTTATATGGTTGAAGATTCAAATATTCAAGTTATGCTATTGGTCTGGTTAGAATCTAGATTGTATTCACGTCTAAACACAGAGCACATCAGACAAGCCTGTACTAACCATGGTGGTCCTCACGTTGTAGACCTACCATTTTCTTTCTGAAACCTTGTGTTTAATCTCTTAGGTTGGCATTTATTTTATTCTAAGTATGGATCCCAGACAGGAGGAAACCATGGCCTTGCAACATGCTTTGGGTTCGCTGACATTGGAAGTGAAAGTGAATGAAGCCAGAAAGTTTATAAATTGTATTTTGGTGGGCAAAATTCTGGCTAGCCCATTCAGAAAGTTTCTGATTTCGTAGATTATTTGAATAGTTGGTACTTACGGGGTCAAGTGAAAGTGGAAAGAATGGATGATTTCATATTCAAGCTTGATTTTTCTATAAAGGAAGACAAAGAAATGATTTACAAAAAGAGACCTTGGTCAATCAATGGTGCTCATTTTATTCTAAAGGAATGACCTGCAAATTTAGCATTGAATGAGATTTCCTTTGAAACAACTTTTTTTTCATGCAGATTCACGGCTTACCGCTAATGCTTCTTCATAAAGATAATGCTTGGAAAGTAGGTATACGATCGGAAGGTTGATCAATCCACTATTAATAGTAGTTTGTTGTTAAATAGAGATATCTGATTTAGAATTGAGCTAAAAGTGGCTTCTTCCCTCCCTACGGGCTTTTTCTAGAAGAAGGAGAATGGGGATGAAATTTAGAATCAATTCAAATTAAAAAGGCTTGCAGATTATTGTTACAAGTGTGGAGCTTTGTCTCATGTCACAGGTCAATGCTCTTCCGCCATCACTCAATTTCATCCAAAATGGCATCTCCTCAAAGCTATATGGCCCTTGGATTATAGAGGAGCATTCTGGCAGCGTTTTGTTCATCAATCTGCCGGAAGTAATCTCTCACTGACGAGAGATTCTAAATCAAGCAAGAATTTTCAAAAATTCGTCAGATGCATTAATTAAGTCTTGCCTTCCCAATAATTCTGACAAAACGAAGGCTACCCAGTCGAAGTCAGAACGTCTTTTTCAAGAGGAAAATTTCTTGGGACAGGAGGATGGTTATGAATTCCAAAGCATTGTATCAATGGCGCCCGCTCTGGAAACATTAAGGGTTTCACTAAAGAAGTACGATTTGATTTCGGAGAAAGATTTGCAGAATTTAGTGATCTTTGAGACTGACAAAGATCACTGAATTATGTAAATCTTTACAAATTAACCTTACTGATTAATGGTTGGGCTGAAAAATTTATTCAAATGTTATCAACCATGCAAATCTTTACAGATTAACCTTTACAGATTAATGGTTGGGCTAAAAAATTTATTCAAATGTTATCAACCATGCAAATCTTTACAGATTAACCTTTACAGATTAATGGTTGGGCTAAAAAATTTATTCAAATGTTATCAACCATGCGGGCCCAAAATAATAGTGAAAAGAGTCAATGATGGGGAGGCCCATTTCAAGTTGAACTTGTCCAAGCCAGTGGATGGCCTAGTAGAGCTTTGAAGTGTCCGATCGTGGGTCATAAAAGATAGGTCCAATCCAGCATTTGTGGGCCTACGGTAAAGCCTAAAGGTGACAAGGATTTAAGCCTAAGGGTGTCTAAAGGTACTTGGGCTATGGAGGAGTCAAAAGTCGCTGATTTTTGAACAAGCAGTCGTAAAGAAGGAAATAATTGAACTTTAAATTGAGTTTCACCCGGTGATATAGCTATAAAGGCTAGATCAACCCTTTTGATTCACTAAACCGATTCCATCCGGAGAGTTATGAGGAGAATGAGCTCAAGATAGGCGATGGTCTGGGCGTGAAGCTAAAGATAGAGGAAGACTTAAGAGGACATTGGGTTCTCCCACGGTGGTCAAGGGCACGGAAAAGAACAAAACGATGAAAACAAAAAAGGACTTTTAGGTGGCCGAAGAGGCGGGCCAACACAAGCCCCTCCTGTTTCCATAAGATTTTTATCATGAAATTATCGGGGGTTAGGGAGATCTACAGTTACTCTTTTTCTGAAGAGCTTAATTAGGAAACACAAACCCAACTGTGTCTTCCTATCTGAAACAAAAGGGAATCAGCAAAAGTTTAAGGGCTTACAGAGGAAGCTGGGATTTAATAATTCTTTTTATGTTGATGCCGTTGGTTTTATAGGAGGTTCGACAATTTTATTGAAAGAAGAAATAGAGCTAGTTGTGGATTGGTTCTCGAACAATGTTATTTGTTGCACAGTGAAAGACATAGAAAGCAATGAAAGTTGGAAAGTTTACGAATGCTATGGTTCTGCTAGGTACAAGGATAAGTCGATTTTCTAGGAGATGTTGGAAACTAATATTCTAGATATGCAAATGCCTTGGATTCTTTTTGGGAATCTGAATGAGATTGTGGATAGCTCTGAGAAGCTAGGAGGGAATGTTGTGCTAAGAAAGAGGCTTTTTTGAATGATTTTATCCAAAATACAGGGGCTATTGATCTTGGATATTCTGTGGGTTGTTTCACTTGGAAAAATAATCAGGATCATGGAAGTTTAATCAGAGAACGTCTTGACAGAGCTATTGCCAATGTCTCTTAGCTTCAGTGCTTTCAGGAGGCTTCTGTTGTCCATCTTCCTTTTGAAGAATCTAACTATGCTCCAATTCTGGTTAGTACTCACAAAGAGGTGGGCAATGAAAGATGACCGTTTCGTTTTTTGAAGGCCTGGACAACAAACCAGGAAAGCTTCTCTGTTGTTCATTACACTTGGAATAAGGAAGTGTTTAATTGTCTGGAATGGTTCAAATTCTTTCAGAGAGTCGGATTCACCACTTCAGCTTTAAAGAGATGAAGTAAGGAGTCATTTGGTTTTGCTAATGTCAAAATGGAGGAGTTGGAAGTAAAGTTGAAATTGATTCAAGATGGAAGACAATCTATAGGGGAGGACAATCGAGCTAAACACTCTATGATCCTTTTAGAACTCAGAACTCAAAGAGCCCGGTTAGAAAATATTGCTAAACAAAAGTTGAGGGAACTTTGGCTTAAAGACGGTGATTAGAATTCCAAGTTCTTCTTTTCTAGCACATTAATTAGAAGAAGGAGGAATTGTATAAGAAGTATCAGAACTAAGGATGGTTGGATGTCAGAACCAGAGGAGATTAAAAATTATTTCATTCAGAACTTCCAGGATCTGTTTAAATCAAATGAGCAAGAGTTGAACTCTGGCTGGAATAATTTGGTTTCCCCTTGTATTTTAGTTGATGAAAATGAAGAGATTATCCAGATACCGAGTGAGGATGAAATTAAGAAGTGTGTTTGGATCATGCACCTTCAGAAGTGCCCTAGTCTAGATGGATATCCGAGAGCTTTCTACAGATCTTATTGGGACATAATTAAAACTCAAGTTGTGGATCTTGTTCAGGAAATGTTCAGAACAGGAATAATGGAGCCAAAATTAAACAAAACCTTTTTTATCCTGATTTCTAAGGTGAAGAATGTGACCAGTTTCAAGTAATTCAGACCTATAAGCCTATGTAACTTCATTTACAAGGTGGTTTCCAAAATTATAACATCAAGGCTGAAGAAGTTCATGCAACGTATCATTTCACCAAATCAAGGGGCTTTTGTGGAAGGTAGATAGATTGCTGAGAATACGGTTATCGCTCAAGATATGGTTCATACTATTAAGAGATATATAAGCAAAAATGAAAATGGGCTTATGATGATTAAATTGGACATCATGAAGGCGTATGACAGACTTGAATGGAGGTTCATAGAAGCTGCTATGGAGGCTTGGAGGTTCACAATCAAGGTCAGAAATTTAATAATGAGTTATTTGAAATCTGTTCGCTTTGAGTTGCTGTTAAATGGTAATATCAGTGGTGTTTTTAAGCCCAGTATGGGCATACGGCAGGGGGACCCTTTATCCCCCTACCTTTTTATTTTATGCGCTGAGTTTTTCTCCAGACTAATGCACCAGGCCGAGCAAGAGGGTCGCATTAACAATATTAAGATCAGTAGAGGAGCTCCCTCTATTTCACACTTGTTATATGTGGATGATGTCCTAATCATGTGCAGAGCTGATGGAAAAAATGCACAGAGTGTGGCAAAGATTTTGGATACTTATAAAAGATGGTAGGGTCAGGAAGTGTGCAAGGAGAAGTTTGCTATTTTATTCTCCAAAGATACTTAGAGAGATAGGCATCGAAGAATCAAGGAAATTTTGGGCTTAAAAAATATGGATATGAACACAGTTTATTTAGGTAATTCGTTGGTGTTTAGTAAAAGAAAATTAAAGGAATTTGAGAAGATGAAAACTCGAATACATTCAAGATTAGAAGGATGGCAGAATTAGATACTTTCAAGAGCAAGGAAATCCACCCTCATCAGGTCAGTGGTATAGGCAATCCCCATTTATTCCATGGCTACTTTTAAAATTCCTCTAAGAACTTGTGGGGCTATGGACCCTATGGTTCGAAGATTCTGGTGGGGTGTTAAAAAGGTTAAGAATAGATTTTTATCTCTTAAAACTTGATCAGATATTTGTCAACCTAAAGAATTGGAGGACCTTGGTTTTAGGAGTTTCAAGGAGATTAATGATGCATTGTTGGCTAAATTAGCTTGGATGATAGTTAAGGATGATAGAAAATTATGGACAGATTTACTAAGATCTAAATACTTAAGAAATGTAAAGTTTTTTAAGTATAAAGCTTCTAACAGGTATTCGATGGTTTGGAAAGGCATTTTACATGTTGGGGGAAGTCTCTCAAAAGGTGTTTGCTTTAAATTGGGAAATGGCTTATCAGTGAATCCTTGGGAAGACCTTGGATACCTTAGGTTGAAAATTTCATTCCCAAAACAAAGGAGGGGATTGATGGATCTGCATGGGGAAGGATGGTGGATCTTAGATTGGAGGACAGTGGTGATTGAAATATGGACCTCCTGGAGCAGATTTGTGATCAAGACGTAATTGAAGCCATTAGAAAAGTTCAATGGCCCCAACAACAGATTGATGGCAAATTATTATGGATATGAAATAAAGCAGGCACCTTCTCGGTCAAGGAGGTTTATTTGATTGGGATTGAAGAAAGATGTCAGGGTGGTAAGCCCTCTTTGGTCCCAAATTTGGAGGTCTCATTTGTATGAGAGGTTAAAACTCCACTTATGGAGGATATTGGCGGACGTTTTACCTACGAGGCAGAAAATTGTCCAGAGAATAGGCCAGGGCAATTTGTATTGTGTTTTATGTGGCATACAGTCAGAATCTAGCTTGCATCTTTTTAAAGACTGTGATATAGTTAGATTATTGGCTTTTGGCAATAAGTGAGGTTTTAAGTTTGAGTTTTGGAACTCTACTAATTTAGAAGAGCTGACTGGGTCTTGTTTTTTTCGCCATCGGGGGTTGGATGACACTCAAAATCAGGGGATGATTACCTTTATAGCTTGTCTATTCTATAGTGTTTGGCATTATAGAAATAAAAAACTTTTTGAAGGTGTTGGGAATTTACAGCAACAGATCATTCAATTTGAATCGGCTGTGGAAGAATTTACTATGGTGCACTCCCCAAGCTCGAGTTACAGTAGATTGGTCAATGATAGAGGCTGTTGGAAACCTCCTCAAGCTGGTTGGATTAAAGCAAATATTGATGCTGCATTTAAAGATGGTCAAGTAGCCCTTACTTTTGTTATTAGAGACAATATAGGAAGACTCCTTTTTGCTGCTACCAAATTAATCACCTGTACGCACCTTCACATGGCAGAGTTATTGGCTATGGATTGGGCAACTGAACATGCTGTCTTTTGCAATTGAAAGAATGTGTTGTGGAACTGTGATGCAAAAAAAGTGGTTGAGGAGATTTTGAGTTTTGAGAATCCTACTGGATGGGATACTTATCACAAGTTGTTAGAAATTAGGAAAAGATTTCAGTTTGCTCAGTAGAGTATCGTTTGGAGTAGTAGAGAATCAAATAATATTACTAATTTGTTAGCTAAATTTACTTTAAATTGTAAAATTAGTATTTTGGCTGATGAATTTTCCGTTGGTAATATCCCTGTGGACATTTTAGACAAGTTGGCCAGTGAGCAACTTGGGTGTTGGTTGTAATGCTTCCCTTAGTGAGGCTTCTTTTGTTTTGCTTTATGTAGAATGCAAAGTTTTATTTGCCAAAAAGAAAAAATATTGAAGTTATGCTTTTGTTATTTCTTTTTCTTTGTTATAGTAATCCATATTTTCTTGTATTTTGCATGATGACATCAATAAATGTCATATCAAAGTGAAGGAAGATAAACATAAAAGGAAGGCTATTTTGTTTTTTGTTGACCACAGTAATAAAAATAATAAAAAAAATTTGAAGTTTTCGTTAAACTAAGAATTAAAAGTTAAATTGAAATGTAAAAAGATATTTTAATTTTTTAAAATTTCAAATAAATAAAATTTTTAATATTAAAATTATTATTATTATTATTATATAAACTCCAACATCAGTGGAAATTAATTAACAATACACATTCATAAAATGTGAAAGCCAATACGCAAAAAAATAAATAAATAATGTAAAAATTCAGTCCAAACAATATTATTAAATTATCTTAATAGAAATTCAGTCCTACTGTTTTTTATGGATTTGTTTCTTTTTTGTCATTAAAAAAGTGTAGATGAATGCTGACTTGAATTGTTTTTGAGCAAGTAAAAACTTAACATTTAAGCAATTAAAAACAGAATGAATATTTTTTAAATAAATAAATGAAGATCTTCTTACAGATATTATATTTCTATTGTTTTTGAAAAATTCATCTTGTGTGTTTACCAAAACAAAAAAAATATTCATTCTGTGTAATAAAAAAAAATAGAAGTAAATATTCTTTTTAATGGGAGTTCTAGGCAAAAGCCTTGGTGGCCTTTCCCTTTTAAGTCTACAGGTATATGGAAAAGCAGATAAACATGTGTATATATATATATATATATATATATATATAAAACTTGAATATATAAATATGCTTGCAGGGTATGCTACACATTACTCTTCACTATTACAAATGCATTCCACAGCGTTTTTTCTTTTGTTTTTTTGCACAAGAATTCATTTGCAGGATCTTATGAGGATGGAACATTGAAATGAAAGAGCCATGAGACCACAAATGCAAATACCATACAAGCCAGAAGGAAATTCAGAAAACGATGGCCGTGCCAGAAGCCTCGCGACTCTGTCGACGACATTGATGCAGAGACAGCAGCGGTTGCCGGGGCATTATTCACGTCAGTCGATTGCTCGGTCAACTCAACCTCACTTGCTCCAACAACATTGCGTGCGACAGATTGGCAAATCTCACAGGTCCTAGAAAAAATTGCAAAGCGGATTGATGATTACATTCAAATGAACAAAAAGAAGAATAGGCTAATCTCCATAATATAGCAACTGGGAAAAGAGATACTATAAGCTAGAAAACGAAATTGATACCAAAGCTAAGAAGAAAGTAAACTAACAAATTGATAGTAATCTTTCTAACATGTAAGATCTGTTACACTCATACCGGGATGAAGAAACATTAAAAAGACTAAAGAGTGTAGGACATCGGTAGATTAAAGTAGTTAAACGGCGCTATAATCGATTATTCGGGAAGACTAAGAGGCAATTGTACATGGAATCCAGTGAAATGGGTAAGTGGCAATGGCTGAAGCTTATATCGAAAACATGAAGAACAACCTATTCCACAAGAAATTTCAGAGTATAGCACAAAAGATGACAAAGTAGAAGAAGCAATATTCCCAGGTTCCCTTATACATCAACCAGAAATTATGCATTAGATGCATAACCTTAAGTACCAACCTGTACAGTTATTTCAAAAGCTTTATTATTCTTGACACTTGAAAGTTCAAAAACTTTTATGCATGTTTTGATGCTAACAATTCTATGCCCTCTAGGTCGGAAATACATGGCTTTTTTTTCTTTTTTTCATAACATGACAAAGTATGTGATTATATTGATCCCATTTCTCTGAGATTTAGTAGTTTCTGTATGGCACTATTTATTGTTCCTGCGACAGAACTAATTAAATGCTTAAAAGTTTTGCAACCAATAAAAACTAAATACATATTATGACAATTTGGAATTTTATAAGATCAATTGACAGGGTTGCTTCTGTGAAATCTGATGATAACAGTGTATAAGCTTAAGAAAACCTTAATCAATTACACATGTCCGATCAATGAGATAGAATAGTGAATGGCCAATGAACTTGTGGACTGTGGCTACCATGGTTTTACTGAAAAGCAATGCTAATACTAACATCATGTATGACCAAATGGCACTTCAACTAAAAATTTAAAAGGTGTAATAGGAATCGTGAACATAAAATGTGTATCATATGTAACTCAAAACTATAACCATGGATAGTTAAAAGGCAAGTCACTAAGCATGTTGGGTGAATAGGAAATATGGATAGGCAAGCCATAATATTTTGCAAAGACAAATGAATGGAAACAGCCATTAGGGGTCAAATCTCCATTTTGTTAAAGAGAAAATAGAAATCCAAAAGCAGGTACTAACCTTCGAAAGAGGCATAGCAATAAGGAATCAATCAGTGGTCGAGAACTTCCTAATGCTTCTCTTAGTATTACTTATTACAATGACCTCTTATCTTATTTTACTTCGCCCGTCATTCAGCAAAACTTTTGTCTCTGAATTCTCTACCTAAGCCTTCTACATTATGCTACAACACTCATACATAACTCAAAACCGGATCGCATCTAATTAATCTAAATCATCCTAAAAATTTCATCTTCTATGTTGGGAAATTATTGCTGCAATTCCTTCAAATTAAACATAGAAACTAGAACAATGCTTAGAACCATCAAAGAGTGAAGCAAGCACATCATGTATAACCTGTAAAAGATATAAACTATCACAATGCTTAGAACCATCAAACGAATATCTATACCGCTAGTTAAAAATATGAACATTCACAATAAATTATTAGAATTAAATGACTTTCTCTCACTTGTTTCCCCTGATCTTGAACCAGACCTCAGCACAGTTCTTGTGGGCAGCAGCCAAATCATCCTTGCAAGAACAACCCAATTCAATTGGAACCCCAGATTCATGGCTATTACTCTCCAAACCCAGATGACAAATTCTACAGTCCCTCTCTACCTTGGCCAAATGCACTTTGATTTCCGGAACCCCACTCTCAACTTCGACGAAGATCGAAGAACAATCCGAAGCAGACGAGGCCCTCGGAGAATCATTATCAGAGACAACAACCCCAGCTTCAGGATCACAGACAAAAGCAAACCTGTACTCGTCGTACGACCCGCCGTTGGTTGAGAAAAACTGTGAATAGCACGACCCGTCGTCGGCGTCGGAGAAACAGACGCTCCCATCGGCGCTCACCTCACTTCCGGCGAAGGAACGGCGATGACCACCACCACCACCTTGCTCTAAATCGACATGAGACATTTCTCCAGAGTCGACAATTTCATAGACCCAGAAGAAGAAATTTGGATTTCCTAAGCTAGGAACAGAACAAAATGGAACCCATCAGAGTTTTTGAGCTATGGGTTTGTAAAAGCTTTGTTTTTGCTATGAAAGATTAAGGAAAAAAATGGATCAAATCCAAGGATTTAAAGAAATGGGTAATGGAGTAGGTGACCCTTACAACTCCATTAATCTTTCTGTTCACCAAGAATCCAAAGCCACACCGAAAGATAGAAAGAAAGAAAAATGCAGATTTAGTTTAAGGTTTCTCAGAGAGAAAATGCAGAGGAATGGAGGTATTATAACAATGGTGAGGGACAAGACAGAAACTGCAATTGCTTTGGAAACTTGGACTGAAGACACCGCACAGGGAAAGGAAGAGAAACGTGCAGTGTGTGCTCTGAGAATTACTCTGAAGCCGATTTTTCGTTAATAAATTTAAAAAGAAAAAAGAAAAAAAAGAAAGAAAAAGTAGGAATAATTACTAAATTTATATAAATAAACAAATAAATGAAGAAAAAGTTAGCTGGAAGATTTGGTCGTATACATAGATTCCACGGTGCTTGACTGCTCAGAAGATTCTGTACGTCCGATTGCATAGGGCTTTGTGCCCTGAAACTTCGCGCCTCAGATCAAAGGGAAAGCAACACCTTACCAAAAATAAAAAATTCCAATTTTTTTATTTATTTATTTTTTAACGCTTTGATGTTGTCGGATAAAATAATTCATTTTATCCATTTATTTTGTTTTGTTTTGAGGCAATAAATAAATGGTATTTTACTTTTGGGGTCAGAAATTGGAAACATCGTAGTTTAAAGAAAGCGAAAATATCGTCAGAGGAGGAGGGGTAATTATGTCCGAAAGGTTTATTTCATCCTCTCACTGATAATGATTTGTCCTGTACTTATTTAAATAAACTATTCTAAGTTAAAATAAATACTGTAATAAGTACGCAACAGGTACGATTATTATAGTAACCGAAACCTATGATTCCCTGCTTCACGGTCTAGGATGCCATATTACATTCGTCAATCGGGACGGTCAATCTGTAGTTAAGGAGTTTGATATGATGAGATGAAAGAGAATCGCACGTTAGATATGAGAGTGCGCATCAAGTTATCTTGTACAGGCGGAGCACGTCAAAGAGTAAAAGATTATTTTTATATTTTATTTTATTTTATGTGTAAATTGGTTTAGGAATGAAGCAATTTCTGAGACATGACGACAGTTGACTGGAGGTGGACCACGTCAAGGTCGGCGAAGCCAATGTATGTGACTTTGCGTGAAAAACACAAAAGCCGTTTTCTTTTATTTATTTATTTATTTTTATAAATTTAGAAAATAAAATAACAAGGCAGAAGAAAAAGAAAAAGAGAAAAAGTTCCAAAACTGAATGTTGCTAAAATCTGTCCCCTGAGAATAACCTTGGGATACATTTGATACAGATTGCACTGACAATTGTACTTTTTTTTGTTTTTTGTTTTTTTTTTTTTTTATTTTGGTTTTAGTTTTTAAACCTTAGTCATATAATTTTTATATGATTTATTCCAATTGGGACAGTAATTTACAAGGTTTTTGTCAAATTTACAATTTTCAGAGACCAAAGAATAATAAAAACACCCAAAAATAAATTTGGGTTGGTAACTTATCATGATGTATGTATGTTTTAGGCTATTAAAGATGCGTTTTTTTTTTTTTTGTCATAATTTTGTGTTAAGTTATCCCAAAAAAAGGCCAGAAAAAGACGCTGTGTGAGTAAATATGACCACATTGAAAGCACATTCCAATCACATTCTAAAGCGATCAAAGTTAATCACAGTAGATACATATGTTTCTTTTACATTGGACTCTCACACTGTAATTTCTCGTCTCATTTTTCTTTTTAAACTATTATAACTTCTCTTGTGGGTCACTTTCTTTATGCTTTTTTTTTTTTTTTCTTCCTTTAAAAGTACAAAACATATATATATATATATATATGTAATGCAAATCAACCACCCCAGCATAGAGATTAGGAACACTTTGAAATCACTCTTCACACACACATAGAGAGGGTGTAGCAAAGAAAGCATGTGTTTCATTACCTTGTAAATTTCAAACAGTAAATTTAATTTTATTTATCATCTCATATGCACTTAACCTGCAGCCTTATAAGCGGAGAGAGAACTGGTAATAACGTGAGCATGTTATTTGGAGGGTGTGGACCAACTAAAATCATGCATTTTCTCATCTCAAAGTATTGAAAGAGCAACTAATTATATGTTTGGCAATGGCATACACTAAAATTGTGGGTGGGTTTGTTTCTAATTGAGAGCTGTCACAACTGAACCTCCATCCATTTGCGTTTATGGGATTAAGTATAATTACATGCTTTAATTATTAAATTAGTCACACTCAACAACCAACAGCTACAAATTTCAAAAGTTGGAGAAAGAGATCTGTTATTATGTGGGTCGACCTTTTGTGTTGATTATCTTCCTCCTAAAATATAAAATATCTGCTCGGCATTGACCTAGTGTAGCTGCTCCATAATTGATACTCAAAGTCATGTTTCTTATGAATAATCACGCTCACCAGGGCATGGACCCCACTGATGCTGGTTTGTGCACCAAATGCTTATCACAACAAGGATGTGACACAAGTAAATTCCATAACCCTTCCCACTATATTATAATGTCTATATGTATAAGCCCGTCTTGTCATCATCGTTTACATTACCAAAAGAAAGATCCATCGTTTAATTAAATATCAAATACTTTCTTGTTAAGCTTTTTTTTTTTTTAATAAACTAGCATTAAGAAAAATCTCCAGAAGCCAGAGGAAAACTTGCATTAATGAACCTGAATAGCATTGGTGGTTGGTTTGTCACTTTAAATTTTAAAAGCTGAAAAGAGATTTAATTAACCCTTGACAATTATTTTTTAAAAAAAACATAGTTGGATGCATTTTTTTTTATTTAAGAAAAAGTGCTTTTAAAAGAAGAAAAAAAATATTTTGCAATGTGTTTGGCCAAAAATTCATAGATTGTTTGCTTGACAAAGAAACGCAGCACTTGTAATATTTTTTATAGAGCACGTAATAGATGATTTTTTCTAAAAGAATTTTTTTTTTTTAGAATATTAAAAATATCTCTTTTATTTTAAAAGATTTTTTTTTTGGTAGATGGAAACCAAACATTATCTGTTTTATTGAAATAATACTTTTGATTAAAATGCTACATATAAAAGTGCAATCAACTAAAAGCATTTAAAAACAGCATATATGCACGGGCCCTTACCATATAAGCAAAATCACGGTAGAAAATTATTGTATGTGCGTATATATAATTATTAGAATTTAAAGTGTTATGTATACTTGAATTTTTTTCTTAAAGGTTAAAACAAAAAAGTAGGAAGGGGCAACAATATAATGACACATAGATGTCTCGAACAACATGCAAGCATGAATCCACAATATCCTTTTCATATAGAATAAAGCTTATTGACACTACTTGTATTATATGTTAAGGTTTTGTTCGTTGAAAACTAATATATATAGTATATATAACCAATAAAAATTTGACATATTATTTATATTTTAATATAAATTGTATTAAATAGTTGTACTCTTTCATCAAACTCCAAGAGTTAGCCCCTTGATCATATGGTTCATTATTGAGACCCACTTTGTAACCAAGCTTCCAAACGATTCTGTAACCAAGCCTCCATAAGATTCAATTAGTTAGAATATTGTTAAGTTGTTAAGATTAGTTGTCTAATCTGTTACTCAATTACAGTTTCTTCCACGTGTATCTATTTGTCTCTCTATATAAAAGCTAGCTTTAGCTTATACTTGTAATTAATTCAGTGAAGTAATACACCAGTTTTATTCAGATCAAAAATCCCTTTCTCCCTTTCTCTATCAACCTCTTCTTCTTCGTTGTTCAACTACTCTGTTAGTTTTCACTTGGTATCAGAGCTGTTGCAGCCATCAATGGCATCAATGGCAGTAATCTCAGCACAATCTGCATCTTCACAAAGTAACTCTAACTCTCGTCGTCTATCCTCACGTCCAGTTGTGCAATTCAACTTCACGTTACCCATTCGTCTGGATTCAAGCAATTTTCTAGTATGGAAGTCCCAATTTCTGCCTGCTATCAGAGGACACAAGCTGCTAGGGTTCCTGGATGGTACACTGCCGTGTCCAGAACTTGATCCCTCAAATTCTGAAAGTCTTGAAGACGTTGAGTACTGGCATAGTCAAGATGAGTTTATACGGCAACTTATGTACTCAGCCATAACTGAGGACGTCATGAACCAATTGGTTGCCTGTGAAACTTCGCACCAAGCTTGGAAAGCATTACAAGAACTATATGCATCACCTTCAGAATCTAGAATTCTTCAATTGTAGATTCAAATCCATAATACAAAGAAGGCTGATTTCTCTATGACCGAGTTCTTTTTCAAGGTAAAAAAGATAGCAGATCAACTAGGAGTTGCAGGTCATCATATATCTAACAGAGTACAAATTAGAGTTCTTTTGGCTGGTGTTAGCTCTGAATATGATGCGGTTGTGTCCAGTGTCACGACTCTTCCAGGGTCTTTTAGTCTTCGTGATGTTCAAGCTCTTCTTCTTAATCAGGAACATCATCTTTCTACAACTCTAACTTAAGCATCATCAATTGAAAATCAATAAGCTAACTATGCAAGTAATTTTGCAAATAATGGATCCACCGGACAAAACAACAATTACAGTGGCAACAGCTACAGAGGCGGTGGAAATTTTTCAAGAGGAAGAGGCAATGGAAGAGGTAGAGGTAGATTTTATTGTCAATTGTATAGAAAACCTGGTCACACTGTAATATATTGCTATCACAGGTTTGACAAAGGTTTTCAGCCTCCAAGTCAAAATAACAATCCAAATTCAGCATATATTGCTGCCACAAATCCAGTTCCATGAACTACCCACCCCAGCCACCCTTCTATTCGAACATACCTTTCTATCCGAATGCTTATTTTGCAAATTTTCCATCAAGATCAGAAGGTCTTACTGATCCTTCGTGGTACATAGATAATGGAGCTTCTACTTATGTAACACATGATTACAAAGATTGTCTCAACCTTCAGAATATGGTGGAATAGATTCTCTAATAGTGGGTGATGGCAACGGTTTGAGAATTTCTCATACTTGTAAAGTTCATTTGACCTCAAACCATCATTCACTTACCTAGCAAAATGTGTTCTATGTTCTTGCAATAAAGAAAAATTTGATTAGTGTAGCCAGACTTGTTACTGATAATAATGTGCTTATTGAGTTTGTCAATACTGTTTGTTTGATTAAGGACAAGGGCACAGGGAAACTAATCCTACAAGGTGAACTTAAGAATGGTCTGTATCAAGTGCTTCCTCTGTCACATTCTGTTTCCAAAATTGAACAAGCATATGTTTGCTTCAGTTCTAAACCTTCTCTTCCTTCATCAAGTGCTTTGCTCACCTTTCTAAAAGTCAGTCTTGGAGCTTCTGTTGGCTCATCTTCAAATCACAATAAAGTCTGCTTTAAATCCCAGCAAGACAAATTAGTTTTACCTACTTTCATACAGCTTCTATATCTAACTTTTCTGTTGTAAATGTTCTAAATAAAGGATCATTAAGACCTATTTCAGCGCCATGGTCTACTCCATGAAACCTTTTGTGCTCAAACACCTCAGCAAAATGTCGTATCTGAGCGAAAGAATAGAAGTATACTAGAAATTGCACGAGCACTGCTAATTAATGCTCATGCACCATATAGCTATTGGAGTGATGCCGTTTTTATGGATGTGTCTCTTCTTAACCACTTGTCTATGTGGATTTTTGGACACCAATACAGGTGCTTTCTAGTTATGTTTCTTTACCCTTAGTGTTAATGCTTCCTCCTCATGTTTTTGGTTGCGTTGCATATGTTCATCTTTAGAAAAATCAACGCACTAAGTTGGAACCATATGCAGTACGCTATATTTTCTTAGGCTATGTGCACAACACAAAAGGATATCGCTGCTACAATCTCATTACCAAGCGTCAGTACATTACCATGGACATTAACTTTCTTAAGTTTGAACCTTATTATTCTATACCAGTAACCAATTCCCCCCTTCAAGGGGAGCTTCAGAATGAAGAGTCGAATTGGATGGGCATGTCTTGGCTAGATGTTGATGTTCCAGTGTTTAAAGGTAATCAAGCAGTGGACAATGGGATACAACTGGATGGTGATAATACTTTCATGTCGAATGACCAAGATAATAATTTGGCCAATAATATGCCTCCTCCTAGCCAACAGATGAATTGCATGGGGAAAATGTTACAGAAGCTGAACATGCACTGAAGGAATCCCCCCACTCTTTTGTACCTAGTCATTCTCCTGAGAATATTCCTGAGGTTTGTAATTCTTCCATATCGTTTTTTACTAACTCATTGGATACACCAAATGGTTATGTTTTGCCTTTCAGACATAATCGTGGAAAGCCAACTAATCAGTATTCTCCAGATAAAGAAGACAGAAGGTCCAAATACCCAATTTCCAATTATGTATCCACCTATAGGTTGTCTGGATCTCTAAAGGCATTTGTACACACATTGTCTTCATGTGATATTCCTGATAATGTTGAAAAAGCTTTATTAAATCCGAAATGGGCTCAGGCAATACGGGAGGAGTTAGAGGCTTTACAGAAAAATAACATATAGAAGCTAGAGGTGTTACCAGAAGGAAAGAAAACAGTGGGGTGTAAGTGGGTGTTCTCAATTAAACATAAGACAAATGGATCTATTGAACAATATAAGGCAAAGCTCATAGTAAAGGGCTATACACAAATATATGAGATTGATTATTTAGAAACATTCTCACCGGTTGTCAAACTAAATACTGTTAGAGTTTTATTATCTCTTGCAGCAAATTTAGATTGGCCTTTACATCAATTTGACGTTAAGAATGCATTCCTTCATGAAGATCTTGAGAAAAAGTATACATGGACATTCCACTAGGGTACACGGCATCCTCAAAGGAAAATGTTGTTTGTAAACTCCAAAAGGCATTATATGGGTTAAAACAGTCACCACGAGCTTGGTTTGACAAATTTACTACAACTATGAGGAAGTATGGGCTCAAACAGAGTGACTCGGACCATACTCTTTTCTTGAAACATCAGTTAGGAAAGGTAACGACACTAATTGTCTACGTGGATGATATGATCATTACAGGTGATGACTTAGTAGAGATTGCAAGGTTACAAAGGCAATTATCATCTGAATTCGAAATGAAAGATTTGGGAAGACTCAAGTATTTCTTGGGAATTGAAGTAGCTCAGTCAAAACAAGGTATATTTTTTTTCCAAAGAAAATATATGCTTGACTTACTATCTGAGGTTGGACTACTGGAATGCAAACTTGCAAATACTCCAATAGTTCAAAATCATAACCTTAGAGAATATTTAGATCAAGTACCTACCAATGAGGAGAGGTACCAGAGACTAGTTGGAAAGCTTATTTTTCTATCTCACACTCGTCCAGACATTGCATATGTTGTGAGTGTAGTAAGTCAATTCATGCATAGTCCAAGTGAAGATCACATGGATGCAGTGATTCAGATTCTTCATTATCTGAAATCGACTCCTAGTAGAGGGCTTATGTTTTCCAGGAATGCTCATCTAAGAGTTGATGGTTATACAGATGCTGACTGGGCTGGGAACATTTTGGATAGAAAATCAACTTCTAGCTATTTTACATTCGTGGGAGGCAATCTTGTTACGTAGACGAGCAAGAAACAAAAGGTGGTAGCGTTATATAGCGCTGAAGCAGAGTTTCGTGGGATGGCTAAAGGGCTTTATGAGTTTTTATGGCTTAAGAGACTATTATCTAAGATTGGTTTTCCTCCTAATTCATAAATGAATCTATTTTAATTTGTGATAATAAGGAAACTATTGACATATCTCATAACCTTGTTCAACACGATCGGACAAAACATGTGGAGGTAGATAGACATTTTATCAAGCAAAATCTTGAGAACAAAATTATTCGGTTTCCCTTTGTGAAGTCAAAAGATCAGTTGGCAAACATACTTACGAAAGTTGTGTCTAGTCAAAATTTCTACAACTCACTCGACAAGTTGTGCATTAGAGATAAAAGAAGGACATATTAAACCTGAGTGTCCCGAAAGAAAAAGGATTAATTTAATAGAAATATTTAACATAGAAGATTATTTAGAAGAAATAGAAGAAGTATTAAATATAGATGAATTATCAGAAAATGATAGTATATATAGCTATACAGAGTCTGATTCTGAAGAAAGTACAGATTCAGAAATAGAAATAAATAAAGAAAAGATGGAAGAATGTAGATCATTCTTTGGAAAAATATGTAATTTCTGTAAAAGAAAATTTGAATTAGGATATAAAAAGGATATTTTCTATTCCTGTAAAATATGCTCTAAGAATTTAGAAATGGAAAATAAAAAAGAAATAGAAATTAATAGAGCAGGTAGTGAATTGATAAGTATAGATATAGATATACTATATAAAAAAGAAACTATACACACTAAAGCCATGCTAGATACAGGAGCTAATAATTGTGTTATATATGATAGCTTAGTACCAATAGAATATAGAAATAAATTAAAACAACCCATAAATATTAGACAATTTGATGGAACATGTATACAAATAATAGAATGTATAAATAATATACCAATAAAAATAAATAGAGAATTACATAATTTACCTCAAACATTTATATCTAATAGAACTAGTGGACATAAATTTATCCTAAGGTTAAATTTTATATTAGGCAATAATGAAAGTATTATGATAACACCTACAGGAGTAAATTTCTTTAAAAAATCAACATTTGTACAACCTAGATTCGAGACAAATATAGTACCATATGAAAAAAGAATTATTAATAATATATAAAAAGAAAAAACTATAGAAATAGAATCTTTTAAAGAAATAGAAAATTCTAGTGAAGAAATAGACAAAGACTATGAATCATTGGAAGTAAATACGTATTTAAATACACTAGAAAAATCAGTACAATGTAGTGAATGCAAAAATTGGCCTTCAGATATCAAAAGAAAGATAGAAGAATTAGAAAAATTAGAGATTATAGGAGATAATCCAATAAAGCAAACTAATGAAGAATATAAAATTGAAATTATTAATCCAGATATTACAATTAAAACACAAGATTTAGCTTATAGTCTAGAAGATAGAAAAGAATGTAAAATGCATATAGAAGAACTATTAAATTTAAAAATAATTAGGACAAGTAACAGTAGACATAGAAGTCCGGCATTTATAGTAAATAATCATAGTGAAGAAAAAAAAGAAAAAAGTAGAATGGTAATAAATTATAAAAAACTAAATGATAATACTCTAGATAATAGCTATAAAATACCTAATAAAGAAGAATTAATAAATTGTATACAAAAGGCTAGCTATTTTTCAAAATTTGATTGTAAAAGTGGATATTGGCAAATAAAGTTACACCAAGAATCTATTCCATGGACAGCATTTACTTGTTCAGAAAGACATTTTGAATGGTTAGTAATGCCTTTTGGTTTAAAAAATGCACCTCAAGTATTTCAAACTAGAATGGATAAAGCATTTAAACAGTATTCAAATTTTTGTATAGTATATATTGATGATGTGTTAGTATATAGCTACAATAGATTCATGCATATTACACATTTACATAAAATTCTAGATTGTTTTAGAAAACATAATATAGTAATATCTAAAAAGAAAATAGAATTATTAAAACAAAAAATAGAATTTTTAGGATTAACAATAGATAAAGGAAAAATAATATTACAACCTCATATAGTAACAAAATATTAACTTTTCCGGATAAGATAGAAGAAACTAAAGAACTTCAAAAAATTTTAGGATTATTAAATTATAGTAGAAAATTTATACCTAATTTAAGTACGTTAGTAAGACCATTATATAATAAATTAAGTAAAAATAGACAAAAGTATTTTAATATTGAAAATATAAAATTAATATAAAAAATTAAAGAAATAGTTAGAAAAATAGAGCCTTTAAGCTTACCTATAGATTCTTACTATAAAATAATACAAACTGATGCTAATAGCCGAGGATGGGCAGGTATACTACTACAGAAACCAGAAAAAGAAAACCAAAAGAATAAAGAAGAAATAACTATGTATTCTAGAGGAAAATTTAATGAATCGGAAAGTAGAAAATCTAGCACAGAATTGGAAATATTAGCAATAATAAACTCATTAAATTCCTTCCATTTATATATTCAAAATAATGAATTTACTATTAGAACAGACTGTAAAAATATAATAGAATTTTATAATAAGGTACAAAAGAAAAATTTTGAAAAGAAAAATTTATTCATCAGTAAAAGATGGATTTACTTTCTAGAAGTAATAAGTGGAAGAGGGTATAAAATAAGATTTGGGCATATAATAGGAAAAGATAATACTTTAGCAGATATTCTTTCAAGACAAATATTTGAATAATTAAATTTTTGCAGGATGGAAAGGTATATTCCCTTCGGACTATTTACCTTAGACAATATCCCTCTGGTACAAATCTAACATTCAGAAGCAAGAATAATATAGGAATAGAACAACAGTGCTTACTAAACAATCTATGTAATAGTAGAAATTCTTATGACAAGGTTAGAAATCTGAATGCTTTATCTTTTTACTTTAATCAGATTAATCAACAATTAGGCAGAATAACATCCTCATCCTCATCCATTAATCTCTGTGATTATTGTGAAGTCATGTCCAAGACAATAAAAAAGTTAAACGAGCAAAAACATATACTAGAAGACAGAGTCTCTGCTTTAGAGAAAGAAAAAGAAAAAGATAAGAATAGTAATAAAGAAAAACTATTAGTCCCTTTCCCTTTAACGTCACTACCCAGTGAAATAAAATTAAAAATTAGACAGATGGCATGTGACTCATCAGAAAGAAAACAGAAATTTATTATGAGTTTCCTAAAAGACTTAGCAACAGTTCGATATAATCATCCAGGATTAACTTTTATATGGGAAACTTATCACTCAACCAACATAAACTGTCAAGAAAAATATGAAACGTGTCATCATCTCCCATTAGAAAGAAATGGATGTCAGTGTCAGTTAATATACAGTATAGTCAGATGTTGTATAAGCTTAGTCATTTACAAATCTTTAGAGATAATATTTGAAGAAGAAAAAGTTGAATTAACAGTACCTTTACTTTTAGACTACGGACTACTTTATCAAATAATAATAACAGATCCAGATCAGACAGACATATTTGGAAGAAAATTAGCCACTTGTATTCTAAACACATTTATAAAAGAAAAGACAAAAACAGTGGAAGCCCACATAGTCAGTAAAGCTCCAGAATGGGATTTGCCAGGAATCATTCCAGCTCAGCACTCTATCTATATTAAGGCTCACAAGGACAAACCGACACTCTATTATGAGCAAATGTGGAATTGTGACAAGTTTCCACTAGAGGCCCAAATCATTGACTGGCGAAGCAGAATTATTGGAAGAGAATTTGGAAGAGACTATTATAAAAAGATAAAATATAATTTGGTAGCTGAAGATTTCTACCAAAAGATTTATTCAAGACAAAGTCTCTCTGAAGTACCTTTCCTGTCACGAACTAAACATACTGAATTAGCGGATAAATATCAAATAGAGTATGTGCAGAATTAGAACAAGAAGAAGAATTCTATACCAGAGAGCAAGGTAAATTTAGATGACGAGCTACATAACATCGAAACATGATGGAACCTTAAGGTCCCTTCAATCACTACTTTATCTAAAGTAAAGCATTTTACTTTAAATAAAGAAAAGCTGAGGACCACCTTATCCTCTGGACAACCTTAGCACTTTGTCATGACCGATCGCACGGTTGTGATCATCCAAAGACGCGAAAGACGAGTGATTAGTTATATCGTTAGTTAGGCTAAATAAGCATGGTTGGTGCAAAGATCTCCTTCCTAAAATCTTCCATTCTCACTCTTTCACTCTCATCCTTCATCTCCATCAAATACTCTAGCAAGGCAAGTAGTTATATTTCGGTTTGAATTTTTGTTTTATGTAATATTCATATATGTTTATAAATAATACTACTAATTTTTAAATCAAGTGTCTAGTTGTTTACTCTGTTAAAACATTTTAGTATATTGATATATAGATCGGACGACTAAGAGCTTTACGCTTTTGTCCGATTTAAGTACTCCACGCATGAAATTATATAAATTAAACAAAAGGGATCCTTGGTATTAAAATAGTGCAAAAGAATATAATAAGAACCAAGTAAGCATAGAATTAGTGGCATAAATTCTTTTACACTTTATTCCGTTGGTCCATTATGCCTGCATCTGTGGTGAGTCTAGGGCTTAAGAACGTTGATCAGGAGTTAAGTGTGTTTACGTGTTTATGCTATTATTTTATATATACTGAAAGGCCAGTATTTTTGCGCATCACAGATGTAGGGATAATGGACCAACGAAATAAAGTGTAAAAGAATCTATGCCACTAATTCTATGCTTACTTGGTTCTTATTATATTCTTTTGCACTATTTTAATACCAAGGATCCCTTTTGTTTAATTTATATAATTTCAGTACGTGGAGTACTTAAATCGGACAAGAGCAGAATAGCTCAGCCTGTAGTCGTCCGATGTACTATATCCAATATACTAAAATGTTTTAACAGAGTAAACAACTAGACACTTGATTTAAAAACTTAGTAGTATTATTTATAAACATATATGAATATTACATAAAAAACTAAAATTCAAACCGAAATATAACTACTTGCCTTGCTAGAGTAGTAATTACAGGGGTTTGATGGAGATGAAGGATGAGAGTGAAAGAGTGAGAATGGAAGATTTTAGGAAGGAGATTCTGAGTGAAGGAAAGTCTTGGAGCATGGTATCTTTGCACCGTTTTAGCCATGCTTATTTATAGCCTAACTAAAGCAGATATGTACAGCTAATCACTTCTGTCTTTTGCGTGTGCTGGATGATCACAGAAAACCCGTGAATTATTGCAGTCGGTCATGACAAAGTGATAAGGTTGTCCAGAAGATAAGGTGGTCCTCAGCTTTTCTTTATTTAAAGTAAAATGCTTTACTTTAGATAAAGTAGTGATTGAAGGGACCTTAAGGTTCCATCATATTTTCGATGTTATGTAGCTCTTTGTCATCTAAATTTACCCACCACTGATTGCTCATCTCTTGGGTATAGGAAGATTCTTCTTCTTGTTCCAATTCCTGCACATACTCTATTTGATATTTATCCGCTAATTCAGTATGTTTAATTCGTGACAGGAAATAACTATGTACCAACTTGAGGGGGAGTGTTGGCGTGAGTTGATATAGGTGATGAGGCTTAGGAAAAAAAATATAAATATTAATTGTAATGCCTAGTGTTTAGGATAAACACGTTAGCTATACTTTCCATAGGTTGCTTCTTTTTATGTATATATATACATTTAACCCATTTGTGAATTATAATGAAAAAAAACCCTTATTTTTGGCAGTATGGACCACTAGATTATTATTAGTCACAACCGTATTAATAGTATGGAAACCTTGAGTTGTTTAATCCCTCTTGTTAACTTAGGATAATGTAGTGTCTTACAAATCAAATCATAGAATTGGTGTGTCCAAATTGTTTATGCATGTCACACCTTACAGCCTTATCTTCTTTACCTGCCTTGTATAGATTCTGAAATGACAATTGCTTATGAATTTTTGCCCTTTTTTCTACTCACCAACAAAATAAAATATTATACTCCCTTATTCTTATTTCCTCTGCCTCTATATCAGACACTATCAACAGCAGATGGTACTAATGAAACAAATATATAGGCAGAGGAAATAATACCATATTTTCCCACTGAAAACAACTCACACATGAAAATAAACAAGTTTCAGCGAAGTTAAACTGTGAGTTCTAACTACCATATGACAGTAACCATCTTTAGTACCCAAAACAAAATAATAATAACAACAACAAATAAGCTGCTGCCATTTATTCTTAGTTATTCAGGATTACAAGATTTGGGACCCAAGCCAAAGGGCTTAGTTCATATCTTCTGCATTTCGTTTTCTTCTTGAATTTACTTCATGCATGACTCTTCATCCATGACTCTTAACTCATCGTCATGACAATTCTTGGCGGGAAAAGGTACATGGACTTCACATACTGATTCTGAAGTATGAACATTTGTATAACTCATAATACCCTTCTTCTACATTCTCCTGTTACGATTCCCACAGACATGGGGATAAAGACCATTCACATAAGTCTGAGCCCCTAATGTTAGCTTTGTAGTAGAGCAGTCATTTACCAGTCCTAGGTTGATGGTACGTTGATTTTCATGCCCGTTTTGTGTTGGAAAATGTACCTGATTACTCAATCTACTCTATTTAAAACACTTACTTGCGCTTGAGGTCCATGAGAAAGAATTCTTCCAGCTGCATCACCCATTGCTCTCACACTGCTATTCTCTAACCCACTTCTAAGCCAAGCAAGGTTACTTATATCCGTGGCAATCGCAGCCAGTTCAAAACTTGGAAATGAGGGAGGCTCTGTGTATTCAATGAACTCTGGCCCTAACAAAGAGTTTGGAGAAACCCTACCATTTTGCATCCTACAGCAGCCATGGCCGCATTGATTAGGTACCGACCGCCACCATTATCTGCTTTCAGCAACTTGAAAATTTCAATATCCGGTTTTGATGCTAACCAGAGGTCCTTGCATTGGAACTGGTCTTTGGACAAATGATGCAGACTCTTGGCCTTCCAAAGGATTATATACACTAAAAGCACTGACACGTGCCACCGGTCGAAAGAGAGTAGATGGTTCTTTTGGTTCATGGCTAAACTGACCTTCTGTTGGCAACTTATCTTCATATCGGTCATCCATATGGTCCAGAGAACTGATATCTCTTCCTTCTACGGACTTGAATGAATTGACATCGCCACATGACATTGTTTCTTCAGATGACGCTTTGGTTTTGTCAAAGCTAACATCTTCCACCATATTTCCAGATTCTAACTTAATTTTTCCATGCTCTAAGCACCTACGCCTCAGGGTGGAATTCCAGTGGTTCTTAATAGCATTATCTGTTCTCCCTGGTAAAGCCTAGCAATTGCCGCCCATTTGTTTCCGTGGAATTGCATGGGCTGCAACTATGATCTTATCCTCCTCATCTGGAAAACACGCAGTGTCATCAAACTTGATAAACAGAAAGGAGAGTGAACAGGGATCTGACTGACAATTTATTGGCATTGAATTTTAAAACTTGCAAGGTTCCCACCTTCGATGGGAAGCATGAACATGATCAGAAGCTATTGCATACCAATGTTAATATCACAGGACTCCAATGAAAACAATGAAATTTCTGTGCCAATTCTTACAGGTTATTTCAAAATCAGGATAAATCAAAGTAGCCAAATTATGGCATTCAAATTAGATATAAGATTCTCATCAATCTAAATGCACAATGTAGGGCTTTTCTCTCAATAATAATGTACTATCACATTGCTCGTTAAAATAGCATGTGTTCATGTCCACCATTTGACTAATCTCAATTCCTTAATTCTTGCATTAATATATTGTACAGCAGTTGAGGGTTACATCTCTTGTTAAATATAGAAACTCACATAACACAAAAAAAATTTAGCAAGAACATCATATCAAAATTTTAGCACACTGATATAACAATTGCTACGTTAAGGTTAACAAGCATACCTTTGAAACATTTTGTTTTTAACAACCATATAGCACATTTGTATTACTTCATTGATTACTGGCAAAGCCATGTTAACAGAATTTTCTACCAATAATGAATCATATTTGATTATAACATATACATCAGCTATATTAAGGTCAACAAACTTAAAGTGAACTTCTAGCAAATTCTTGATATCAGGACAGTAGCTCAAAAGTGTACAACCTTGACTTTATCCATCTCTAACATAATTTCCCGAGTATTTTTCATATTACAACTATAATATACAATCAAAATTCAAAAAACAGAAGAATATATGGACAATGTACCAATAATTTGCAAAGCATATAGTGTTATGATAGGAATGAGAGTGAAATGACAATGCTTTATCAAACTACCCCATTCCACTTGTTGGACTATGTCAATTGCCCAAGGTTGGTTTTCAACGTCCCGTTGAATTTGGTTATCCAAACCAACCCAGCTCCTGCATGGTAATCTCATTCCTTCCCAATGTTATATCCCATTTATGTATATACCAAAGCACAATGTCAAAGTCCCAAAAAATTCTCATTACCGGTAATCTTATTTATTGAAATGAGATGCTCAACACTATCTTCCACTTCAACCATCTGAACACCACATTACATATTTTGTTTCTGCTACTAAAGAAATTATGCACACATTGTACACAAAATGAATAATCTTAGCTAACAACTTATTAGCATTGAACTTAGTTTTCCTTCCTATCATCACTCTGTTTACCCAGATCATTAGTATCCAACTAATGCAGCAGATGACCTTGTAAAAACACAAAATTTCACATGAAACAACCAGTTCTAAAATGAAATGCCTAAGTCCCATCAAGTAAAAAGACACATTACAAAAATTAATTAAGAATAAATTGTGAAATCGTTAATTTTGAAGTCAAAAGAAGTAAAACCTAGTCAACAAAACAAACACATTCAAGAATTACTTGCAAAATTTTCACGAAAAAGAAAAAAGAAACGAAAATGAAAAATTAAAGATGAAGGGTGAGGGGTTTTAGACGAACAAAGAGGGACTATACCAGAAAATGGCTTGCGCTTGACGGCAGGGTCGAGCTGATTACACCACCGGAGTCGGCAAGACTTGCCGGATCGACCGGAGATTCCTCGGGCGATCAAGCTCCAATTCCGAGCACCGAACTTGCTCACAAGCCGACTGAGTATGGCGTCTTCTTCAGGCGACCAAGGTCCTTTCACTCTTTCTCTGCCGCCGGAGCCAACTCCGTCTCCGGCAGCGAGCAATGCCTCATCGCCACTGACGCCGCCTCCGGCAGGGTCCTCTGGGTCTCCGGCGGAAACGACGTCGTTGTCGGCATGAGTAGCGTCCTCGGTTTCCATGGAATTTTGTCTTTCTTTTTTTCTTTTTATTTTTGCTTTATTGTCTGTGGTCTTCACCACCACCACCACCTCTACAGTGCCTACCAGACTTAACCGCAAGTGTCTTCCATGGCCGACATGCTCAATAGATTTATAGGGCAATTGCTTCGGGATTTTCTTCTTTCAATTACCGGTTTCGTTTGAATGACATATCTGTCCTGCATTAACACTAAAATTTACTTTTTGCACCTTTCTTTAAATTTGAAAAGAGATTGAATTATTCAAAGCACTTTTCTTTTCTTTTTTTATAAATTTTTTAATTTCTTTTTGTGGTAAAGCAAAGCTAACTCTAATTTGGTGTTGGCTATTTTTGGTATGCTGAATTGGCCAATACTCTATTATATATAATTCTAATATGGTATTTGGTGCAGCATTTTATTATTTAGTATGAAATTAATTGTATTATTATGTTCTTTTCAAACTCATGGTCTCTATTAAATATACTCTTTTGTTTTCTGTGGCTCTTTCACTTGCTCACACATAAATATTATATATTTAAAAAAATATATTATATATTATATATATATTAGAGCATTTCAAACAGAAATACCGTAATGATATTGATATTTTTAAATTTTAATATTAAAATTTATTCTTTAATATAATATTAAATTGTTAATATCAAAATTTAACATATTACTTTATAAATTATTATTAAAGATATGATAATGTAAAAATAATTATATATTTTTATTTTATCCAATGACCCACTCCATTATGCATTAATTTTCATTCCACTTTGTATAGATTTTTTTTAATGACAATATCATTTTTTGGTGTTAAAATAATATTTTTGTTGGAGTACATAGCTAATGTTAAAATTTGACATTACCACACTTTTAGCACCCTATTAGAGATGCTTTTATATTATAACTAATCAACTATGCATAATAGTACTAATATTACACATAACAAAATAATATATATAGAGAGGGGCGATATGATGGGTGAACACAATGAAAAAACACTTCATCCCCTATATTTTTCACATTATTTTCTGCACTTTTGTTATACTGTACATTTTTATATATTCTTTTAATCTATAATCTTATATCTGTGAGTATTTTGTCAAACTCACGTAAAATTTTACTGATTTGGTTACATAGACTTTTCAGACAAATTTAAATTTATTTAGTAAAGTACCTATAGGTATAAGATTCTAAATTGAGAAGGTATGTCATATAATATAAATGTAAAAAAATGAGATTGGGATTTTTTTTAATTATGGTTGCCCACCATATGATCGCCGATAGTCGCCCACAATATTACCCCTATATATATATATATAATATAGTGAATTTTTATAAAATGTGATATTGCAAATGTTAAAAAATTTATACTGTTATAAAATTTATAAAGCCATTTAAATTATTTAAACGAACTATTTTAATAATCAAAATAAATACAATGCATCCCTTGGGTGCATTCTTTCTACATATGGAATGCACCCTTCAACCCAGGGCAGGTACACTTTAGAGGCAGTAGGTAAAAAAAAAATAAAAAATTAATATATATATTTTAGTCTAAATTATAAATTAGTCCATTTAATTTTAATTTTAGTACACCCTCTTTTTAATTTTTAGATCCGCCACTGCTTCAACTAAATTGTCGAGGTGCATTGCCTCTACAAATGGAATGCCGATAGTGCATTTTATTTGTTTTGATTATTAAAACAGTTTGTTTAAATGATTTAAACGGTTCCATAAGTTTTATAATATCATATGTTATTTAATGTGTACGATATCTTATTTTGTAATAGGTTATATATAATATATATATATATATATATATATATATATAGAAATTAGGATTTACCATAGGTAAGTAATAAAATAAAAACATAACTGATTCTGTGTTTTACAATTTCATTGGATGTCGACCGTTCAATTATTTTTAACGCATGGGGTCTGACGCTTCAGACAACTCACAAATAGACAGTTGGTCGGTTAAATAATATTAAAATTCCCGCCTTTCAGCATTTTTGAGTTTCCCTCCATAAATTATTTTCTTCCTTTTGCTTTACTCATCTTTTCGCAGTGGAGGCTCTCTCTCTCGCTCTCGCTAATACATGAAAACGCAAGAGGAACAGGAATCCAGGTAATTGTAGCATTTTGCGATCTGTATCTGAATTTTATAGAGGTTTTGAGTTCATTGCTTTTCTTTCTACTTTTCAGTGGTCGACTCAGGGTTTCGGTTGCATCTGCTTCTCAATTTAGTATTGATTTTAGTCCGTTGTTGGTTTTGTTTAAAAATTTAATTGAATGGTTATTTCTTGCAAAATCAATTGTTTAGAGCACACAAACTAGTTTAGCAAAACGTTGCAGCAGTTTTGAGTTTGCCCAGTTGTTCATTGCCCAGATTGCAGCTACTTGTCTCAACTTTAAATCCTGTCATTTCAGTAATTGGCATTAAGGAAATGATCTCATTGATTCGCAGCTTCCAGTTATTTTACTCTCTTGAAAACCCAAATTTGGATTTTCAAAAATCCTTCATAGTTTGCCTTAATGCCTTATGTTTGATGATTGAGGCAAAATGATCAGAAATTTTTCATCGATTCATCCTGGCTTCTCATTGAATTTTTAACCTTTATCATACTATTGTCATTGTAGGTTTCGGTTGTTAATGCTATTATAAGGATTGTCATTTGACGTTGTGGGGTTTGCAATACATTTATTCATAGTAAACATAGCCTGTTTTGAAAAAGGGTAGAGAAGCCACAGAGCACTAAGTAAGGTTCTCCTTAAGAATGGCCAATTACTATGACCTTGATGATATTATTGCTGAGGAAGAGGTTCACACTATTTCTTCTTTTTCCTGTTGGTTGTATTTTTCTCTCGCAAAATTTTTATATTTTGATTTCCTAAATATGTCTATCTGTTTGTTCACAGATTGTCTCAGTTGTGTTCCAAAAGGAAGTAAATGGGGTGGGAATTGATCCCAGTTCCGAAACAGACTGTGTAAGTGAGCAAAACGGGTTTGGATTTGAAGTTGGATTGTGAAAGAATGTTTTCTGATATTTTCTTGTGTGTATTTTTAGGTTAAACCAGGTTCCAAGGTGGAGCTCCCTTTCTGGCTTGCTAATGAGTTACACCTTCGACAAGTAGGAACAATGAAGGTTCCTGCCTGTTTTAATCAAAAGTAATAGTCATAATAACTTTGTTTTTAACATCTAACGAATAAAGTAACGTTAGCAGTACGTTGCAATACTGATGCTTTGATCCTTGTTTACCTCAGCCATATAAGACATGGCTGAGTTAGAGGAATTTATTTTGTTAAGTTTGATTCTGAAATTAAAAATGCTTATGCTTGCTTTATTTGTATAAATGCAATAAAATTTTTCTTTTATTTTGTCCCACCAATGGTTTAAGGTTTGTCATCAGTGAAATTCAACCTGATTGCACTATCTGATTACTTGTAGTTTCATGAAGGTCATAAAATGTTGTTAGGTGCAGAGTGGTGATTACTAACCAAACAGTAAGGTTGACTAACCCTGGACATGTAGAAAGCAGATGAATGACTCATGTCTAGCCAGTTCAAAGTTGGAAAAATGATTGCTAATTTGATGTTACAGCATTTAATTTCTTACAGGGAATTTCCTTTTAATCTATCTTTTTCCATTAATTCCAGAACTAGGCTGGAACTTGGGGCTGACGCCACATGTGTGGATCTGAGATCTCGAAGTCCATACTTCTATGAATTTGGATGCAAGATAGCACCACTGTGAGTCTTCTCTTTCTCATTTTCTTCTTGCATTTGTAAGTTGACTAAATTAATATGTTTTCTGGGTGTTCTTATGTTAAACAATATTTTAAAAGTTAATATGTCCCACTTTCAGTGAGCAAGTTGGGGTTGTGGACAGAAAACACTTCAACAACTCCAATTATGGATAAAGTTGTTCCATTATTATCAAATTTCATTGCTTTTGACGTGCATAATATGTTCCAAAGATAGCGTTTAGACCACTAAAATGTAGGAATCAACTAACTTAAGATTTAGTTCATTAGGTATCTGAAAAGCCATTTGTGCATGCAAACCCAAATCATTTAATGATATCACCAGTTCAGGAATAAATTTACCTGATTGTATGTTTAATAAAAATGTTGAGAGCATTGAAGACATAACTTTAACTGTTTTATATTAAAAATTTACATTCTTATTTTGGATTAATAATAGTTGTATGGTTAGGCTTGGACATTTTTCAGGTCATAATTGAATTAAAAAGGTCTTATGCAACTGTTAAAGCCTTAAATGATAAATTTGGTTCCTTTAATGTATGGGGCATTAATATTGGACAACTAAATGAGAAAACTTGGTGGCGTAATTGTTGTTAAATGTAGTTTACGCTAGTCAAATTTTATTCATGTAACAAACTGAATGGTACATGGATTCGATTTTGATGGATAAGGGTTGGCGATAGAGATCTGGGATCCTTCCTGTTATCTGCATTTAAGAACAGATATCAAGAAGTCCTGGCAAAGGGACACAGTGCAGCATTTTCAGCGGCTTCCAAATGCTCAACACTCTTAACAAGAGAAGAAACCACTAGTGAGATTCATACTTGTTTTAGCCATATTTTTTAGTGACACTCATTCCTCACACTTTGTTTACGGATATTTAAATAATGGTTACGGGTATTGTAGTGTATGAGGCAGCTCAATCATCAATGAAAGCCTTTAAGAAATGGCGGATGGGTGGCCCTAGATTCCAAAGAGCATCTATACTTGGGAGGAAGAGGAAACCAGCCGACTAGTTACTAGCTCTAATCTTAATCATATCCACATCTCTTTTGCATCATTACCTTCTGCAGGTACATGAGAAGTAGATTCTATTTGATTAGTATTTCAAGCATTTAGTCTAGTTTATCAACCATTTTCATATAATTTAAGCTTGATCTTAGAGAAACACAATGTCATGGGCAAGAGTCATTGGAAGATCTTTGTTGAATGCTTAATCTCAGTCTTGTTAATGCTTTGTTTGCTTTTAAGCTCTGTTCCATTATGTTATGATTATCTTGCTTAATATACGTGATGGAAGTTTGTTTATAAATATATATATATATATATATATATATATTTTCTTCCTATTAGTAGTTTCTTGTTAAATATAAGGATAGCATTCATTCTTTAATTTGTTAGATGCTTTGGTTTTGTGTAAAATATGCATGCCTTGGAGTTTAGTTCAATTGGTTAGATAACAAAGATTGTATTTTTAGTTTCTTGTTAAACATAAATAATTGAATTCAAGCAAGATGCTCTGATTTTGTGAAAACATGCATGCCTGAGAGTTCAGTTCAATTGGTTGGAGATAACGGATGAATGATATGATCAGATTAGCAAAATTGGATATGATTAATTGATGAAGTCAAAGGACGCTTCATATTGTTGTTCTCCAGGGAACAATCATTTGTGGGGATATTTGTTTTTAGAATCTGGAAATTAGACCTTGAAGCGGTTTAAATGAAGCATTAGTAAGTTTGGGAGGAGGATTTTGGAGAACCAAACCAGTGTTTGGGGCTATTCCTTCCAATGCTATATATTACTGATTAGTAGATTTGTTGTTGTTTAGCTGTTGTATCCCAGATTAAAATTTGGTAGGTGTTAGCTTTGATGCCAATAACTTTATTTCAATATATTATCTTCTCTGTATGGGATCATCCACTCACAGTTCCACTATTGGTCTTAAGCAGAAGAAGTGTATATAAAGTACAATCCTTAATTTGTTGTGTCATGTTTTTGTTACAGGGGGGTCGCCGTGGGACTGCCTAACTTTTCTGTTCAACCAGGAAACAGAGGTATTTATGTTATGATTGTCTCTGCTCATATTTCTTGCTAATGATGCTCAATGGTGATGAATGGTTTTGGAAGAAGGGGTTACAGAGTTTTTGACTTGATTGTATTGAATAGGCATGAATTGTTTGGCTTGGTAATTCGATTTGTGTTTGGGACTTGAATGTAAGTACTGTAGTGAGTGTAATTATGAAACAACACAGCAAATAAAATAACACAGCTGAGATTGTGTTTGAGGAGAAACCAGAGTCGATTTGTATGAGACAATTGGAGGTTTATGAGAATCTTTATGGGATGTTTGAAATATATTTGCTGAATCCTATTCCTACTGACTACTCTAGTACTAGCATGGCCAGGTTTTTCTGGGGTCATTCAACTAAGTCTAGTTGTTCATTTAACTTCACAGTTTCAACTTTGCATCCTAGATTAGGAGCAAACTTTTGTTCTGTTGTGTTCTTGGGGTCATATGTTTTTCAGTAAAATGCTACAAAAGCTTCTTCCTTTTTATATTTCTTTTATTTTTTATGAAGAAACCTAAAGCATAGCATTGTTCACTTCCTAACACAGAGAGACACGGCCACTCAAGCGTTGTCATTAGGAAGTTCACCACTGTGAAATTACAACTCTGCTCTTAGGGCACTCCACTGTTTCTCTCCCTTCCGCTTCGATCTTGTGGACAATGTCCATGCCAGAAAGCACCTTCCCCAATACAACATGCCGCCCATCCATCCTTTATAAGAAAATCAAAATCAGGTAGCTGAGTTAGAAAGTATCCTGTACAGGTCTTGCTTGCACATGAGCTCAGTGCTAAGGACAAGATCTCATGCTTCATATGCATTTCATGGCTTATTTGGTAAAGTTCATATGTCAAAAAGAAAGCCTCATTCGTGACGGTGCTGCTGAATTGGTGAAGTTGCCACTTTCAGGGATAGGATACTCTTTAAATAGGCCGAGCATCGTTGGTAACTCGGTCGTTTTTGGATTTCTGTTCTTTTTTTATTTTAAAAACCAAAAATGAAAACCCATTTCCGTTTTCCATTTTTTTTTTACAAAAATAATTTTGAAATCTGGGATAAAAAATGAAAATCATAAAATTCCATTTTCATTTTCCGTTTTTATTTTTTAAATTTGAGCTGTTAGAAAAACAAAAAAATCAAAAACAGAAATGATTATCAAATGAGTTTTTTTTTTAAATAAAAAACTAAAATGATTATTATTTTTTTATATAAAATAACAAAAACCAAAAATCAAAAACAAAAACTGAACGCGTTTTCAAATGATAAATGAATACTGTTTTTTACGGAGAACAATAAAAGGTCCACAAGATTGATACTGGTTCCTACTTTCTTAGCCGAATTAGGTATTTTTGAGAATATATAATCTCAATGGTCATTAATTTAGTGCGAAAATTCACCAAGTATGGATCATTTGTGTAACCCTATTTCATATTGTAAAGTGTTACTTCCAAAGAGACAACCAAATTGATATCAGATGTCTTACGTATAAAACTAGGTGTTTGACTAATTACTATTCTAGTTAACAATTCACCAACGTATACGTAATCCCATTTTATTGTTATTCTTCTTCTTCTTTTAAAATTGATATCTTCTTCTTAATTTCTTTTGTATACCTAACTTTCCTTGAAAATGGATTGTTGGGTCATTTTGACAAAATCTAAAGTAAAATGCATGCATACACATCAAACCCAGTTCATGGTTTATCAAACATTGATCAATTCATTTTTTAGTTTTTGTTTTCTCTAATAACTAATCATTTGGGTTTTAATTATGAACATAATGATCAATTTAATTAGTAGATTAATTTCCCACCTACTAGGCTCAAAGGGGTTTCTTTTGGTCTGTTTGGATACATATAAGTTAGAACAATCCCTCGTGTTATCGTGTGTGGATTTTAGCACTACAAACTATATTTAATCCATTCCGTAATTTCTTTATTTAATAAATAAAGATCCGTAAGCTATCAAACTATATATTACCCACATCAAAAGTTTAGTCAATTTGCATAGAGGAAAAAATGATAAAACTAATAAAAGTCTATTTTTTTTAGATTTCTAATGGAGCAAGTACTTAATCTTTCACATCACCAATTTCATCAGAGTTTTCTTCAATAATGGTATATAGGAGACTAGTTCCAAATTAATTAAAGAAGACCACTGAAAATGCCTAGAATTATTAATTAACTAATTTTATTGCACTGAATTACTAGGCTGATACAAATATATAATTAATTCTGATGGTCAATTTAACCAAAACAAATAAAAATTGGACTCTTTTTATTTATTTTAAATCTGACTTCGTTTTACTCTACTTTTTTGTAATGCAAACATGTATAGTATATTGACGTAATCTATGATAACATAATGACGCTTAGACTTCGTTATAATGAAGAGATCTTAAACGAATTCTTAACTAATTTTTTAAATAATTATATGATAATATTATGTATAAAATTCAAACCTACTGCCCAATTTCTTTTTACTTGCAAAAGTTTTCGTTGGTTTTGACCATAATTAATCTGCATGCATGTACCTTAATTTCTCTAGAAACAAAACGAAAATTACTTACATTATGAAATCTACAAAGTTTTGTTGACGAAAATGCTAAAGGGAATCTTACTCCAATATGTGTCAATGTATACAAACTATGTATTTTCCAAAAGCAAAAAATAAAAGTAAAAATAAAAATAAAAATAAATGTAAAAGTAATACTACGTACTTTGATAATGGTCAAACAAAAAATAATAGGAGCATATATGAAATTAGTTGATATCAAATATATATTCAATGAGGAATATTACCAACCTATTGTTATTATTATTGTTATTATTTTTATGAATACCAACCTATTGAATTAGTTACATATATTTCCGTCACCTTATTCTTACTTTTCTTCCAAAACATTAAGATGTTCTATTTCAATTCATTTCATTTTATGCTCAACACGGTTTGAAGAGCTTTTAGTAACATGGTTCGTACGGTACATACATTTTCATGTAATGTAATTATAGATATTCTTGGTCATCACACATAGACATTAATTTAAAAAGTCTTGAAGTCGTTAAATTATTAGGTGTTTTAATTATAAATTGTAGGGAAAAAAATCTTTGACAAATAAATTTACAGTTAGTGTATCAAAGATTCAAAGGGCCTATCAGAACCAAGCCATTTACCAAACAACACGGATAAAATGTGGTAGTGAAACTTTAGTTAAGTTAATAATGTCACAACATTTTATATTACAAAAATGATGAAAAATGCCAATAGTCACCATTAATCAGCAATCATCACCAATAAGATCCAGATTGAAATGATAAATTTTAGGGTTAATAGGTCTGCAAGTCCACAAATTATACAATTATTTATACATAGGTCCCCAAAGTATTTTTTGTTTCTGATTTTATCCATAAACCAAATATATGTAGCAGTTTTAGTTCTTAAATCATATATTTAATATCATGGTTAGTCCCTTTAAATATGTTGATTAAGGACTAAAAGTGTTACAAATATATGCTTAAAGGATTGTCTAGTTAAGAGACTATTGACTACTGATGCTACTAACCTGAAATTTTAATTATGTGTCATTAATATTATGGATTTTAATATTATGTGTCATTAAAATTTATTGCGCAGAAGCAAATGATAATGACCACCTAATGTTTAATTTTTGACAATGTGTTTGGATTAAGCCTGTAACAACCCACGTAGGCGTAATTGAGCTAGCTACGAAGTTTCATGACACGTTTTGATTTCATGAATATTTTCTTCCATCATATTTTTACGTACAAACAATTAGTTTGCTTTGGTCAAAGGCAAGCTGTGCCTAACCCACATAATGACCAGGACAATTTCAAAGACTCAATCGTTACAAAACATAAAATTCAAGTGACCAAAAAATAAAGCAAAAGAAATAATAACAAACTAGAACATCTATAAAAGTCATAATATATAATAATTATTGGGATGGGTTTGGTAAGATGGTCGAGGAAAAATTAACAAAATAATATCTGAAGGCGACCTCTAAAACACTAATAGTTTGAAATATTAGTCGTATACAATAAGGATACCTATAGACTTATCTTTGTTGGATTTCAAGTACCAATCTATGCTTGTGCTGAAAATTAATAATCTCTCATTTAAAATAATATTTGTCAAATCCAAAAATTTTGTGATTGGTGGAGTTTTTGAGGCAACATCTTGGATGATTTGGGACCTTGCCAATAATTTGAAAATAAAAATGTCTTCCCTTTGGAAAAAATGAAACCAAATGTTGTGTGGAATTAATGAAAGTATGATTAAATTTAATATTAATACATAGATTTAATTTAATACATGTCTTAATACAATTGAACATGACTTATATAGAAGGAATAATTTGAGGAAAACTAAAGGTTTTCTGCAATTATATTTAAACAGCAGAATTTAAACACACACACACACACACATATTAACGAATCCAAATGCTACCTCAGAGATTCTTTAAACAAATAATTGTTTAATTAGCATAGTAATCAATGTAGGGTGGGAAGTTAACAGAATTAAATTATTATATAGAAAGATACGTACATACGCACGATATCTATATTCATCAAGGAATCAATTAGTTCAGGAATAATTAAACATTTCACACTTTAATTCTATCGTTTAAAGAATGCATACTTATTAACTTTCAAGAAGTATATTATGCATCTTATTGACATTTTTATTAAAGGAAAAATTTAACTGTTGAAGTGGTGCATAATGCATAAAAGTGACAATTTTACATGCTTGTCGTCAATAAAAGTAACCAAATGATTGTCACCATATAAGTTGCTTCCTTAAACCATGATGACGTAATTATCATCTACCATCCAAAACCATATTGAATAAATCGTAGTGTAGTGAACCAGATGAGACTAAATAAATTAATTAAATACCTAATAAATTTGGTAAAAATTTATTTATATAAAACAAAGAAATGTCTATGGCTACACTTTTCAACAAGCAATAAGAACGTCAAAATCGGATAACAAAGGCAGTAATATACCAGGCCATGACAGTCAAAACCATCCCTTGTTTTCAAAACGAACATATAATAATAATAAAATAAATAAAAACGAGGGTTTACATGAACAACTAGTATTCTGACTAGTAATTTAAAAGATTTAAATGTATATATATTGAATTTGTTAAGCAACTATAGAAAGACACGTACGCCAACTCAAAATAGGATTATCAAAATCTATTGGCCCTAGCCAAATTAGTGTTGCTATATGTCTCACGCAATGTTACATACAATCTCCGTATTATATATATACACATTAATGGAAGCCTCCGTTGACATATCACAGCATAAAAAGACACATCTAGTTTCATTTCTATTTATATATATCTTCACGTACGTTCTTATATATATATATATATATATATAATCCCAAGCTTTCTATGATATAAATAAAAGCTGATCAAATTCCTTTCTCTTCTTAAATATTTGGTATCAATCTCTCTCTCTCTTCAAGGCCATGGAAAGATTTGTGTTCTTGATAGTAGCGTGTGCCTTTGCTCTTTTAGCCTCTAATATTACTTCAACAGCTTCTGCAACGATTGTGGAGCATTCTTTCTTTGTAATATTTTGAACTTAATTTGCTTACTATATATATATATGTGTGTGTGTGTGTGTATGTTTGTTCACTACAGGGAAAATGGCTTTTAGCAACGGGCAGATTGTGTTGTCTGAATGTTCAATGAACGTCGTCCATTTTACATTTTTATTAATTTGTTCATTTTATTTCTCTCTTCTTAGATCTTACTGATTGCCTTAATAATAATCCCATGGTTGAAATCATTATTTAAGAAGTTCAAGTTAATAGTTTATGAGTAGTAGCGCATATAGAGTTGTCCATGCATTCATGCATAGTAATTTTCATATTTGATTTGTATGTTTTATTTTTCACTTGATCATCATAATATTGATATCGACTCAACTTTTTCTGGGTTTGATGAATAGATTCCAATTAGTACAATATATGTTGTCTTTTGAGCATGCATATATATATGTATATATAGAAACAAAGCTGAATTTACAAAATTATTTAGTATGTGGTTTTTTATTTCATTGTTTGCTTTTGATTTTGCAGGTGAAGAACTTGACGGTGAATAGGCTGTGCAATGAGCAAGTCATAACTGCAGTAAATGGAAGCCTTCCAGGTCCAACCTTACTCGTAAAGGAGGGTGATAAGCTTGTTGTCCACGTCTTCAATGAGTCTCCCTATAACGTTACCATTCACTGGTATATTTTTTCCTACAAATAATATTGTGTATATCTATATATATATATATATATATATATATATATATATATATATTTAAATAACACAATAACTTCATATATATAGGTTTTTTTTTTTTTTTTTCCAAACTATTAGTTCGATTTTGACCACAAAACGTGTAAACATTTTCTTCCTTTTCTTCTTTTACCTAATAATTTGACAGCCCGTTTGTTTGTATAAACTTTAACATATGAAAACTAATTGAATTAATAATCCTCTAGAAAACTAAAATAATCAAACACGTTTTTGTTTAATTTTCTCAATGAAGAATCGGTCAAATCACTTGAAAAAAAAAAAAAAAAGTCTCTTTCATTCTATTTTCATCAATAATCAAGCTATCATTTTCCCTTTGTTATAATTGCAAATTAATAATAGGAACCGTTAACCGACGTTGACAATTTTTTACATTTTTATTTTATTTCTTTTGACTACCTACTGATGAACTAAACATAGATCCACGATTGAGAATCATATTAATTAAACATGATATTTATAAAAAATAAATAAATAAATTTGAGTAATTTTGTTGGTTTAAATTTTCTTGTGTAGGCATGGAGTGCTTCAGCTTCTAAGTGCATGGGCAGATGGACCTGCTTATGTTACACAATGTCCCATACAACCTGGACAAAGTTATACCTACAAATTCAAAATCATCGGACAGGAAGGTACACTATGGTGGCATGCACATTTTTCTTGGCTCCGAGCAACCGTCTATGGAGCTCTCCTTATCCGACCGAGATCCGGCCAATATTCCTACCCATTCAGTACTAAACCTTACAAGGAGATACCAATCTTGCTCGGTAACCACAACTTCTTCTCCTTTGCTACTTTTTTAATTTATTTATTTCCACATTTCATACATTAACAGGAGAAATAATTTATAAGGTCTAATTTGAGCTTATAAATACTAAATAAATAAATAAAAACAGTATATTAATTAAGGTGACGTTCTTATGAGTAGGAGGTGTGATTTTGCAGGTGAATGGTGGAATGCTAACGTCGTGGATGTTGAGAACGAGGGACTTCTCTCTGGTCTCCCACCTAACAATTCTGATGCTTACACCATTAATGGATTGCCTGGTGATCTATACCCTTGCTCTGAAAATCGTAAGTATTTATATTAGTTATATACTATTATATATATATAGAATTCAGCCTTTCAAAATTTTTTTAGTTCATTATACTTATACATTAGCTATTAATACATTGTTAGAATGATAATTGACACAAAATTCAAATATTATTGGACGTAAAATATAATTATTGTAAGCATGTTTAGGCACAAATATGCAAAAAGTAAAACATAAAATTGGACTACTTTGAAATTTATCATTTTTTTCTAAATAAGTAAAAGAAATTAGATTTTTAGTTCTGGTTAATTTCAAAGCAATGAGAACATGTTGAATAATTATGGGTTTGTTATTTTTTGAAAAAAATATCAGAAACATACAGGCTGAACGTGGTACGTGGAAAGACTTACATGCTTCGCATAATCAACGCTGCACTCAATAACCAGCTCTTCTACAAGATAGCCAATCACAACATGACAGTTGTCGCCATCGACGCCGGTTACACCCAACCCTACTTCACCGACGTCGTCGTCGTCGCTCCAGGTCATACCACTGACGTCCTCGTCACCTTCGACCAGCCAATAGGCTCTTACTACATGGCAGCTAGGCCGTACGCCAGCACCGTTCCAGCGATAGACTTCGCTAACACGACCACGAGGGGCCTGATCGTCTACGAAGGCGACACGTCATCGACGTCCCCACCGATGCCGGAGCTACCCGATTTCGCCGACACACCTACGGCCCACAAGTTCTACACCAACCTGACCGGCCTAGCTGGTGGGCCCCACTGGGTGCCCGTGCCTCTCGACGTGGACGAGCACATGTTCGTGACGATCGGAGTGAATCTTGAACTGTGCAACACTTGTGCCGGTGGGCAGCGACTGTCTGCGAGCATGAACAACGAGTCGTTCGATTTCCCGAGCACGCTGTCAATGTTGGAAGCGTTCGCTAACAATGTGAGCGGAATCTACACCACTGACTTCCCCGACGAACCACCCGTGAGGTTTGACTACACGAACCTAACCTTCATCAACGACCCAGATCTGATCTTCACCCAAAAGTCAACGAAGGCGAAGAAATTGAAGTTCAATTCGACTGTGGAGATGGTTCTGCAGAACACGGCGTTTATTGGGATCGAGAACCATCCTATTCACATACACGGTTTCAACTTCCACGTGTTGGCCCAAGGCTTTGGCAATTACGACGTCGTTAATGGCCCTAAGAGTTTCAATCTCGTTAACCCACAAATCCGCAACACCGTTGCCGTGCCTGTTGGTGGCTGGGCCGTGGTCAGATTCCAAGCAAATAATCCAGGTTCGTTTTATTTTTATTTTATTTTATATTTTAATATCCACGTCATTTTTATTGAGATTTTTATGTTAATTTTGAAATGTATAGGTGTATGGTTGGTACACTGCCATCTGGACGTGCACTTGCCGTGGGGCCTAGCCATGGCTTTTGAGGTGGAGAATGGACCCACACCATCTTCTACACTGCCTCCACCACCAGCTGATCTACCCAAGTGTTAGATTGGATCGGATGGCGTATAGTTTACCAAAACCAAAATTACGACAAAAAAGAAACTAAAGCAAAGTGACTTGTTTCCTCACAATTAGTAATTTAGTTTGGGTGTAATTAATTAATTATTTTTTTATGTTGTTAGTTGTCAAAAAAGGAAAAAATTTAAAAGTAAATTAAACTCGGAATAAGCAAGATGGTTGGTCATAACTACTGTACTATTCGTCAATATTCATTTACTAAAATAATGTTGGTATTTTTTTGCCAATTATTGTCCATTTCCTTTTTTTGTCTAGCTAAATTCTGCTCCCATTTTATATTCTATATAAATTCTGAAAACAATAGACACTATTATAAAGGTCAAGGGCTGAAGCTTTTATGCCAAAAGCACTCCTATAAGCAAATTAAGATTCACTTAAAAGAATTATTATAGGTAAATTTCACCTCTTTGATCTTATTCTGGATCCTTATGCTGCGAGATAAACCCAATGACAAAGCCCACTTAATGTGTAATCTAGATTCAATAATAGTTGTTAAGCCGAAGCCAAAGTCCATCATTTGTTAACCCGTAAAAAAGATCCGAATGCCCTTTTGAGCTTGCCAATTTGTTAATTTCTCTCGAATAAGCATGCTTGACGCGCATTAAATGACCTTCAGACGGTAGATAAAATGGTAGAAGACATTATCTAAAATAGTAATGCGATTGCAACTTACCTAAGTCGAGTTGTTCCCTTATACTAAAAAGGAAAGTCGACTTACTAGACCTGGAAAAAACCATAAATCTTCTTGTCAGTCTTGTCCTAGACTATTATTTGCTGAAAAGTTTGACCACTATTCCGGATGTAATTCCAAGAGTGAGCAAGTATAATTGCCCCAACATCAGCAGGTTTGACCCCAGCCTCCTTTCATAGCTTGTACCAAGTCTAGGCAAGTCTCAAGGAGCTTAAGAAAAGTCTAGGTGGCAACATCCTAAGAAGCCCTGTGCCATGTGTCATTCATCCAAAGCTCTACTCCACGGTATAAAAAGTAATAATTAGTCATCTAGATGGGGATTGATGGAGCTCGAGAGCTAAAGTAGAACAGAAAAACTCTATAAGACAGTCCTCTTTCTCACCATTTGTTATTTTCATTATGTAAAGGATGGTGACTTGGACGTTAGAGGTGTGCATCAGTGTGAGCACCGGTGCCCCCACTAACCAATTCTTTATGGTTGTAGGTACTTCTGTTGGCATTAACTTCAGCCTTTTCTTTGCCTGACCTAGTTAGTCTCCAATTCTTCCTAAGTCGTGACTGTCTTTGTATAAGCCCAACATTATGGCCTATGATAACTGAGCTCAAGCCACAAAGCAGGTGCAAAAAATCAATAACTACAAGAATAAAACCAAAGACTTTCAATAGTGTTAGGTTGTGTATTTTTTTTTTTTTTTTTTAAAAAAGGCCTCAATATGGGAATCATCATCCTAAAATTCTGTTAGAAAGTAAAATTTTATTCCTACTCCGATTTTGTAATTTTGTAGGAATTTAGAGTAGTAAGTCTATTTCCCTAACAGTTAGGTTATGTATTGTTATTTAGTTTATATAGATTCATTTTGAGTAGCCTTCAAGAAATGAAAAATCTGCCTTAATAAGGGTTCTAGACCTTTTTTAACTACCTATGTTTAGTATAGGAAAGTTCTTATTTATCTATATTTCTCTCTCTCTATATATATTCCAAATGAATTCTTTATTTTCAATATGACACTTCTTTAGTCTAAGCACATTTCTTAATAACATAAAATAAATAAATACATATTAACATAAATATATAAAATTATTAATTGCAAATAAAAAATGTAATTGATTTTTAATTATGTACTATAAAAAAAATATTAATCATTACTTGCAAAACCAACAATGTAAAATATATATATATATATATATATATATATATATATATTAAAATCAAATGAGCTAATCTATTATAAGACAAAAAATTTAAGATTTTTGGGTCAAATACCTACCAAGTCATATTTCTCATAAAAGTTACATAAAATACCGATCATTTACTAATTCATCTGGCACATTTTCTTTTTGCACGTTCATTTTATTTATTTCCTTTTAACTTCATTGTATTCTTCTTCCTTATTTCTTATTACTTTATTCCTTATATTTCTTCATTATTTCTTGTTAAAGTTGTGAAAATTTAAACTTGAAACTCTTTACTTAAAGTTCTCATTGAAATATCATCACTTTTAAAAAAGTAATAACTACTTTAATTATAATAGCTTATTTTTGTATGTGTTGTATTCATATGCTTGAAAATATGGATTTCCATTTTCATTGATCATAACAAACCGGAGTTTGCCACATGAGTGTATTTGGTTTTAAGTGGTTTTGATATATTCAATTTGAAATCCATGAGTTAATAGATAAAATCACGAGACTTAAAAAAATTTATGCAAATAGGAATGCTCACTCAATAGTTTGCCTAGCCTTGCGGTTGGTTGAGGAGTCTAAGTAGCAAAAGGTGGCTTTCTTAGCGATCTAGGCCCTTGGCAATCTAGTTGAGAAGTCTCCCAACCAACACAAAATGTCCCCTTGACAAGACTGCATAGGCCTTCATTAGTTTAGTGGCCTCAAGTGTACTTAACCTTATTGAAATATTGAATGGAGGGGTATTATTAGATGTGGACCTTCTATTCTATATTCTACATTATTACAAAACTAGAATAATAAATAAACTTTATTTCTTAATAGATTTCTAAATAGATGATTTTCATTTCAAATTTTTTAATTTATAAAAAAGGAAAAAATCAACTAATGTCTTTGGTGAATTTATAAATTTTACATTTACGATTTAAAATAAAAATTTTCAAATCCAAATTTCGATTATATTAATTTTGTGATTTGGTGTAATTTTGAGGCAACATATCTTGGAAGAATGTCTTGGATCACGCCGACACTTGAGAAAGTCTTCCCTACAAAATAAGTAACATATGGTGTGGAATTGATGTATAAATTATTAATATTACAAATGTTTTATTATAATTAAAGAGTTTCGGCAAGAATATTATTTTCGAAATTTGTCAAAACAAAACAAAAAAAAAAAAAGGAAAGAAATATTTGTCAACACACATGTAATACTATTAAGAATGAAACCCCAAATGCTGAAGCATTCTATATACATAACTAAATAATTATTTTAAAAAAAATTTAATGTATTTTACGGTTCTCTCCAATTCTATTGGCTTAAGCGAGGGAGGCATTATTCTAACTCTCAAAAAGCATGCACTTTAATACTCGAGTTTGACTAATTAAAATGCATTAATTTCAACACTATGTTTTAAAAAGTTGCAATTTGAGACTTCAATTTACAAATTATTGTAATTTAGACCCTCTACCGTTAAATATGATTGACGGTGTATTTTCTTTTTTTCTTATTTTAACGTTTTCTTTTGTATTTTTTTATTATTTTATTTTTAAGTCTTTTTTATTTTTTTTAACAAACTTTAGCACCCTAAACAGAAAGTAAAAAACATAAAAAACAGAAAAACATAAAACAAGGGAAAGAAAAAACACCTACACCATTTAGTGATATAATTACAAAATTCAACAACTTGTAAATTGAGGCCCATTTCGTATCTTTTAAATATATATATATATATATAATGCATTTTAATCGACGATTTTAATTTAAAACAAACAAAGACCTTACATAGTAAATTAAGGTAAATTAGACAAATACCAAACCAATTTCAATATTAAAAGTTAGTGGAGTTAAGATTAGTAGTTATTTTATACTAAATTTTAATATTAGACAATCCACGTTTGCAATATATGCAAAAAGCTTATCATTAAAAGTGATAATTTTTAACGTGCGTGCGTTCAACAAGATTAAGTAATTTAAATCACCATTTATTTTCCTTACCCAACGTGATGGGATCAAACCCATACATAAAAACCCCTCTGAATAAATCAAACTTTTTGGTGAATGTACGCGTGAGACCATAAATTTATTGACTTAATTTGGTGCTCTGTCATAAATTTTTTAATTAAGACCAAGATGTGTCTTGACTAAGCACTATAATTTCCAAAAAGCAAAAACAGAAGAAGGCCAGTTGGACAAATACTAAGCCAATTAATAAGCCGTCCAATAGACCATCTTATTCAACGGGGGTTTACTGGAACAACTAAGATTGTGACTTGTAATTATTTCGAAATATATAAAAAGCATAATATGATTAGTTTATGGCTTTCTCTGAGTAACACAATGAAAATGAAGTTCCTACTAACACAAACTAATCCACACTACCCATTCAAAAAAAGCTTGTCAAAGTCCATTTGTTGCTAGCTAAGCTTTGCTATATTGCTCACGCAATGTCATATACAATCTCCTTATTATATAAATATAAACAGGTACATCTATGGAGGCTTCCGTTGAGATATCACAACAAAAACAGACACATATAAATAAGAGTCATTGGTACTAAAATCCTTGAGCTTTATATAAATTAATGAGTTACCCCTTAAATTTTAAAATTGATATTAATACCTTTTAAATTTTAAAAATAGTTAAAAATTACCCCATATTAATAAATATGATATATTTTTAATTATTCAAATGAACTTTTTCTTTATTTTTAGGATTGAGATAGATAGTGATAGGTAAAAAATAAATTAGTTTGAATCATTTATTTATAAAAATATTTCTAAACAGTTTAAAAAATATTGTGTTTAAAGTAAAAATATACTTGTATATATGTGTAAAGGGACAATTTATAATTATTTTTAAAATTCAGAAGATATTGGTACCAATTTCAAAATTTATGGGACAATTTAATATTTTATGCAAAGTTCATAATGTATTGTTACCAATAACCCTATAAATTGTTCCATTTTAATATATATATATATATATATATATATCTTCACGTTCTTATAATAATATGTAGAATTCCCAAGCTTTTTATGATATAAATAGAAGTCCAATTTGCTTTTTTCTTCTCAATTTTACGAGCTTATCTCTCTCTCTTCTCTCTCTAAGGGCATGGAAAGATTTGTGTTTTTGGTAGCAATTGCTTCAGCTCTTTTAGCCTCTTCAACTGCTTCTGCTGAAATTGTGGAGCATTCTTTCATTGTAATATTTTCAACCTTGCTTTTGTTAATTTGTTCCTTTATTTTCATTTTCTTGATTTTACATACTTATAATTAATTCCCGGCTGTTTTAAGGAAATTCAACCAAATGGGTAGAGAAAAAAAATAAAATTGGAGTATGCATGTTTTATACAAATTAAGGTAGTGAGCATAGGGAGACTAGACCATGCATGAGAGGGAGCCGAAATCTTCAACTTTAGCAACCTTTGTACTCCTTACGAGATTACTATTTTGCCCGAGTCACAAAATTCAGAGTCATCTATTAATTAGCTTTATCACTATGCTGTAATTAGTACAATAGAAATGTCCCTAATCATGTAGGGTTTGAATTTTCTCAACTCAGAGGCAGCATTTTTCTAGCTTAATTAGCTTGCATAATCTATTTTCCACTTCAATACCAAATAAAGTAATTGCTCAATCTTATTTTCCATATAATATGTACAATATATATATAAATCTTGGTTTCATAAATATATATATATATATATATATATATATATATGACGTACGTTTTTGCTTTCTATTGCTTTTGGATGAGTTTATATATATGCAGGTGAAGAAACTGACAGTGAGGAAGCTATGCCATGAGCAAGTCATAACAGCAGTAAATGGAAGCCTTCCGGGACCAACGCTACGCGTAAGGGAGGGTGATAAGCTTGTCGTCCACGTCTTGAACGAGTCGCCCTATAACGTCACGATTCACTGGTATTTCCCCATATATAGCCTCCAAAATAATTAAGCTGGTCTACAAGTATTTTGTATATATATAATTATTGCTAATGGTACAAAGAAAATATTCCCAATTGGGATGAGGCATTACATGAGTAATTGACAAATTAATATAATTCAATAAAAAAAGGTCCCTAAATACAATTTAATAAATTTTTTTTACGTGTCATGTCATAATAATTGGGAATAAAAGTTGGATAATTTATATATATATATATATATAATGCTATAGCCTTATTCTATATATATTATTGGTTCCTACTTTGACAAGGAAAAAAAAAAGTGTACACAACATTTTCAATAATCTCACAATCCCGTTTGTTTGGATGTATCATAAGCTGGCATAAATTGTTAAAACAAAAATTAATTGAATTAGTAAAAAAGTTTTTTTGCACTAATGACTCTAAATTATATACAAAGTTTTAAATTATTTTCTCAATTATGAAAATTTAGAATTTTAAAAACGGTTATAAATTGCTTCTAACTCAAAAATATTTTATATTTTTATTTTAAATATAATATTTTTTAACTGTTCATAAATATTTTTTACATAAATATTTTAAATTAATTTATTTTTCACATGCTGTCACTTATCTCAACTTTTAACATAGAAAGACTTACATCTAAACAGCTAAAAGTATAGTTTATTTATGAGTTACAATTAACTTGCAGAAATATTTAAAATCTATAAATATTGATGTGAATATCATAATTTATAAGACAATTTATAATTTTATATATAATTCAAAAATATTAGTGCAAAAAAACCCGTAATAATAAGCCCCTACAAAAATAATCTAAAGCATGCATTTGTATACTCAATGAGAATCCACCATACACCAAGTAAATTACATAAAAATTAAGTCTCTCTCATTCTGGTTAAAAAATGAAAACTTTCATTTTCCTTACATATGATTAAAAAGATTAAGTACAATTATTCCACGTTGACATAGTTCCGTGATTGAAACTGCGTACCAACAAACGTCTTCTTTCTTTTCTTTTCTTTTTTCTCTTTTTTTTGTTAAATTTTTTTTAAATCATTTTTTATTGGGTTTTTCATTTGTATAGGCATGGAGTGTTTCAACTTCTGAGTGCATGGGCAGATGGACCTGCCTATGTAACACAATGTCCCATACGACCTGGACATGGCTATACCTACAAATTCAATATCACCGGACAAGAAGGTACCCTCTGGTGGCATGCTCACGTTTCTTGGCTCCGAGCAACCGTCTATGGAGCTCTCATTATCCGACCGAGATCCGGCCATCGCTACCCGTTCCCCAAACCCCACAAGGAGATACCAATCTTAATTGGTAACCACAGCTTCTTGTTTTCTTTTTTGCTACAACTTCTTTTTGGCAAAAATATTAGGACATATTAACAGCAAGGAAATTATATATTGTAAGGAAAATGTATGTTTTTTCAGGTGAATGGTGGAATGCTAATGTTGTTAATGTTGAAAGCCAGGGACGTCTTAGTGGTCTCCCTCCTAATAACTCAGATGCTTACACCATTAATGGAAGACCTGGTGATCTTTACCCTTGCTCTAAAAAACGTAAGCTTACTTTATATTAATTATAAAGAAATGTGTTTTTTTTTTATCACAAATTAATTGTGGAGTTGCAATAATTATCAAATTGCCCTATATTTTATTTTTTTTCAGATTTACCCCTTATTTTGAAAAATGGCACTACAGTCCCTATACATTTCATTTTAGCTTCTATTTAAAAGTGACTAACAATGTTAAAATTTAACTTATTTATACTAACAATGTTAAAATTTAACTTATTTATCCTTATTTTTTAAAAAAAAAATCTGTAACATAAAAGCTGTGTTTGACAATGTTGTTTTGGTATTAAAAAAAATAATTTAAAACTTCATTTGAAAATAATAAGGTTAAAAGTGTCATTTTATAAAATATATATAGAGTAGCTAACGTTTAACTAATAGATGTGGTTAAATTGAAATAAAAATGAGATGTGAGGGATTATAATGTAATTTTCCATAATAGGGACAATTCCATAAAAATGATAAAACATAGAGGGTGAAATTTACAGTAATATTTATTTTATGCTTATTACAGTAACACCCTCTCAGTTTGCAAATTTTAAAAAAGAAGCCAAAATTACAAAATTATGTAACATAAGGGTGACAAGTAACAATAAAGTTGATATTTAGCAATGTAATTTTTGAAGATATAAATTAATTTAGTTTAGAAACTTGCAAAACAAAGACTGTTACTATATTTTTACCTTTTTGCATCAAATGCACTGGAATTATATAAAAGTTGCTAATTATCCCCTAAATTATATATATAATTGATGTCAAAATTTCAAAAATATTTTTTTACATTCAAATTAATTAATTTTTTTATTTACTACCATATATTTCAGATTTTAACATGAAAATATATATTTGAACAATTAATAATATACCGTATTTATAAGTAGAAATAATTTGTAATTATTTTTAAAATTTAATAAGTATTAAGAAATAATTTATAATTTTGTACATAATTTAAAAAGTAATAATATAAAATATCGTATATTATTTTATTTTATTTTTTGGCAAAAAAAATAGTAGACTTTTTAGTCCTTATTAATTTTAATGGAATAAAAAATGTTAAAATAATTTTTTGTGTTTTTGAAAATGTATTAGAAACATATAAGCTCAAGGTGGTGCAAGGGAAAACTTACATGCTTCGTATCATCAATGCTGCACTCAATAACCAACACTTCTTCAAGATAGCCAATCACAGGATGACAGTTGTCTCAGTTGACGCAGCATACACCGAACCCTATCTCACCGACGTCGTCGTCATCGCCCCCGGTCAGACCACCGACGTCCTCGTCACCTTCGATCAGCGAATAGGCTCTTACTACATGGCTGCTAAACCATACGCTAGCACCGTTCCAGCAATACCGTTCGATAACACAACCACGAGGGGTTTGATCCTCTACGAAGGCGACACGTCACCAGCTCCGGTGATGCCGGCACTACCGGATTTCGACGACACGCCCACGGCACACAGGTTCTACACCAATCTCACCGGGCTGGCTGGTGGGCCCCACTGGGTGCCAGTTCCTCTCCACGTGGACGAGCACATGTTTGTTACCGTGGGAGTGAACCTTTTACGAGGCGGGCAGCGATTTGCTGCAAGCATGAACAACGAGTCGTTCGTGCTACCCAGCAGGCTGTCAATGTTGGAAGCATTCTTTGACAATGTGAGCGGAATCTACACCACTGACTTCCCTGACAAACCAGCCGTGAAGTTTGACTACACGAACCCAAACATCGGCAACACATCGCTGATCTTCACCAAAAAATCAACGAAGGTGAAGAAGTTAAAGTTTAATTCTACGGTGGAGATTGTTCTGCAGAACACGGCGTTTCTTGCGATTGAGAATCATCCCATACACGTCCATGGTTTCAACTTCCACGTGTTGGCCCAAGGCTTTGGCAATTACGACGTCGTAAATGGTCCTAAATGTTTCAATCTCGTTAACCCTCAAAGCCGCAACACCATTGCCGTGCCCGTTGGAGGCTGGGCTGTGATCAGATTCCAAGCAAATAATCCAGGTTCTTTTATTATTATTATTATTTTCTAAAATATTACATATTTTTTACATTATATTGTTAGTAATATTTATTTGGAATATATATTCTGAATCTGGATTGTACAGGTGTATGGCTTGCACATTGCCATCTGGACGTGCACTTGCCATTGGGCCTGGCTATGGGTTTTCAGGTGGAGAATGGACCCACACCATCTTCTATGCTGCCTCCCCCACCACCAGATCTACCCAAGTGTTAGGTTTCAACAGTTGGCGTTTAAACGGAAAGTAAAAGCAAAACGACATGCTTTCATTTCTCAGACATTCAATCCCATTCACTGATTTCAATAATTAGTTGAGCTTTTTTTCTTTTCTTTTCTTTTCCTATTTTTTTGTGTGTGTTTGGTTAATTGTCAAAAATAATAATAATAAATTCCAATGCGTGAATTATATTGTATTATTGGTCAACATTCTTCAATAATTAGTTGAGCTTTTTACCATTTTTTTTTTTTTTTGCAATATTGTAGTATGCGAAGTTTTTTGTATTATTACCTCTTTTTTTTAAAAAAAAAAAAATTAAGTGTCAGTAAATATTATCTTAGTATATATATTTTGGATCACTCTTCGTTGGTTTAAGTTTGTGAGAACAATGATACTTACATAATCATAGACTTCTAGTATTAGATTTTGCGCTGAAATTAATACACTAAAAATATTAGATATTAAACCTTTTATTAGTTTAAGTTTAAAGGTGATATACATACAGAGACGAGAGATTGATCGCACACTATTGCTCAGATATCCTAAGTGCTTATGCGGCACTTTAATAGATAGGACTAAAAAATTAAATTTATTTATTTATTTTTTATGCCTTATTTGTTATTCGTCGTAAGGCTTTGCAAATTGGTCAAATACACCCCTACTGTTGAGGAATATTTACTGTCATGCTGTCTTCAAATCTATAGTTAATGTCTGCAATTTCAAAAATGTTCTCTGCTCTTCTTCTAATTTGCTATGCTCTTTTCCTTCTTTTTTTTTTGTGACTAAAAACTTACAGACCAAGGAGGGGGAGAAGCAGTACACTAAAATTGCATACAACCGGTAGCCAATAACACAGCTGAAAACAAATGAACATCCTTAACTTTACTACTATTAATGCACAAAACATTATCAATGTTCAAGGTGAATTTTTCCACCGCGTCAGCAACTGAGTTGGTACACTTCCTTTCCCACACCAGCTTCCAATAATTCGCAACAAACCTATCTTTGATTGAGAGCATTGAGTAATAAGACTCTCAGTCCTAAGGACCCAAAACAGCAGTGGCTTCCTTAACTACCTCAAGAGCATCGGAACTCCAAACCACTCAATCCTACTTACGACTAGCAGCAGCAGAAGAGGTCCACTCTAAAGCTAGAACCTCAACTTCCCTCGGAGACCTGTACTCAATCAAGTCAGAGGCTAACCAAAATAATTGTCCCTTATCATCACGAACCACCACAGCCACAGCAGCTCTACCATCCTTAAAAGCAGAGTCTACATTATCTTTGAGCCAACTAGTTGGGGGAACTTTCCTGCTGTTGGATCCAACCACTAGCCTTTCTTCCTCCTCCCTTATTTCGACAAAGCTAAAATTCCTTCCAAACTCTTCCACAAATGAGTTAACATCTTTAATCACTTGACTAACAACCTTTTTTCCTTTAAAAAGCCTTTCATTCCTTGCAGACTAAGTGCAATAAAACAAATTGGCCAATAAATTGCTAAAAAACTCTTTGTTTAAAAAATTATTCAGCAGATGGTTAGGAGGGTCAAAACAAATCCTTATTAAGTCTTCCATTTACTCAATAAGAAAAGCATCCAGTTTTAAACCCTAATGACTAACAAAAGCAATCTGCCGAATAAAATGACAATTTTTAAAAAGATGCAAGACAATCTCCACCTGACCACCACAAAATATACAGGTTCTATCCCCTCTTCCCAGTCTTTGGAATAGAACCTCTTGAGTAGAAATTACTCTAGCCAGTATTCGCCACATGAATAACTTACTCATATGGTTTTGACTTCCAGATAGAATTCCAAAGTTGAGGATTGCTCTGATTCCCAACCTCCCTTTGACTAATCTCCTAACAACTTTTAACTGTGAAACCTGATTTACTTCCAATCTATAAGAGTTTGTCTGCTACCCCATTGCATGACCAATTTAGTTTAATGATAGCTTTGATATCCTCTTTTTCAAAAAAAGACTGAAGATTTGCCACAACCCAGCCATATCCTCTTTCATCTTTAAAATATGTTATTTTTAACCACTTATTAACCTCTACTCCCTGTTTGACTCTAGGATAGCTATTAGACAGCCTAGGAACCTAAGGATCAAATCCCGAATCAATATTACAATCATTTCCTAACCGGTAGCAGCCTCCTTTTAAAATTACCCCTCTCAAACTAATGATACCATGCCAAACCAAGGAAGAGTTTTTCTTCATAGATTGCTCAAAAAATGAGTGGCTTCCCAAATACTTCGTTCTCAATAACGCCCAAATACTAGTATCCCTAGAAGCTACTTGTCATCCCAGCTTTGTTAGAAGAGCGAGATTAAAAGTTTCAAACCTGCAAAATCCCAAGCCACCTTCTGCTTTCGGTTTGCATAATTGATTCCATGACTTAAGAGCTAAGTAGCGCTGCTACCCCGGTTTAACTTCCCACTAAAATTTCCTAACCATAGCATTTATATCTTCATAGATGCTCTTAGGGACTTTAAAAGTGGACGCAGTGTAAGTAGGAATTGCTTGCACAACAGATTTGATTAAGGTAGCCTTTTCTATTTTTGATAGAAGTTGGCTTTTCCAACCCTCCAATATACTTTGGACCTTATTTTTCAACTTACCGAACTCTTTTTTCTATTTTTGTTCATAATAAGGGAGTTTTCCAGAGAAATAGAATTGCCTCCCACCTTTTTTAAACCAAAGATATCTTTGATAGATTTCTTTGTTCTTCTACACATATTTTTGGAAAATAAAATCAATTATTTTTTCAGGTTCGCTTGTTAGCAAGACCACTCTAAATATTTTTTAAGGTTCCCACTCACAGCTGTTGCATTTCTTTCATTTGCCTGACACATAATCATCAAATCATCTGTATAAAACAAGTGAGAAATTGATGGTGCCTTACGACTCACTTTAATTCCGTAAATATGGTTTTGAGACTTTTCCTTAGCCATTAATTTTGAAAAAAATTCTAGTTGTAAGGATAAAAAGATACTGTGAGAGAGAATTGTCTTGCCTAAGACCTTTCATAGGAGTAATCGTACCTCCAATATTCCCATGGATCCCACACAATTAATAATGAATTGATGAACTTGCACAGAGAATCCCAAACACTCCAACACCTTGTCAAGGAAACCCCAGCTCATGCGATCATACGCCTTCATCAGGTCAATCTTTAATAGCATAAGGTCATTCTTCCTTTTATGTCCCCTAATTTTGTGAAGAACTTCGTGAGCCACAACTGTGTTTTCCGCTATCCATCTTCCCTTAACAAAATCTCCTTGATTTCATGAAATCAACTTTCCCATTAAGCTCCTCAGTCTTAAAGTCATGATCTTTGCCACAATTTTATAGGTGAAATTGTAAAGACTTATCGGGCAAAAGTGATTAACCTACACTACATGATTCACTTTAGGAATTAGCACAATGTAAGTTTTATTGATACTATCCAAAATGGAACCTTTACGAAAATATTCTTGAACAAACTTCACGATATGCTCCTTCACAATGTGCCAATAGGATTTGTAAAAACATCTAGAGTATCCATCAGGCCCAAAACTATATTAAATGTTAAATAAAAATATTAAAAAAAATTAAATTAAGCTAAAAACACCATGAGAAGGCTCCATAATATCCTACCTGTTGGGGTTTATAACATATATATATATATACACATAGGGAAACGCTATAAACCCTAACAGGTGAAGATGTTATGGAGCTCACATGTGGGGTTTTTCAGCTCCATTTTTAATTTTTTACTGGTATATAATATATTTTTAAATGTATGATAGTATGAGAATTATTTTAATATTAAAAATTTTATTCATTTGAAATTTTAAAAAGCTAAAATAGCTTTTTACCCTCCAATTTAATTATTAACTTGACAAAAACTATATTAATTTTTATTTTTTTGTTATTTTTATTTCTATAATAAATCTAAAACTATACTAAATGCCAAATAAAAAATAATAATATTAAATTAAAAAAACTTCATACTTAGGCTCATAACATCTCCACCTATTAGGGTTTATAGCATTTCCCCGTATACATAATATATATATATATATATCAACCTCATCACTATTGTTGTTTCAATGTATGCATGAGCTTAAAAGACGCATTTAAAATTTGAGCTACAAGTTAATTTTATAACCGTTATGATAGGATATAAGAAAAAAGAATTGTTTTTGCAATAAACCCTACCCATTGAGGTTTATAATAATATTTCTCTCTCTCTCTCTCTCTATATATATATATATATAGGAAAATGCTATAAACTCTAACGGGTGAGAATGTTATGAAGCTCACATGTGAGTTTTTTAGCTTAATTTTTAATTTTTAAATTTTTTTTATTGACATATAATATATTTTTAAATGTATGAGAATTATTTTAATATTAAAATTTTATTCATTTGAAATTTTAAAAAGCTAAAATGCTTTTTTACACTCCAATTTAAATTTTAATTATTAACTTGACGAAAACAATATTAATTTTAATACTTTTTTGTTATTTTTATTTCTATAATAAATCTAAAACTATATTAAATGCCAAATAAATATATATATATATATATATATAAATTAAATTAAGCTAAAAACTTTAATAGGTGGGCTTCATAATATCTTCACTTATTAGGGTTTATAGTATTTCCCTGTATACATTATATATATATATATATATATATATATTAGATCATGTCACGTGCTTTGCACGTGGTTTTCAAAAATATTAATTGAAATTTTGATTCATTTTTTAATATTATTTATTGAATATAATTATTTTATTTAATATTTTAAATTTTAAGAAAAAAATAAATTTTGATTTAAAAAAAACTGATAATTTTATTTTTCTTTTGGCGATAATTATTGGTAATGTGTATAAAATGGTTAATTAAATTGGTAGCCGTTGTAAAATTGATTATAAAATTATATTTGAGGAGAAGAAAAATGTGCATAATATGAAATTGACAAACATACAATAACCAAAGATAGAATAAGAAAAAGAAAAGTTTAACAAAATAAGCGAAATTCAATATCGACTAAATAGATAGTTGATATAAAAGAGAGGACTTAATGAAGGATGCAAAGATGGATGAAACAGTAGTGGTGGTGGGGCACCAAGGACTAGTGGTAGGCACCACGCTCTAGTAGTGGGGCACCAAAAGACTTATTTATTTTATTTTATTATTTTAAAACTACTATTAAAATGAATTATACACATATTTATAATGACATTGTCTAAATTTATTATTTGCTTATAATAATAACAATAAATTAATTAAGTAATTTTTTTAATAAAAATACTGTGCAAATTTTATACTCAATTAAAGTAATTTTATACTTTTACTCACAAATAACAATTAACAAAAGAAAATAATAATAATTAAATATAATTACTTTATTTGATATTTTAAATTTTAAGAAAAAATAAATTTTGATTTAAAAAAAAACTGATAATTCTATTCTCTTTTGGCTATGATTATTGGTGATGTGTATAAAATTATTCATTAAATTGGTATTCCTTATGAAATTGATTATAAAATAGGTAAATGTGCACAATATGAAATTGACAAACATACAATAACCAAAGATAGAATAAGAAAAGAAAAGATTAACATAAAAGCGAAATTCAAGATTGACCAAACGGATAGTTGATATAGAGAGAGAGCGATGAAGGGTGCTAAGATGGATGAATCGGGTGATGGTGGGGCACCAACGAACGGTGGTGGCACTAGCGCTAGTAGTGAACCTATCGGATCGTCGATGGGCAACCGACGGTTCTATTTATTTATTTATATATTTATTTTATTTTTTTTGTTTTAAAACCACTGTTAAAAAAGAATTATATATATATATTTATAATGACACTATCTAAATTTATTATTTACTTATAATAATAACAATAAATTAATTGAGTAATTTTTTTAATAAAAATAATGTGTAAATTTTATACTCAATTAAAGTAACTTTATACTTTTACACACAAATAACAAAAGAAAAAAATAATAATTAAATATAATTACTTTATTTAATATTTTAAATTTTAAGAAAAAATAAATTTTGATTTAAAAAAGAAACTGATAATTCTATTTCTCTTTGGACTATGATTATTAGTGATGTGTATAAAATGGTTCTTTAAATTGGTATCTCTTATGAAATTTATTATAAAATTATATTTAAGGAGAATGTAAATGTGCACAATATAAAATTGGTAATCATACAATAACCATAGATAGATTATATGATTTTTTTTACGTAAGTATTAATTTATAAATTTGATATTAAGGATATTTTTTTGGATCATAATATCTAATTTTATTAGTAGATTTCATTTATTTTTTACATATGAAAATAATAGTTATTTTTCTTTGTTATCAAAAAAATTGGTAGAGATTTTGATTCATAATAAGCAACAAATAAAAGATTTCATAAATAAATAAATCAATCAATTAAAGAAGATTTTAAAATCTCATTTGACTAAATGGGTTCGTGTATTTTGGAACTGGTTATAAAAAATTTAGATTTTGATACATTTTAGTACCCTATAATTTTGTTCAGATTTTGATCAAGGTGTTTAAATTTTTTCTTTGGATTTAACCCTTCTAATTTCAAATATGTTTCATTAATTTAAAGTCCTGTGTTTAAAGGAGGCGGAAGCCGTATTTGAGTGGCAAGACTTTATTTTAGTTTAAAACAAACATATTGTTGAATGCATTTGCAAAATTAATAATATGAATATGCGGGTATACAACTTTCAAATTAAAAATTAATTTTTTTAAAAAAATAGAACAGTAAGAATTGAATGTTTAAATATGACTAATAATTAAATGAAAATAGATTCGAATGCTTTAAAAGACATATATACCTTCTATATTAGAAAAATAAAAGCAGCGAACTAAGAACTAAAAGGCTATAGATACAAATTCAAAGCTGAGCAGTGATGATGGGTTGGTGATGTTGATTGCTCCTCCTTCATGCATCCCTTGGTGTTTATGTAGCCATTAGACATACTATGTAGAAAGGCTTTGCTTTTCCAATGTAGTAGACTTTTACTGCGAACAGAACTTCTTGCATGTAATATATTCTTTGAACTCACAAAAGCAAGCCTAGCGCCAAATAATTAACGGGCCACATATCTCAAAATTCAATGAAAATCAATCTCCACATGAAAACTATACCAGCAAGTTATCCAATTTCATGCCGACTCTATCAAATTAATTAATAATTAATCAATTAGTTATGCTCAATATAGCCATGAAATATTATGGCTCAAATATATAGAAAAGATATTCAAATATTCTCTCGCTAGTATAGATTTATTTTTGGAGAAATTAAGATGATTAATTTTACCTTATTTAACAAATATATATGCACGATGGATCACAATTAATTTCAGTTCAGGAGGTACATCTTCAACCATAAAGCTGAGTATTTGAGGTGTCTTTTCAAATTATTTTTGTAATCTATAAAAGTAAGGCCAAATCGAATGGTGTAGCCAGAAGCCCACTCGAAATTGTCATGAGATGCCCATACATAGTATCCTTTCATGTTAACACCATCCCTACCAATTAAACAATTACATTAAAATGATTTTAAAAAAAAAAAAACTAAAGATACACAGACAGTTCTAACCTTTCTCTTTAAACTTCCAAATAAGAATTTCATTTGGTGTACTATAATTTTTAATTTTACAAAAAACCAAAAAAAAAATGAAAATCATTAAGATCACAAAATTTAATTAGTTGTCAGTTTACCTGGAGTTTTAGTTTTTAATCACATATTGAAGTGACAACAAATGACTACTTAATATGTAAAAAAAAGTCAAAATTTTGAGATTTTTAGCATCTTAAAAAATAAAATAAAAATATATATACATTTGAATATAAAATATCAATTCCTTTTTCTCCCTATTTTGATTATTGTACATATAAATGACTTTTGTTTTTAAAAAATAGATAGGCTTCTCGCCTAATTACAAGCTTAAAGAAAAAAAGAAAAAGAAAAGGAAGAGTATATATATAATTGCAGAATTTAAAATCATTTCAAAACTGTTTATAAACTAATTGACTTATTAAAAACGTTAAATTCAAGTTCGCAAGCACTCACTTGACAGATTTTAAAAGATAGAAGAGATGGCCATGGAGGTATCTTATCCTTATGCTATCCTTGAGGGCTTCCTTGACAGGCACAGTGCTATTATTTGGCTCAGGGACACCCGTAAAGTTGTAAAATTGTTTGAGAGCACCAACGGTTAAAGGTGGTGGTGGGGCTTTGATGCAAGGAAATAAAAAATAAAATGAAACAATTGGTGCCCCAGCGATCTAGTGGTGGGGCACCAACTATTAATAGTGATGGAGTTTAGGAGTAGTGTTGGTGCCCCACCAACAGTCTAATGGTGGAGCACTAACAGTTTAGGAGTAGTGATGGTTATGGAGCACCAACTGTTGAAGGTGGTGGTGGGGCTTCGATGCAAGGGAAACAAAATAAAAATAAAAATGAAACTATTGGTGCCCCACCAACAATCTAACAATGGGGCACCAACAGTTAGAAGTAATGATGGAGTTTAGGAGTAGTGTTGGTGCCCCCACCAACAATCTAGTGGTGGGGCACCAACAGTTTAGGAGTAATGATAGTGGCTAGGCTTCGATGCAAGGGAAGAAAAAAATGAAACTGTTGTGCCCCACCAACAGTTTAGGAATAGTATTGGTGCCCCACCACTAGACAGTGGTGGGGCACCAACGGTTTCATTTTCATTTTTTTTTCTCTTACATAGAAACCCCACCACCATCAATCACACATACATAAACACACATTTAATAAACACAAACCTAACCAACACTCTAAATAAGATTATAACATAAATTATAGAAGTACCTCTTATCCTTCTACTCAAAATCATGTGACCAATAAGGAACAAAATATCAATCACAACCTACACATAAATTACAACTTTTTTAAAAAAAATAAAAACACAAATACATAAATATACAGCTGAAATTAAAAAATTAAAACAATAAAAACAAAACCTTATTGTCTATTGTCTCAATATATGACTCCACATAAATCTTAAATTAATAAAAATTCTACATTATCACCAACAATACATAAGAAAACTTGGAGATGAGGTTACTCTATCTATTCTCCTACTATACCTACAAAAATATAATACGCTAGGTTTTCTCTAATCATTCCGCTAACTACAGAAAGTATAATACACTATCTCGTTAAGTTGAAAAGAGAATCATAATTTGATAATAATACATCAATCGAGCAAGGATGATGAATTAATTGAGGACTAATTGAAAACTAAAAAAAAATTAATTTCATAAAGCAATAATTGAGAAAAAAATTGGACCGTTGGCCCCACCACTACATCAATGGTGAGACATCAACATTAAGTGATGGTGTAATTGGAGCTTGAGTGCAATAGAACATTCAACTTCAACCTAAGCAAACAAAAAAATTAAACCATTGATGCTCCACCATCACATCTATGGTGAGGCACCGAAGGTAAATGGGCATTTAGGATTCATTCATTACACCACACCCACTAAAATAAAAAAGTTGTTGAGTAAGCAGTGCATGTGCTTGACAAGTATTAGTGATATGATGTGTTAATTAGTAAGTATGCCATATTTTGATTTAGTTAAAAATAATAATAATAATTTTTGAAAAATGTCCAAAGTATCATGCTAAGAAGTACTTTACATTTTCTAATGATAACGTGCATGCATTTGTCAGTGATAGTGGTACTATAAGCATTGCATTATATGTGTAATTTCAATATTCTAACTACAGAAAAAATTAAAATTTGGCATTGATTAAATTAAAAATATATAATATAATGTGCAATTTCTGTACCCTCAAACTAAATGCATTAAAACAAAAATTGTATCGAAAATCAAGCTAAATGACGGATTTGAGAGTAATGGTAATTAATTGAATGTGTTCATGATACTCATACGATAAAGATTCACTCTCAGTAACCGAGCACAATGGAATTGCAATAATTAATGGAACAGAAATTGAGATTAAAACAATTCCATAGTTCTAGTAGAGACACTAAATGATAGTACAAAGATAATTGTCGGCAAAGTTTAAAAGGTTATTGGTAAGATAACTTGAGTGAGTGGTGGGACATAATAGAATAACAAGACATTTAAATCCATATGGAGTGCTAGTTCTACTTTCTGCTTCACCAGTTTCTCCTCATTTGTACCATCACCACAGGACCTATGCGAATAACACCACAACCAAAAAGCACAACCATGACTACTTGTTTATGTGATCAATACTACTTGTTTACTTTTATCCTGTCATTTCATCATAACCACAAATAGCATAACCATCAGCACCAAACCATAAGGATATAGCATATACAAATACTTGTTTCTGCAATTAAAAGTCGTGCCTCTTCTGTTGGAAATCCACATACAGCTGGACTTGGGTGCAGAGAAGACAAAATTTCAAACTGGAAACGAAACAAAAGTAACAGACAAGTTGTGTTATCCATATATTATCAATCAATATTGCAAAGGATAGTGTGAAATTCTCAGAAATTATTAAAATAATAATAATAATAATAATAAAAACTTGAAATAGGAAAGAAAAATGTGATCAGATATCAAACTTTGACTTTGAAAGGAAAATTTTTATAATTTGAGTCATTATTCTGTATTATTTTTACCTCATCATCTTCACTCTTTAATCTGCCAGTCAATTTGGCATATAAATGTTGGACTCTAGGGAGTTTTCGTATTGATTTCTTAGGTTGAACTACCACATCGTTACAAACATCCTGAAAAACAGAACTGAGACCAAAATGAAGTATCCTGAAAGTCGATCTAAGTCAAGTGCCCATCACAAGGGTGCTAGGGTCAGTACAATATGCCATGTCATATGGCTTCCTACTATGGAGTCTTGATTTTATGGTCAAGACAAGAAGAATAGCTATGTTGAATGGTTCATCAGAATCACATCTATTAGGAGGCTATGCTAACGATGATAGCACTACTATACTACTATCTTATCAAAAACCAAGCAAGCACTGAAAGCAGTAATGTGTGCGCGTTAACTGATTGAGCTTTTGACAGAGTTAACTTCACATGGGCCTCTACCCAACCCAAGGTAAAAATAACTAATAGAGTGGAGAAAGTTTCTTTTTCTCCATCAAAAATGATCCTTGCTGCTCTCTCTCACTCACTCAGATACATACACACACAATCACACATGTCATAGAAAATAGTAATAACCATAGAGAGTATTATAAACAAAGCCATAAAAGTATGAGAAGTAAACTTGCCTCTAATTTTTTCTTATGCTTTCTCGCACAATAGTAAACTCAAGGTGATCTTTTGGACTGCATAATGAATAAAATGGTAAAATGATGTCAGTGGTTGCTAGCTGATAGAAACAATTGAAATGATAGCATTGGTAAATGACCATAACACAATAATAGAACAAACCTGGAAAGCAAGTCAAGTTCTATCTGAATATCTGATGTCATTGGTTCACCTCTGGCACGGTTCCAGCCAGTGCCTCACTCTGAATGCCAAGCCACTTTCTGTGAAACAGTTGCTCTGGCTATTCAAAAATCATTGAAGTACGGAAAAAAAAATTAAAAATAAGTTATTGCAAAAATATAATTTCAAACTCAATTTTTTTAAAACAAATATATATAAATTATAAATAGTTGACAAACATTTTTTTGAGAAAGGAGAACCAGAGAAGAGAAGAAACAGAAGTCAAATGCTTAAGAGAAAAAGAATGAAGATCAAGGATTTTGACATAGCAGATAGCTGAGAAGAGCAATTGCACAGCCACCAGATAAAGTAGGTATGAATAATTTATATATGATATGGCGGGAAACTAATTTAAACTCCTCTAAAGGATATTCTCCCTGTCATCATCCAAATTGATGTTCTTTCATGCTACTTCACAACAAAAAACCAGCAGAAACCAAGCAGTCATGCAGAAACCATTTTATAAGGAAAATATCAACGTTAAGGAATGAAAATGGCCACAAAAATGCATACATTTATTTATTGCAAGATATGAATAAACATAGCTTATAATGACAATTGTTATGACCTTTACCGTGTTTCCAATAAATGCCGGTGCATTCGGTGGCTGAAGACAAAATTGATAAGCATTTTTACCTTCAACCTGGGGAAGTTCAAGTCATATATTATAGTGAAACTTGTTACCAGTCTTGGAAGAATGAACATTGCCAATATTATGTAAGAGAGGAAAATAATACCTGTAAGCAAGCTAACCATGTAACGGGATCTATATCAGTAGCAGTTATTACTCTGCTACTACGTGCAAGTACAACCTGATTCCCAAGGGAAGATTCATTAATAAACACTCAAGAGTTAGAAAAATGAAACGAAAGGTCAGACTGAGTAGAAGATTAAATTGAAAACACAAACCTGGATCTGTACGAAAACCGCCAAAGGACTACAAAAGGCTCTGCTGAGAGAAAAAAGCAGCAAATCTAGGGTATCAATATCATACATTGCTTGGAAAAATGCGTCGGATGCCAACTAATCGGAGCAGTGGGTGTCGCTGGAGCCGTGGACGTCGTCGGAGAAGACAACTGGGAACGATTCTTGCTGGTTCATGGAGCAGCGATTTGGCACGGCTAAAATTCGTGGGCGTGGGTTCAAGATTACTCAAGCCGAGATCGAGACAAAGTGGAAAAAAAAATAAAATTCCCAAATGCACAAAACGACGTTGTCCGACAAGGTACCTGTCTTCCAGAATGCTGATCAACACTCTATCAAGTTAAAAGTCGAATTTTGATGGGTCTCTCCATCAATACCCATTCTTCTAACCTTGGAAGCCAACATCCCGCAAACCTGTGGTCTTCCATCTTCGGGCATGAGAGAGATTCAAAACAGGAAGAAAAGGGAGAAGAGTAGGTAATGTGCTCGCTTCGAACGCCAAGTTCAAGGAAGAAAACTATGAGCAGGTAGCCGAGGAGAGGCGCCGAACGTGGAATTGCCAAAAAAAAAAAAAGTCCAAATTTCAACTTCAAAACGACGTCGTTTTGAAGTTGAAATTGAAGGTAAACTAACGAAAAAGAGAGGAAAATACAAAATAAGGAAAAAAAAGAACTGGTTGTTCCTTTCCCGCAACTGGCCTAGTAGATATATCAACCTCATCACTGTTATTGTTTCAATGCATACATGAGCTTAAAAGACACATTTAAAATTTGAATTGCAGATTAATTTTATAATCATTATAATAGGATAAAAAAAGAAAAAAATGAAGAATTGCTTTTGCTATAAACCCCACTCATTGGCTTTTATAATATTTATATATATATATATAGGAAAATACTTTAAACTCCAATGGGTGAAAATGTTATGGAGTGAGATTTTTTAGCTCAATTTTTAATTTTTTATTGATATATAATATATTTTTAAATGTATGAGAATTATTTTAATATTAAAAATTTTATTCATTTAAAATTTTAAAAAACTAAAATGGCTTTTACACTCCAATTTAAATTTTAAAAAAAATATTAAATTAAGCTAAAAAATTTCATAGGTGGGTTCCATAACATCTCCACCTGTTAGAGTTTATAATATTTTCTTAGAGCACATTTAAAATTTGAACCACAACTTAATTTTATAATCATTATGATAAGATAAAAAAAAAGAATTATTTTTGCTATAAGCCCCACCCGTTGGGGTTTATAATATTTCTCTATATTTATATATATATACATAAGAAAATCTTATAAATCTCGACAAGTGGAGATGTTATAGAGCTCATATGTGGAGTTTTTTAAGCTTAATTTTTAATATTTTTATTGATATATAATATATTTTTAAATGTACGAGAATTATTTTAATATTAAAAATTTTATCAATTTGAAATTTAAAAAAAGCTAAAATGGCTTTTTACACTTCAATTTAAATTTTAATTATTAACTTGACAAAAACTACATTAATTTTCATATTTTTTTATTATTTTTATTTTTATAATAAATCTAAAACTATATTAAATGCAAAATAAAAATTAAAAAAATAAAATTAAACTAAAAAACTTCATAAGTAGACTCCATAACACCCCACCTATTAGGGTTTATAGTATTGTCCTGTATACATAATAATAATAATATATATATATATATTTTAACCTTATCACTATTGTTGTTTCATTGCATGCATGCGTTTAAAAGGCACATTTAAAATTTAAACTACAAGTTACTTTGATAACCATTATGATAGAATAAAAAAATTTATTTTTACAGGGGGAGGAGGGGCGTTATCGTTATTTTGGGAAACATCAGGGTTTTGGGTGTCATTTAAATATAAGAAGAAGGGTATTTTAGGACTATATGCAAGTCGGTTAAGTCGATTTTGATTCCTATAACTATATAAGAAGGGTATTACCTTCCATTTTGTTTTATGTATTTCTCTCTCTCTCTCTCCGTGCATTGCTTTTGTGTAGCTTTTCTCTAATTTCTCTTATTACGAGCTTGAAAGATTTCTCCGATTACACAGTTTCTCTCTCTAATTTATCATTAATATGTATAAACCAGGAGACAGTTTTATCCCAAATCGGAGCTTGATGGATCTTAATCAAGTGTGCAGTTTTTTGACAAACAGAACTACCAAACCACCACTCTAAAATCCGAAATTTCCTGAATGGTACCGCCAAATATTGCAGGACAAATTGACTTTGGATTCTGAAAGGAAACCATTTAGGATGTTGGTTTTCAGAGGGAAACCAAAATCATGTAGAGGAAAGTGGTGTGGTGGCGAGAAATTGTTCGCCACTAAAATTCGAGGTATGTCGTAGCAACATATGATATTCCTCCAAATGAACCAAACTACATCCTTGTCCTTGATATGTAAGTATGACTCGGTTTATGCCCATTTGCTGAAGTAATCTGTAGCCACGAGAATGAATCGTTTATGAGTCACAGACAATGGTAAAGGTCCTATAATACCCAACCCTCATTGCATGAATGACCACAGGCTTGTCAAACTAGTCAACTCCTCTGGTGACAAGTGGGGAATTAAAGCAAATCGCTGACATTTATCGCAGCACTGAAAATAATCTGCAATATCCTTCCGCATGATTGGCCAATAATACCTTTGCGATATGGCTTTGTGTGCCAAAGTTCTTCCTCCTAAATGATTGCCACAATGCCCCCTCTTAAAGTTCAGCCAGGATTTGGTTCGATTCCCTTTCATTCAGACACCTTAGTAATGGGCTCGTGAATGATCTTCTATATAACTTCCTATCAATCATCGAATACCGAGCCAATATAAGCCTGAGTTTTCAAGCCTTGAATTTGTCCGAATGTAGCTATCCGAAACCAAAAAAATCTATGATCGGGTTCATCCATCTTGGTTCTTCATCTTAATCAATATTCATTGCTTCTTCGTTATCCTCTTTGTCCTTGTTGACGATACTATGCTCGGATAGGAACTTAAGTGGTAATTTCCTGCGTTGTTCTCCCTTTGCCATTGCTTCTAGGGTGGTTAATGCCTCAACCTGTGTATTTTCAGTCCTCGATAGTTGGCGTAGCTTGAAATGATTGAATTGCAGAATAAGCTTCGGTACCAATGCCAAATATGCAGCCATCGTGCCATCTTTAGCTGCATAATCACCATTAACTTGGCTCACTACTAATTGGGAATCATTATATACCAACAATCTCCGTGCTCCGGCTATCCAAGCCAACTTCATTCATGTCAACAGCGCCTCATACTCTACTTTGTTGCTTGACGCAGGAAAAGCGAAATGAAGTGTCTATTCCAGAGTCAAGCCATCGGGGTCTTCAAGCATGACTTTGGCCCCACCGTCCCGATTGAAGAACCATCAATAAACAACTTCCAAACTAGTTCAAATAGAGCGTTCAATTGCATTCCACGCTTGATGCCCGTTTGAGTGGGCTCATGTCCAGCTGATAATCTTGATTGGCTCTTCAAGATAGTTTACTTCGCTTTGCACATGTTGGTTCTACCTTCCCGTGAATTTAGCTACGAAGTTTGCCAACACAGGACTTGATGGTTGTTCTTTGTTGATTTTCTATTCTATATTCCTCCATTTCAATTGCCTAGCGCACCATCCTTTCTACTATATTTGGGCTATGAAGTATGACTCCGGAGGATATAAGGTCATGGCGACTATCTTATGGCCTTTGGAAGTGCAACCTCAACTTTTAGAGAGACAAGCGAGCTAACACTAGCTTCCAATGAAGGAATACGGGTTTCGCATCCATTAATGCTCGGTTGATGTAGTAAATAAGCTATTGCTTCTTTCCTTAAGTTCGGATAAGCACATAGCTGACAACGTAATTCGAGATTGAAAGATACAAGTGCAGTGGTTCTCCAAATTTTGGTTTGGCCATAATAGGGGGGAGAAGCTAGATATATCTTCAGTTGTTAGAATGTTTGCTCATACTCCTCTGTCCATTTGAAATCTTTGTTTCCCTTCAAAACTCAGAAGAAGGAAACACAGTGATCGGATGACCTCAAGATAAACCGACTCAGGACCGCTATTCTTCCATTTAGTCTTTGCACATCCATTATAGTTTATAGGGAAGACATGTCGAGCAGAGCCTTTATTTGGCTCGAATTAGCCTCAATCCTTTTTTGTGTAACCAAATAACCTAAGAACTGCCTTGAGCCAACTCCAAATGTGCACTTTGTGGGATTTAACTTCATCTGGTATGCATCCAGTACCTCGAAAGCTTGAGTCAAGTACCGAACATGATCTGCTGTCCGAACAGCTTTTACCAACATGTTGTCAATGTACACTTCCATGGTTGAGCCAAGATGCGCTATAAACATTTTATTCACCAATCATTGGTATGTAACCGCTACATTATTCAGTTCGAACGGCATGACCTTGTAGTAATAAATTCTCCTTTATGTCACGAATGTCGTTTTTTTTTTATCGTCTGAGTGCATTATGATTTGATTATAGCATGAATAGGCATCCATGAAGCGCAACAACTGATGGCCAGCAGTTGCGTCCACCATTATATCGATCTTTGGTAACGGGAAACTATCATTTGGGCAAGCTTTGTTCAGATTTGTAAAGTCAATACACACACGAGGCTTCCCATTTTTCTTCCGTACAACCACTATATTGGCTAGCCAGTTTGGGTAATGTACTTCTTTAACAAACTCATTCTTCAACAGTTTATTGATTTCTTCATTTATAACCTAATTCCACTCTGATGCAAATTTCCTTCTCTTTTGCCTAACCGGTTTGTTGGCTGGATCCACGTTCAACTTGTGGGAGATAACTTTCAAATCTATCATCACCATGTCATCGTAGACTACGCAAAGGTACTACGATGGTTCTTTAGAAACTGAATCAAAAGCCGAACTTCTAAATCCATTTGAGTGCCAATTTTAGTCCGTGATGGGGTGGTTGGGATCTAGTTGCATGTCTTCTAGTTCCTCCAAAGAATCAATCTTATTCACTTACGCCCTGACTTCTTTAATTGCTATTTGTGTTTTCCATCCACAGCTTTTATATAGCAGATCCGAGCTATGGACTGGTCACCTATCACTTTTTTCCACCCCACCATTGGATAGGAACTTGATCTTCTTATAGTAAGTAGACGGGATGACCTTCATTGAATGTAACCAGGGCTAGCCTAAGATCATGTTGTAGGTAGAGGAGCGCCTACTACTATCATTTTGTCATTTGAGTCTCGGTTTTTGTGACTAGCGGGGTAATTTTTCCTTTGTCAAGCTCTCGTTTCCATCATACCCTTAAAGTGGCTTTAGTGGGTTACTGAATGAGGTTGATCCCCATTTTATCCGAAGTGCTTGAAAATATAATATTCGCCGAGCTTTCATTATTTACTAATATTCATTTCACAGTACAGTTTCCCACGTCAAGCGTGGCCACAAGCGCATCATCATGTGGGTATAGCACTCCAGTGGTATCCTTGACTGTGAAGGTTATAGTTGGATCATCATTACGATTGTGGAAACACAGCTATAGGTTGCCGAGCTTAAGTTCTCTTGTCCTCCCCGTTTGCCTCCACATGCTACCCCTCTGTGAACGGAATGAATGACTTTCTGAATCTCCACTTCGTTATTTACCCGAAGAGGAGTATTTTTTCATGGGGATTCCCCCTGCGGTCTCTTCGAGCCCCACTTGTTCGGCTCTGAGACAAATTGTATCAAATATCTGGATTTCGTAATTCTTCAACTTCCTTTTGAACACATGATAATCTTCTATAGCATGGTCACGTTCCGATGAAAGGCACCTGGGAGTTGTCCACTAGTCTGGGTTTGAACTCATAGGTTGCGGTAACACACCTCATGTATTCTTTCCACATGGTTTATCAACTGGGTAGGAAAAATCGTCAAATTGAATTTTCTCAACTGGTCCCTCGAGGGGTTCTTCCCGTCTTTTCACTTCTCTGTACATTTGGTTAGGACGTCGTATATCCGACCAAACTATCCTATGATCTTGTGGATATTCAATAACCTTACTTTGTCGAACCTTTATGCTTAGCTCGCCTCGGACTGTTTCTGCATTTGAGGACGCAATTTATCCTTCCTTGGTTGCTCGCATATCTACCTAAGTTTTTTCTTCTAAAACCACTAAACTCTGAACTTTCTGTAGGGTCGCAATAAATTCCTTGGCTTTTTTCAAACCATGTAGTCATATATCTTGGTCCTAGAAATCAGTCCGCGCTTGAAGGCGTTACAAGCGACTACATCTGGACAATCCATTATTTCAACCTGCATATCATTAAACCACTGAATGTAATCTCAAAGTGGTTCATCCCTTTGTTGCTATACTCGAAACAAGTCGTCTGAATCCCTTTGGTATTAGCAACTTGATGCAAACTGAGTCATGAATTGTTGAGTCAGCTTGTGGAAAGATCTATTGTTTCGCGAAAGAAGATGACTGAACTAGAGTAAGACAAGTCCCTTCAAGCTTGAAGCAAATACCTTACACATCATCGCATCCACGGTGATTGTGGAACGAAGGTAAGAATCATTACTTGCTTAAAATGGATTATATGATCCCTTGGATTGGCAATCCCGTCATATAGTGTGAACTTTGGTGCGGAAAAACCTGTAAGAGTATTGATCGAAGAGATCTTATCCACGAAGGGTGTATCTTGGATTTCATCATTCCAGTAATTGGTCCTCCTCTTTTGCCGAACCAAAACTATCCGTTCAGATATGTTGTTATGATAGGTGTCTCCATGTTTTACTTTTGTCAGGCACTAGCCTCCAGCAGCCCTTCTCCTTTTGGGGGTTTGTTACGTTTGTCGAATGGGAGTCTCATTCACTCATAATCTCGAAAGGGCCTTAGAGCGGTCTCCGATTCGGCCATGGTTCCGCTTGTTTGATCGGCGCCCGATCAACATCCTCTTCCTCTGCCTCGGTGGGAGCTTTCCGGCCCCTCTTGTTCTCCGGGGTGGATTCATCTTTGTTGATGTTGCAGGTGTTTGAATAGCATTTAATGCCTCCATCTGCTGCCTATTAATTTGTTCTTATGCATCATTCCTTGCTGCTGGACCCTGTTGATTGGACCATTCTTCCCGGGCCATGAGTTGCTCAATTCGGTGTATCGGCCAACGTGGCTCCATACTAGCAATCGATGTTCCTCTGCGTTTCCTTGAGCGGGTATTATTTACTCCTCCGCCGTTTAGGTATGACAATCATGGATGATAGATTTTGGCGTTCTGATGCCATAGGCAATTACATTCAAGATTGCTAGAAATAGGATTGCTTGTGTCAGAACTCAGCCGTAAGCCCTCCTTCTAGCACTAAACTGTTTATGCGGAGATTGCTCGCCACAAACCATCGTCCACTCCATTGCTGACCTGTAAAACAAAGGAAGCGTGAAGGTTTTGGGGCCACCGGTGTAGTATTGGCCAAATAACCTCTGACGTTCAATTCAGTCCTGCTCTTAGGGTATGAGTTGGTTTTGGGCTTTGAATGCTTAAAACAACGTTAGAGTGCGTGCCTTTGCTTAAAGTGACAATGCGCTATTTATAAATTTAGCTTTGCCTTCTTCGCTGAGGTAGAAATAAGAAACCCTAGCCGTCTTGGTTTAGGACAAGTCCCCAAGTTGGCTCATCCTAAATTTGGAAAGTAGAATATAGGAAAGAATTTAGCATTAATTGCTGAATGAACTTCCTACTTGAAACTTTTCTTAACTCTTACCACATTCAAGTTAAGGAAACCTGTTCTGAGCCATCAATGTAGGTCGTGGCTTGGCTCTCTTCGTGTTCGAATCAATCATTCTTCGAGCCAAATACTAATGTCCCTTTTAAAGGACCTCCTGTTCGTCCGAGCCAAATCACCACTCGGATCTCCGTTTTGGTTGATTCGGCTCTGATAGGCTAGTCTAATGAGTTTAGTCCTTTTTCTACCTCGAGTCTAGGTGACCCAACTCAATCCTCTACCTTAGGCTGTTCGTGACGATAAAATTTTGTCCATACAATGACAAAAAAAAAAAGCATCTTTAATTAGGAATGTTTGTATGAGCGATGGCGCTCATTTTAATATGTGCGACAGACAATTTCCGTGGATGAGCGACGTTATTTTGTTTTTGCTGATGTGACAATATATATATATATATATTTTTTAAATCATGTTTGTTTTTCCCAATCAACCCTTCCCTTCCTTCTCCACAAATCACATGCTACGCTCTCGGTCCCCCTTCCTCCTCAACAATCGATTTGTTATTCAAATCATCCTCCACAATCGACGCGTGAGAAGCCCTTCCTTTGAGATTCAATAACTCCATTGTTAAGCAGCGTGCCTAAGCGGGATAGAGGATTCCGAGTTATCATAAAATTTATGTTTATTATATCATTAATTCATATTCCGTGGATTTGAAAATTTTGATTGAATTTGTTGTGTTTTTGTTTTCTCTAAATTATGTGTGTATTCTCTTTTATATTATGAAATATGTCTATTAGCTCTTGAGTGGCATTTTTACTCCATAAATTTCTCAAAAAAATTCAAAGTTTGTATGGAATTTTAATTAATTGAAGAAGTTTTTAATTTCTACAATACATATGCATAAGAGTGTGAATTTAGTGCGAGGATGAGCAATAACAAGAAGAACAAGGAAACCAATGAATTGGTATGAAAGCAGTTTGTTTGCTCACAAGGAAGGAAAAGCAGATGACTCTTATGGAACAAAGTTGAAAGCTTCCATCCACGGACATATGAAAGGAATAGAGGAGTAGTTGATTAGGTTGTAAAGGCGAAGATAACATTGGTGAAGCAACAAATAGGTCGAATTGGATAGTTAGTAAATTTTTAAAGGAGCATAATCATAATCTTACCACTCTCTGAAGGTACATTTACTAAGGTCACATAGGGGTGTATTAGTTGCAAAAAGCTTTGAATCAACAACTTTCTTTGTAAACATACCGACATGCCAACAAATTTGAATTATGGAGATTGAAGCTGGTGGTCCACAAAATATTGGTTTACCTGAAAGAGATTTTAGGAATTATAATAAAAAATGATGGAAGATGAAAGAGAGTTTGATGCAAACAACTTAGTAAAATTTTTTCTTTTAGAAAGAAAAAATTCTTTATTTTATATGACTATGAGTTTGATAAAGCAAATAGGCTTGTGAGATGCTTTTGGATGGATCCTATTACAAGGAGAGCATATGCTACTTTTGGTAATGTTGTAGTATTTGATATAACATATAACACAAACAAGTATGGTATAATTTTTGCTCCATTCAGGAGTAAATCATCACGGTCAAATCATTATTTTGGATGTACTTTACTAAGTGATGAAAAACATAATCTTTGTTTGGTTATTCAATAATTTATTGGATGCTATGTCAAATTACCATTCATTCAAAGATGTTATATTTAACTCTCGAGACAGCAATACATTATAAAGTATTGCTTACATTATGGAGAAACTAATGATGGAAGTATATACAAAGAAGAATTTCATACTTTTTCAAAATAGGTTTTTAAAGTATTGCTTACATTATAAATACACATATGAGGATGGTGAGACTATTGTTTATAGTGTACAAATGCCTAATGAGTAAAGTTCAACAACAAGATGTAGAAATGTTCATTTTAATAAGCAATCAGATATTGTTTCTTGCAACTGCATACAATTTGAATTCAAGAGAATCTCATGTAGGCATATGTTTGCATTTTTTCATTTTAAACAAGTCACACACCTACCAAGTCAATATATTTTGAAGAGGTGGATAAAAGATGTCAAAATTGGAATGTCGGATAATTATGGCCAAGAAATGAATGATCAAGATGGCGTACCGTTGATGACACGATATGCAAGTCTATCTCATTTAGCTTCTACTATAATTGATGATGCATGTCTCACTAGTGAAGGCTCTAGTCTCCTTTTCAATGAGCTGAAAGTGATACAAACAAAAATTAAAGAAATTGATGGAAATAGGAATGTTGTGCTACAATCAATTAGCATAAGTAGTAAACAGCCCCCAAGTATTACCAATCCTTTATAGGTGAGAGCAAAAGGATGTGGAAAAAGAATTAAATATGGAAAAGAGGTTGCAATTTCAAAGATGAGACTTTGTCAATGATGTGGACTTTGAGGGCAAGTACACGATAAAAAAATTGTCCTAAGTTGAATGAAAGGTAATTTTATAAATTTTGAAACCAATTCACTTGAGAAAAATAGAGGAGAGTGGAATTAGTATTATTAAATTTGTCTTACTTTATGCATAAATCTGAAATTTTATTATTTTTTATAGGTCTACAACAGATTGCAACAGTATTGGTTCAGAATCATCAACTGACAATAAATTAGCATCTCAAGCTGGTAATTGTCTTAATATTAGTGTAAATATATTATATTACACTACTTTTGTTTAATTATTATAATTGATTTTATTTGTAGTATCAACCAAGCAAGAAGCCCCATTTTCAATGCAGGGGAAACAAGTGTGGCGTGCAGTTTCACAGAATCAATGAAGCATACGATGTTAGTCTTCCCTCTTAAATTTTCTTTCTTATATTTCTGGCTTTCAATTTTGTTTATGTTGTAAAGAAAAAAAGGTTGCTGTGATGTGGGACTGGTTATGGTGATCCATGCTTTTGTATGTTTTAGAGAACTATTTAGGATCATAAGTTTGATTTGTTATGATTGATTTATATCTTTTACAAAACTATATACGATCATAAGTTTGATTTGTTATGATTGTTGAGTCTCAATTAGAGTTTATTCACTTTTTTGTTGAGTTTCATTCTTTTATGATGATGATCCTTACAGTGTTGGTTCATATTGTGAAATCACATGTGATTTAGGTTGTTCATCCAGCACCATGCAATGCTACGGGCACACTTGTAAATGACATTCTTCACCATTGCAGTCTACCAACAATTGCATTTTCATATCACAAAGATAAATGATAGGCTTAATGATAGGCTCATTTTCAGTTCCATGTATGGATCGTAAGATATGTCTATCAGTGCGTTTACAAAAACATTTTGCTCCTTTTGGAGTTAAGTTGTCTATAGAATGCCAACCATGGTTAAATGATTGTATTGTATTTTAGTTGGAAAGTGATTTTCTGAGTCCGTAATGCCTAATCAAATATCCTTGCATAATAATAGTGTATCGCACCTGTTCTCATTGGAACTTACATGTAGCATTTTATGTTTTACCACACGAGCGCCTTGTGCCCATACAATAGCTTTTACTTAATAATGTTTATATTTTCTGATACCAAACCTTGTTATTGTTCAATTCCTTTTATTAATTTTAGCATCATACAATGTTATAGTTATACCTACACTCTGCTCATATCTTTGACGGTGGGAAAAATAATTTCACACACACTAAGTGCCTCATACATGGCTCATATGAGTTACCATGCGATGATATCGTTAGTCACAATTCTAGCACTATCGATTATGTTGAGAAGAATTTAAATTGCAGAATTTTTAGGATAAGCATGAGAGATGGGCATGTACAAATGCTAAGCGTACGAAGTTGGCATAATTTTTTATTTTGTTCCTTACATTTTTTAGATTATGAAGTTGGCATAATGTAGAAAGGGTTCCTTTTATAGTAGCTGAAAAACCATTCAGTGATAGAGAGCATTTTATTATTGTATTCTCTTGCATAAGATTTATTTATTTATTTTAATTAAAGTGATATTTTCATTTCCACTTTGCTACAATTTGTGACCTAAAGATCCTTCTCTTAGGTATATGGAATGCAATTGGATTACGTGATGCTCTTATTGGTGGAGGTTTCTCTTTCAAAACCCAAATGCTACACAAACATTTGGTTGCAATAAATCTTTTCTCTGAGATGTAGGTGTTACTATGTATTTATGTAATATTAAAACAATTTGACAGAAAAATAATAGATTGTTTTAATGTACATCACAATTTTAATGTACATCACAGTCCATTCAGTTAGAGATAAATGATAGGCTTATTTTACACTGGAAGTTAAATTTCTTTGATGAAAAGCGTATGCATTAGAATTTGTAAGATAATATATATACGATGCATATGAAAATACAAATGCATGAATTGAACCAATCAATGCTTCCAAACCAATTATTTTTGGTCGGTCCACGCTTCTTTTCCATATAAAATGAGATAAACATGTCATACAAAATTGGTGTCATACAATAGGAAGCGCATATGCCTCAACTAAGTAAATTAGATTATGTAACTGTTTGCATAAAACTTAAATATCTTCCTAATAATAAATGCAACATTCTAATTTTTATTGGTAAAATATCAAACTCCTAAAGCTATAATAAATACACATAAGCAGAATTCTTTTTTTTTTTTCGCATCAAAGCTCTTTGCTTATCTTCTTGTTGCTTATCTCTACAATATACACCATCATCCCGTAAAGTAGCCACATAATCAATCATTTATTCAAAATTAAATTTCAATATTAAATTTAGGATTGTTGTATACAAACCTTGATATTATTACATTTCCAATATTTCTATTTGGATTTTTTTCTGAATGAGATATCTTTGGCTTCATATAAGCGCCACATTTACATCTTTGTTAGAATAAAATATCACTTGTACTTGATGATGACATTGTATCTAATAAGGTAATAAAATTATAGGTTATATAGGGTGAAACAAAAAAGGGAAAAAAAAGAAGAAAAAAAACAAAAGCAGAAAAACAAAATTGAGAGAAGAAACTACCATTATCTTGTCAGTTCCATCCTACCAAATTTTACACTTCTACTTTTAAATTAATCAGAAATAAAAGGCACATAATTAGTATAATAACCTATACCAAGGATCATTTGAAAAAAGACCAATTAGTATTGTGGGTAATATAACAAGTCTACCCCCTTAATTTGGCAATATATCCTGCTTATCATTAAGCTAACACTAACTTTTCAAAGTAGGAACTTTTTATTTTTTATTAATTACATTTCTATGCAGAATATGAAAAATAAATCGACTATAAAGACAGTTATGAACCAATGTCTTGTTCCTCAATCTCTTCAAACATTAACCTAAAACTCAAATTTGATTGTCATAGTTCAAAACAACTCAAAATTTATGCGCCATAATTGATAACAAAGATGTAAAGATCCTATATGTTGCAACCAAAGAATGAACATCATATGAAATTAGGGGTGTATTCAATTAAGACTTCAAACAACTTTTATAAATTTGAAAAGTTTAGATGTATTTAATTAAGACTTTTAAAATATTTCTAAAGTCCTAGGGTATTCAATTAAGATTCTTATAAACTTTTAAAAAGTTTTAAAAAATATTGATGTATTTAATTATAACTTTTTAAAAATTCATAAAATCTATAGGTATTCAATCTGGACTTTACTTTTTAAAGAGAATGACTTTTATAGATTTTTATTGACTTTTGGGTGAGAGTATATATATTCAACATTAAAATTTGTTTCTCATCCTACCTAGAAACTTTCATAGACTTTTTAGAGAGAACAAAAATCTAAGATTAGGGGTTGATTTTTTGTGTTTTCAAATATCTTAGTGACCTTGACACTGGGAAGGAGGCTCGACAACCTTAACCTCATATGCGGTTAGACCTCTTTTTGGATTTTTTTTTCTCTTTTTTCATTTGTTTACTGGATTAATGAAGGTGTTTTGTGTTTGGTTGTTTTTAATCCTAGTAAGTCTCCATCTTTTGCCCTAAAGTGTCGAAGTAACTATTTTGCTTTACCAAGCAAAAGACACGCAAAGCATCCAAGACCACCAAGAGGTTCTCCACCAGAGCATGAGCTTCAGCGAGATGATGATCTCAATCGCAGGGCATATTATGGTTCGCCTAAAAAGCAAGGCCACTAAGGCCTTTGCCAATGTTTTAATTATAATGTGTATTACACAACTGTTTAAAATTGTTTTGTTGTCAAAATTGAACTCTTTCTGATTGATTAAAACTATATGACTTTATTTCCTCTCTCCGAACCATAATGCCCTTTTTTACCTTGCTTTTTCTTCTTTTTTAATATGGTTTTTTCTTACATGCAATTTTTTATTATTCTTTTTTATTTTCTAAAAAGGCTGTTGATGTTCTTTATGCCATTAATATTTAAAATCAGCAAATAAAAAAAATAAAAATTTGAGGTAAAAATGTAATTATTCTCATTCCCATAAAAGTAGAGGTATCAAAAAATAATTAAAAATTGTGCTCCATTAAAGGACTCATAGTTTTTTTAGAGGATTTGGGTTTCATCATTAAAGACAAAAGAAAAGAGAAAGCTTTAATGATACAAAAAGTTGTATACCAAGTTGAGAAAAAGGTCTATGAAAGTAATTCAAAGTTTATGAAAGTCATTACAAAAAGTTTATAAAAATCACTCAAAATCATTCATACTTTTATGAAGTCTGTAAAATTAATAAAAATTTACAAAAGTCTATCATTAAAAAAGTTTGTAAAAGTATTCTAAAGTCTTAGGGGATGTATTTAATTAAAACTTTTATAGACTTTTATAAAATTAAAAAGTTTCTTTGGTATTTAATTGAGACTTTTAAAGAGTCTATAAAAGTTTATTGGTATTTAATATAAACTTTTATAAACTTTTAAAATGTCTAAGAAAGTCATGATGTATTTAATTAAAACATTTGGAAAGTTTATAAAAGTTTGGTGGTATCAAAAAATTAAAAACTTTTGTAGACTTTATTGTTTGCTTGACTTTTATAGACTTTTGAGCAGGGAGGTATAAATATCAAACATCACTTTTTCTCCTCCATCCATCCAAAACCTTTTTGGACTATTGTGAAAGCGAATACTTGATGATCAAGTTCGGCACCAAACCTCAATAATCATGGTAATCTTCACATTTTCATCTCCTATATATTTTTATTTTGGTTTCTATCTTTCTATTTTTTATTGTTGTCTTTGGATATGAACAATTTTGATTTTTTTTTCAATTAGGGTTCTATAATTTTTGGTATTATTGTTGGTAATTTGTCTATGTTTCCTATCTTTCTTTTTTCTCCATTGATTTTTTTTTATCTAATTTGCATCTTTCATCTTCCATCTTCCGATAATTACTATTCTTTGGAATTTTTCATGGCAGTGACCAAGTAATAGACGAATTAACAGAAAAAGCTATATCAAGTTGGCTATATAATATTCAAGTTATTATAGAATTTCATATATTTGTTGGAATTTACGTTTATGTTATTTATGTCCTTTCTATTTTAGCTGTGTACTTTTATAATTATATAATCAGTGATGATATGCTAGACTACAATCTGAATAATCGGTCATGTATTTTTAATATCCGATTACTTTGTCTTGTTTTATACTATTATTATATGATAGCTATTCTTTATACACTATCTGAATATATGTATATAGGTTTTCTATTTACTGTTTTATAATATAGCTTTGTATGTAAATAATAAAATAAGATAAAATTGAATATTAGTTTAAATTGCTATTTACATAACAAAGCAACAGCAGACATGAATTAATATTATATATATAAAGAAAAACAATAAGCTTTTTAATTAGTAAGAGAGATGAATTAGGGTAATAGGAGCTAAGCTATATATTAATGCCTCTGTAGCTAGTATTTTTTTTTCAAAAAGGTCATATTCTACTACGTGAGTAGGATTTTTAAAATTGAATATTAGTTTAAATTGCTATTTACATAACAAAACAGCAGACATGAAATAATATTATATATATAAAGAAAAGCAATAAGCTTTTTAATTAGTAAGAGAGATGAATTAGGATAATAGGAGCTAAGCTATACATTAATGCCTCTGTAGCTAGTATTTTTTTCAAAAGGTCATATTCTACTACGTGAGTAGGATTTTTAGAGGTATAGCTATAGGGTATATAATAAGGATAAATTAAAAGACAGAGTTGTTGAGCATGCAGTGCACACATGGTGCGCATTTCATCACTGTCCAACCTTGTAATCTTTATATGATCAGTTAGTAAATTTATTAATGTTGTTGAACTATATACACCACTACTCTTCTTTTTTTTTTTTCTTTTTTCTTCAGAAATCAAGGTCGAATATTTTAATATTTTTTTTATCTAGAAAGAGTGTTAGATAGGCCACGGAGAATATAAAATGTGAAAATAAAAATGAAAACAAAAGATTTTTTTCATAGTGATCGGTATTAGTATTTAAACGACTGTCGTTCACAAGCATATGCATTCATCCTATGCAATCGGACGTACAGAATCTTCTCAGCAGTCAAGCACCGTGGAATCTATGGATACGACCAAATAATCTAGCTAACTTTTTCTTTATTTATTTAAATTTAGTAATTATTCCTACTTTTTCTTTTTTTCTTTATTGAGGAAAAATCGGCTTCAGAGTAATTCTCAGAGCACGCACTGCACGTTTCTCCTCCTTTCCCTTTGCGGTGTCTTCAGTTCAAGTTTCCAAAGCAATTACAGTTTCTGTCTTGTCCCTCACCATTGTTATAATACCTCCATTCCTCTGCATTTTTCACTGAGAAACCTTAAACTAAATCAGCATTTTTCTTTCTTTCCTTCGGTGTAGCTTTGGATTCTTGGTGAACAGAAAGATGAATGGAGTTGTAAGGTCACCTACTCCATTACCCAGTTCTTTAAATCCTTGGATTTGATCGATTTTTTTCCTCAATCTTTCATAGCAAAAAATAAAAAAGCTTTTACAAACCCATAGCTAAAAAACTCTGATCGGTTCCATTTTGTTCTGTTCCTAACTTAGGAAATCCAAATTTCTTCTTCTGGGTCTATGAAATTTTCGACTCTGGAAAAATGTCTCATGTCGATTTAGAGCAAGGTAGTGGTGGTGATCATCGCCGTTCCTTCGCCGGAAGTGAGGTGAGCGCCGATGGGAGCGTCTGTATCTCCGACGCCGACTACGCGTCGTGCCATTCACAGTTTTCTTCAACCAACGGCGGGTCGTCCGACGAATACAGGTTTGCTTTTGTCTGTGATCCTGAAGCTGGGGTTGTTGTCTCTGATAATGATTCTCCGAGGGCCTCTTCTGCTTCGGATTGTTCTTCGATCTTCGTCGAAGTTGAGAGTGGGGTTCCGGAAATCAAAGTGCAATTGGCCAAAGTAGTGAAGGACTGTAGAATTTGTCATCCGGGTTTGGAGAGTAATAGCCATGAATCTGGGGTTCTAATTAAATTGGGTTGTTCTTGCAAGGATGATTTGGCTGCTGCCCACAAGAACTGTGCTGAGGTCTGGTTCAAGATCAGGGGAAACAAGTGAGAGAAAGTCATTTAATTCTATATAATTTATTGAGAATGTTCATATTTTTAACTAGCGGTATAGATAGTCGTTTGATGGTTCTAAGCATTGTGATAGTTTATTGGCCATTTGGTCATACATGATGTTAGTATTAGCATTGCTTTTCAGTAAAACCATGGTAGCCACAGTCCACAAGTTTATTGGCCATCCACTATTCTATCTCATTGACCGGACATGTGTAATTGATTAACGTTTTCTTAAGCTTATACACTGTTATCATCAGATTTTACAGAAGCATCCATGTCAATTGATCTTATAAAATTCCAAATTGTCATAATATGTATCTAGTTTTTATTGTTTGCAAAACTTTTAAGCATTTAATTAGTTCTGTCGCAGGAACAATAAATAGTGCCATGCAGAAACTACTAAATCTCAGAGAAATGGGATCAATATAACCACATTCTTTGTCATGTTATGAGAAAAAAGAAAAGAAAAGCCATGTATTTCCGACCTAGAGGGCTTAGAATTGTTAGCATCAAAACATGCATAAAAGTTTTTGGACTTTCAAGTGTCTAAGAATAATAAAGCTTTTGAAATAACTGTACAGATTGGTACTTAAGGTTATGCATCTAATGCATAAGGGAACCTGGGAATATTGCTTCTTCTACTTTGTCATCTTTTGTGCTATACTATGAAATTTCTTGTGGAATAGGTTGTTCTTCATGTTTTCGATATAAGCTTTAGCCGTTGCCACTTACCCATTTCGCTGGATTCCATATACAATTGCCTCTTAGTCTTCCCGAATAATCGATTATAGCGCCGTTTAACCACATTAATCTACTGATGTCCTACACTCTTTAGTCTTTTTAATGTTTCTTCATCCCGGTATGAGTAACAGATCTTATTAGATATTACATGTTAGAAAGATTACTATCAATTTGTTAGTTTACTTTCTTCTCAGCTTTAGTATCAATTTCGTTTTCTTGCTTATAGTTTCTCTTTTCCCAGTTGCTATATTATGGAGATTAGCCTATTCTTCTTTTTGTTCATTTGGATGTAATAATCAAATCCGCTTTACAATTTTTCCTAGGACCTGTGAGATTTGCCAATCTGTCGCACGCAATGTTGCTGGAGCAAGTGAGGTTGAGTTGACCGAGCAAACGACTGAGGCAAAATAACGCCCCGGCAACCGCCGCTGTCTCTCCATCAATGTCGTCGACAGAGTCGCGAGGCTTCTGGCACAGCGATCGTTTTCTGAATTTCCTTCTGGTTTGTATGGTATTTGCATTTGTGGGCTCATGGCTCTTTCATTTCTATGTTCCATCCTCATGAGATCCTGCAAATGAATTCTTGTGGAAAAAAAAACGCTGTGGAATGCATTTGCAATAGTGAAGAGTAATGTGTAGCTTTCATACCCTGGCAGCATATTTATATATGCAAGTTATATATATATATATATATATATATATACATGTTTATCTGCTTTATCATAGGGTGTTCAAAATTTAATCAAACCGACCAGTCCAATCCAATCCAAAAAATCCAATGTAATTGGATTGGATTGGATTTTAATTTTCAAATCAATTAAATTGAATCGGTTGTGGTTTTATTTTTCAAATCCATATAACCGAACCAATCCAATATTATTACATATTTATTATTTAATATATATTTTAATTGTTTAATATATATTATTTTTAAATATATATTATTTTTTTAATATTTTTAATACATGTATAATTGTACCAATTTTATATTTTTAAATATTATCACATATGTCATATATGTAACATGTGTCACATATGTATCATATGTCACACATATATCATATAATTAATTATGTAATATATATTATGAAATGCTTAATAGATTTAATACATGTACAATTGTATCAATTTTATATTTTTAGATATTATCACATATGTCACATATACATATGTAGCATGTGTCATATATATATCATGTGTTACACATATATCATAGAATTAATTGTCTAATATATATTATGAAGTGCTCAATAGATTTAATACATATACAATTGTACCAATTTTATATTTTTAGATATTGTCACATATGTAGCATGTGTCACATTATGTAGCATGTATCATATATGACATGTGTCACATGTATCACATGTGTAGTATATGTCACACATATATCATAGAATTAATTATCTAATATATATTATGAAGTGCTTAATAGATTTAATACATATACAATTATACCAATTTTATATTTTAAGATATTGTCACATAATGTTTAAAATATTAAAGTAGAAAATATTTATTGGTTATTACAATCTTAGAAGAATATTAGTATAACTATTGACCATGATTGGGTTGGATTGGATTTTGCTAATGTTATATTGGATTTCAAAATGTAATTGGATTGGATTGGATTACAAAATCAAAAAACCGATCATAATTGAATCAGTTGAATTATTGCTAATTTTGACTGGATTTCAACCGATAAACACCCGTACTTTACCATATACCTGTAGACTTAAAGGGAAAGGCCACCAAGGCTTTTGCCTAAAACTCCCATTAAAAAGAATATTTACTTCTATTTTTTTTATTACACATAATGAATATTTCTTTGTTTTGGTAAAAACACAAAATGAATTTTTCAAAAACGATAGAAATATAATAAATGTAAGAGCATCTTCATTTATTTATTTATTTTTTAAAAAATATTCATTCTGTTTTTAATTGCTTAAATGTTAAGTTTTTATGTGCTCAAAAACAATTCAAGTCAGCATTCATCTACACTTTTTTAATGAGAAAAAAAAAATCCATAAAAAACAGTAGGACTGAATGTCTATTAAGGTAATTTAATAGTATTGTTTGGACTGAATTTTTACATTATTTATTTATTTTTTACGTATTGGCTTTTACATTTTATGAGTGTGTATTGTTAATTAATTTCCACTGACGTTGGAGTTTATATAATAATAATAATTATTATTTTAATTTTAGAAATTTTATTCACTTGAAATTTTAAAAATTAAAATGGCTTTTATATTTCAATTTAACTTTTAATTTTAAGTTGACAAAACTATATTAATTTTCAAATTTTTTGTTATTGTTATTTCTATAACAAATCTTAAATTATATTAAATACTAAATAAAAATATAAAAAAAAATTAAGCTAGAAAACTTCACGGTAGGCTTCATAATATCATATACATTTGCTATGGTAGACGGCAAGCCCACTAATTTTTTTGTTTTACTTTTTTTTTTTACATTTTTTCAATTTTTTGTATTTTAGATATATATTTTTTATATATAGAACATTTGGAGTTTGGTAAAATACAAAATACAAAAAATTGTATTAAAAATACAAAAATTGAAAAAAACATATAAAAAATGTAAAAAAGAAAAAGAAAAGAAGAAAAATTGGTGTGCTTGTCACCCATATAGTAGATCTGTATGTATATATATATACATATCTGAGGGGCGACTTACGGAAAAACTAACATTGGCGTTAGTTTTTATATTTATATATATATATATATATATTAACTTCTTTCACTTCCCTCCTTCCTTCCGTTTTATTAACCACCGCTTTTCACTTTCGTTTTTCCTTCACTATACCATTTCAGCGATTTCAGTGAAATCAGCGCCCTAAACAAGAAGAAAAAGCCCCTTCCTCCTCCTTCATTGTTGATGCCATACGGTAAGAAGAATTTTTTTTTCAATGTTGCTCAGTAGGAAAGTTTGTGCTTTCCTCGTTTCTTAGTCGAAATACCCATGGGTTTTGAATAAAATTTTCTTCTTCGTGTTATGGCAAAATTACAGCTTTCTTACATTTCTTCACCATGGGTTGTGTAAGAACGATTTTAGGTTAGCATTTCTTTTCGGCCTTGGGTATTTGAGGATAACACACAGGTTCCCCTTTTCAGCCCCAACCACCAACTAGGCTTCCTTTCTCCTCCATCATCATCAAGCGTCCGGGTAAGAAGAAATATATATATATTTTTTATAGGTTTTAGTTTTGAGTGAAAAACTACGATTGGTTACTAGTAAAATGTAGGAATGAAAACAAAAAAAAAACTTTGAACTGAAGCTTGGGTGTTAATGTTTTTATTCTTTATATTTAGGAGTTAAAATGCTAAGCGGGTTCGAATCTTATATATGAAATTTGAGTTGAATGTTTGGTGGCTAATTGCAACTAGTTAAAGAACTCCTCATTTTAGTTTGCTGCTAGTAAAATTTAGAAAAGCAAGCCTTTTGTAATTTGTATGTGCACGATTGAATTATATCACCTAGGTTTTAATTTTTTAACTAAATTCTGTGAGCTTTCGTTCGCCCGCAGATTCTGGGTTCAAAATGTGTCTTTTCATTGTTATTTTCTTAGCAAAAGCAGCAAAGTGAATCCACCTGAAAATTTTGATAAAATAAATGTGACCAAATGCCAAAATAGTTGTCTAAACAATAACAAAAGAAATTGAATTCTAGTGACATTGTTTTGAACTGTTGGTTTTCTTCTCCAAGTTCTTTATACCTTATAGATCCTATTTCTTGCTTATGAGGATCTTAATTGTTTCATTCTCTAATGAATTTTTAACAGTACCAACTATCATGTATTTGATTTGTTTTCTCTAAATTATTTTTGTATTCTTTTTATATTACTTGAAATATATGCCTGCTAGCTCTTCAAGGCGCATTTTACTCTACAAATTTGAGGAGGAAAAACCCAAATTTTGTATGGAATTTCAATCAATTGAAAAAGTTTTTAATTTCTACAATGCATTTAGTGCAAGGATGAGCAATAGCAAGAAGAATAAAAACAAATGCATTTGTATGAAAATAGTTTGTTTGCTCTAAGGAAGGAAAAACACATGACTCTTATCAAAGAAAATTGAAAGATGTCATCCGGACATGTGAAAGGAGTGAGTAGTTCGATCGGGTTGTAAAGTGAAGATAACATTTGTGAGCGACAAACAATTCCAAATTGGATAGTAAGTTTGTAGAGGAGCATAATCATAATCTTACTACTCAATAAAGGTATATTTACTAAGTTCATGTAGGGTGTTACAGTTGCAAAAAACTTTAAATCAACAACTATCGTCTACAAACATACCAACAAATTTGAATTATAGAGATTGAAGCTAATGGTCCACAAAATATTGATTGCACTAAAAGGGATTTTAGAAATTTTTGAACAAAAATGTTAGAAAAGGAAAGGGAGTTTGATGCAAACAACTTTGTACAATTTTTTCTTTTGAGAAAGAAAAAATACTTTATTTTATGACTTTGAGTTTGATGAATAGACTTGTGATATGCTTTTGAACAGATCCTATTGGAAGGAGCATATAATTCTTTTGGTGATATTGTAGTGTTTGATACAACATATAACACAAATAAGTATGGTATGATTTTTGCTCAACTTACGGGTTTTAAATCAACCGCCAAACCATTGTTTTGGATGTACCTTTCTAAGTAATGAAAAAACAAAATCTTTTATTTTGTTATTCAATAAGTTATTGGATGCTATGTCAAAGGTGCACCTCAAGTGATTATTACTGATCAAGATCCCATGATGTGAAGACTATAACTTATGTTTTCCATCAACTGTTCATTGTTATTATATATGACACATTTTGACCAAGTTTTCTATAAAAATTGACTCGGTAGTACCATTCAGTCAAAGATATTATATTTAACTCGAGACAACTATAGAATTTAAAGCATGTTGGCTCGATTACTAATGCTAGTGTTAGTTTTTTATTTTATGCTATATTTTATTTTTTTTACTTTACTTTTTAGTTCCTTCACTTCCCTTCCTTACTTCCTTCACTTTGTTTTTGCTACCCTGCTTTTCCACTTTGCATTTTCCTTCACTATACCATTTCACTGATTTGATTAAAGCCGACACCATAAACAAAAGAAAAAGCTCCCTTTCTCCTCCTTCATCGTTGATGTTGCCGAGTAAGAAGAATCATTTTTCTTTATGGTGTTGCTCAAGCAGAAAAATTTGTGCTTTCCTCGTTTCTCGGTTGAAATATTTATGGGTTTTGAATAAAATTTTCTTATTGTGTTATGGCAAAAAAATTGCAGCTTTCTTGTATTTCTTCAA